>CM021102.1:632988072-633467789 GCA_007115665.2 Sequoiadendron giganteum
TCCCATGAGCTCAGTCAAATCCGCCAAGTAACACAGGTAATTTGAGTCAGTCGCGAACCTGTTATCATCAAAATATGATGAAATTAACATAGGGGATGCACAACGCTTTGGCCTCTTGCCAACACTCTTAGTAGTGACCTCAATTATTCTGGGAGCAGGTTGCTCCTTTTTAATTAGCGACTTCCTGGCTCCTACTCAGGCACTCCTGTTCCCTATAGATTTATCCATAGCTTCACATAATACAGGAGAATAACCACCACCTGCAAACAAAGCAACTCAAAAAATATAATGATAACACTGGGTCAGTTCAGCAAGCATTTATAGAGTGAATTGGTGTGAGGGATATTAATTGCATGAATGCAAAACAAGCATTTGAGCCATAAGTGGCTAGCGTAGCCACCATAATTGCTTCTATTAGGAGGGCATCGTTCGCATGCTAGAGAAAATCAAGAGGAAATCCTCTGGAATGCTCGAGGCATTAATAAAATAATCTTTAGAGTGTGAAAGATCATCACATAGATGATCATTAATTTCTTTGAAACTGTACTGTTGATGCTGAATGGACTTGGCAAGTTGGATGACTTAGATTGAGTCAATCGAGCGTTAAAAATCCACCTCAATACCTAGAAAAATTGTAGACAATCAAAACCCATGAAAATAGGAGGTAACAACTGGACAATAGGTCCTATTTAGTCCTTACGCTCCAAGAACCAGGCCACGTGTTGCCCTTTCGTAGACCTTGTGGTACTTTTGAGAAATTTAACGTGCTTGTTCTCATGCTCGTGCTCGAGATGATTATTATTAATTCCATAATTAAATCCCTCCATTGGTGAAAAGACGACCACTTGTCATTGTTGGCACCTCGGGAAAAAACCCTGCCCCTTTGTACATGCCAGATGGTGACATCTCGCAGACCTCGCACCTCTTAATGACATCAATAGGAAAACCTGCGAGGTTTGTGAGAAACGGTCTATATCAAAACCCGTGATTGGACGGTTAACCAAAGAACATGCACAGGCATTAGAATATTCAGTTGGGACTGGCTAGTACAACCGTCGGTGGTATAAAATTTTAAGCCCCTGTGACGAAAAAAGACTGACAAGCTGGGTGAAAGGGGTCGGTAAGAGCACGGAGGAAAGGGCTCAACTAGATTACTTAAGTGACCGGTTACCTTCGGTATCAAGTCACCATTGAAACATAACAAGAGGGTTTCAAAATTTTATAATTCACATCACCCTGGGTAACTTTAAACCCTAAAACCCTATCCTTCTTCCTTCGAAATTTAAAAGCCCCATCAAAATTGACACATCATTATTAGTATTCTTGTTTCTTTGTGAAAACTTTGGTTTATCATTGTTATGGTAGTTATTAGAGGAGTTTTCTGAGTTGTTTTCATTGTAAATTTTCAAGACTCCTCTCTTGACCAAAGCTTCTTCTATTTTGATTCTATTTTCAACCATTTTATCAAAGGTAGGTGGACATTGTAATTCAAGTTTATAACTCATATCATCATTTAGATTATCCATGAAAATTTATATCTTCTCTTTTTCGGGTATGGGATGAGAATATCTTGCAAAAGATCTTCTCCATATTTGCAAAAATATGAGGAAAGATTCACCCTTTTTCTATTTTGCATTGCAAAGGTCCTTCATGGTTATCTCATGTTGTATGTTATAAGAGTATTGGGTGATGAGTTTGTTAACCAACTCTTCAAAGGTATTAATACCTAGTGCAAGTTTGGAGAACCATTCCATGCATTGTCCACCTAGGCCATGGGGAAATAACCTCATCTAACAAGTCTCTTCATGTGCAAATTCAAGGCTCATGATTCTAAATTCCCTCACATGATCTATAGGGTCTATTTTACCATTATATTTGTCATACTTTGGGAATTCACAATGTTTGGGAAATGGAATCATGTTCACACTTTGATCAAAAGGATATGGGAAAATTGTTGGAGTAAAAAATACACTGAGAGGGGGGGTGAATCAGTGTTTTTAACTTCTTAAATAATTTTAACTGAAACTGAAAAGAACCATACATATGTTCTCATTTATCAATGATAGTGTCATTCATATATTCAAATGTAATCATATAAATTGAAATTATGAGTAGTGTAACATTGCAATTTAAAGCAGTAAAGTACTAAAGAAAATGAATCATAGAGACACAAATAGACACAAGATATGCCGAGTGGAAAACCCTCCTGGGGTAGAAAAACTACTCCTAAACCTACTACCTTTTTCAAGCTTGCATTTCAATAAATATTTTGGCAAAGCCTCAATGGTTGATTTCTGAGCATCGACTCAAGGAACACCAACCCCTCTGTTTAGAGACACCAATCTCAAGGAGCACCAACCTCTTTCCTAATATTCAATAGAATGTACAATAGTACAGAGGATCTCTTTGTTTCACTTATTTCTGTCAAGTGCCTCTTGACAGACAAAGCATAGAATTTTCAAGAGTCAAAATTGACTCTTCAGAATTCCATACATTATCTAATCTTGATACAGCTTGAGGAAAATAAATTAGTTTCAATGACAATACAATATTTCATCACAAACTATATTACATTGATATATATTTTGTTTCTTTTCTCATTGTTTGATTTTCAACCTTTTCCCATTTAGAAACTACACAAACTGACTACACACTGTGTTTTTAAATTTTCAGCATCAAATCACAAAATGGACTTTTTCATGTCTTTATAGTAATGCCCTTGTTTCAAATTTTGTTTTTTTGTCATGATAGAGCCCTAATATCTCTTTTTTTGACTTTTCACAGAAAAAAACATCATTACATTTAGGAAGTATTACAACTATATCTTGAATTTCACTTTCCAAAATTATACAAGTTTGTTTTCAGGTTACAGGAACAACTGTCAAGTAATTGTTTGGATGTTGCAATGATCATAAGATAAGGATTATTTCTTTCGGTCAATAATAGAACAACAGTATCCAAAAATAGAGGTGTGACAAAACATTTCTTCACAAGCAGCCTACACATGCAATGCTTACACAAAAGTAGTGAGAACTCATCTTTTAAAAACAAAAATGATAACCATTTTACCCTGATAGAACCAATAACGCAACTAAAGTATATTTTTAGCAATTGAAACCTCATCCAGAATATACCCATAAGTAGTATTGAAGACTACATATTTCATAAGAAAAGTAGATAATGAAGCTGCTGTGAAAATAAAGTAACTGAAAAACTAGTAATCATGCACTAAATAATAGTATTCACGATTCCAGGTAAGGAACAAAAGAGACTCTTAGCTTTCAAGCTGACCCATAAACCTAAATATTCATTTCACCAAAAAAGGATAAGATAACCTTCAAACAACAAATGCTACCAAGAACCGTTGTTGAATAACCCAGTATAGTAACTGCACTTTTCAAGAAACTGAAACAATAAAGCTTAATGACCGAAATAATTATGATGAGAAACTGAAATAATAAGAGAAACATAAAAATTATAATGATCTTGAGAAGATGCAACCAATAAACATTGAAAATGATCCCAAATGATTAAATGATCTGATTCAAGAGTATTTTAAATTGCCCATAACCAGAAAATTTAAACCCTTTAAAACTGTCATGAAAATCTCTAAAATATTTACAGTCACATTTTTAAACCAATCATTTTAGACTTCTCTGTTCAAAGAAAAATACGTTTTTCATTTTCATTGTGCATAAGAGAGAAAGATTTAGCACGTAATGATCTTGACTGTCCAGAAACAGATCTACAAACCAGACAAAAGAAGAAAAACTGACACAGTAATGAGGTTGCTATCACAAGAAGTTTACTAGTCTTGCAAAGGAGAAAAATGGCCACAATCCCTTCCAAACTCGTGCCTACACCTAGTGGTTGGAAAGAAGACAAATGAAGCGACCATAGTGGTGGTACGCTCATCTCCCTCACACACTATCAAAGAGTAGAAGCCTTCCATATGTCTTAGAGAAACGGTTAAGATACAAACTCAAGCATGGCGGCTATAATAGGGGTGTCCAAAAATCATGAATAGTGGGATTCAAAAAATTGTTTATCCTAATCTTCCAAATCAAGAAAAAAATGAATTCTTTCACAAATGAAGATAACATTTGGAGTCTGAGAGGACAAAAATATAATGAAATAAATCATAATGCTAATTGAAATCCATGGCCAAAGCTATCCAAAATCATGCCGACCAAATCATTGCCCGAATAATAAACAAAGCAAGTGTAATGATGATTCAAATAATGACAAGCATTATTTCATGTGAAGGGTTGAATACATAATAATTTATGTGCGTAGAATCGATGGGCCTTGGGGCCTATGACATAAAGTGATTTTTTTTGCAATAGGGTTGTTGGAAATGTTCGCCAAGTGGGAGCTTGTTGAGAAACTATGTCTCAATTTCCAGCTTTATGCCCCTTCATTCTTTCCTTGGCGTTAAAAATGTTCTTCCCTGCATTTACCGCCATACCATTGCGGTCATCTTTTGTGTTCTGGTGGTACTACGGTGATGGGTTTAGCGGTTATCACCATACCGCATGCAGTTTTCTTCTCACCGCGGTGATCGTGGTATCGGGCTTCCCCTCCGTTTGGCAGTTATTGCATTACCGCGGCCAACCAAGAGGCTGACTGCGGTGGCCATGGTAAGACCGCCAGTGACTGGTTGGCAATTACCACCATACCGTGCCTAGCCAAGAGGCTGACCACAGTGGCTATGGTAAGACCGCTAGTGACTGGCTGGCGGTTACTGCCACATTGCTGCTAGCCAAGAGGCTGACCGTGGTGGCCGTGATAAGACCGCCAATGGTTTGCCAAGCCAGCTACCGCTATACCACAGTGAGTCTTGGAACTATCCGCGGTAGCACAGTAGCATGAGCAACATAGCTCGGGTGGACTCAGAATGCTTACCGCCATACCGTGACCTGGTCGGATGGGGTCTGCGGTAGCACAGTAAAGACTGTGGTGAGCTCGGTAACTGGTTTGACCAAGTTGGACTCGATGTCAAAAGTGGATAGTGAATGGTATGCTGACACATGGTTCAGTGTCAAAACAATGATTGGCTAGAGGCCAAAGTCATAGTAGCAGTAATTGTAGGTTGATTCAAGTTGGCGAACATGACCCGATTTGGGTAAAGTAGTTATGGCTTGGGTGTCTCGATGCAATGAGATCAGTATGGGCAGATCATAGGTGCGATGATGAAGGTAGCTTGTGATCGAAAGTTGGCTGAAAAAATTGAATGCAATGTTAGACTTAAGGAAGTCTAGCTCATATTGCATGTGTGAGAATTTTGAACTGTATGTTTTGTGAGAACATTGTAACAGTCAGATAATTCGAGTAGTGCCACTATGAGCTGATCAGAGAAGACTATAATTTGTATGTAACTGTTATGTTACTATAATACAAATAGTCTAGACTTTATGTGGTGGTTTTTTTACCTGAAAAGGTTTTCCCACGTATATCTTGTGTCAATCTATGAATAGTAATTTTTTTAATCTATTTTACATGCATGTATTCATCTCAAGTATTTTAAGAAGCTATTGAAACTATTTATTCTTTTCTCCTCTATTGTATTAGTGTTACGGGAACGTATTCCGCACTATTGGGTCTTTAGATCTATGCCTATTTTTCCCTTCAAGTGGTATCAGAGCTTGGCCATTTGTGTTATCCTTGTAGGAAAGATTAGTTTTTTGTGCTAGTACTGTTTCAGTGGGAGTCTTGCATTGTTGAAACTTGTTTTTGTTTGAGATGGCGAGTACATCTGGTAGAGTAGACATTGAAAAACTGAATGGTAGCAACTTTGAGTTATGGAAACTCAAGATAAAAGACTTGCTTGTGGATAGAGACCTCTGGATTGCAGTGTCTGGAACTAAGCCACAAACTACAACGCAAGAAGCTTGGAATTTTGCTAATAGAAAAGAAAGAGGTTCGATAAGACTGAGTCTTGCCAATTCTATTTTGCTGAACGTCCATGAGGAGCAGTTTGCATCTTCATTATGGAAGAAGCTTGGTGACATTTATCAAGGAAAGTCTCTGGTAAATAAGTTATTCCTGCAAAAGAAGTTCTACTCCTTGAAGATGGAAGAAGGTGCATCTGTTGTAGACCATCTAAGCTCGTTTAACATGAGTGTTACTCAGCTGGCTTCTGTAGGTGTAAAGATTGAGGAGGAGGATTGTTGCATGCTCCTCTTGTGTTCATTACTTGATAGTTGGGATCATCTTGTGATGGCCATTGGAAGCATTACTATTGCTTTCAAGATGGAAGATGTTGTTGCCTCATTGGTATCTGAAGAGATGAGGAGGAAGTCTTTAGAGATGGCCAAAGAGGCTCTTGCTGTTTGAGGTAGACCAAAGGAGAAAGGAAAAAAGAAAGATAAGAAGTCGAAATGCAAATATGTAGGGAGATCAAAGTCTCTTGGTAAAAGGTTCAAGGTGAGATGCTGGAACTATGGGCAACCTGTTCAGATCAGGAAGGACTGCAAGGAGAAGAAGAAGAAGAATGCTTCTGACAAAAAATCTTCTCAAAGTGATGTAGACGCCTTCATTGCAGCAACCTTGACAACCTAGGCATCTGATGATGTCTGGCTAGTTGACTCAGGTGCTTCTTTTCACATGATGTCTAATAGAGAATGGTTCTCTAAATAGGAGAAGTATGATGGTGAAAAGGTATACTTGGAAAGTGATTCCATGTTGGAGATAGTTGGTAGAGGAAGAGTCAGAATTCAGTTTCCTGATGGGAGAGTTAAAGGTATTGGTGGCGTACTACACATACCAGGTCTGGCTCAAAATATTCTCTATGTTAGTACGTTAAATGATGCTAGTGTAGAAGTTTCTTTTTCTATTAAGGGATGTAAAATGGCTAGAGGTGCAATGGTGTTGGCTAAGGGTTTTTGTATTGGCACTCTGTACAAGCTGGATGCATGTCCTATTCTTTGTAATAGTGACTCTATAAAGCCATTCAATGCTGCACCTGTAGAGAAAGATGAAGAATCTTCTCTGGCTGCAAACGCTATGGAGGTAAAACTCCCAGCTAAGAAGACTATGTTGTGGCATCACAGAATTGGTCACATTGGTGAGAAAGGTTTAAAAACCTTGAAGAATAAAAATCTTGTAGAAGGGCTTGATGATTGTAACCTTGAGTTTGATTTTTGTGAACATTGTATCTATGGAAAACAACACCGTGTTTCTTTTTATTCTAGTCCTCACAAATCTTCTGATATACTGGATTATGTTCATTCTGATGTGTTTGGTTTAGTTAATGTTCCTTCGTTATCGAAGTCTAGATATTATGTTTCTTTTATTAATGACTGTTCGACAAGGGCATTTGTATACTTGATCAAAAGTAAATCAGAAGTGTTCAGTCGGTTTAAAGAATTTAAATATTTGGTTGAAAATCAGAGTAGAAGGAAAATTAAGTGTTTGAGGATGGACAATGGCAGTGAATTTTGTTCTACAGACTTTGAAAGGTACTACACTGATCATGGAATTAAAAGGCACACGACAACGCCTTACACTCCATAACAAAATGGAGTTGCTGAAAGGTTGAACATGACACTGATGGAAAAGGCAAGGAGTATGCTGAGTGGTGCTAGTCTGGAGCAGAAGTTCTGGGTTGAGGCTGTGGCTACAACATGTTATTTGATAAATATATCTTCTTGTTCAACTCTTGTTGACAAGACACCTTTGGAAGCATGGTCTGGTAAGAAGCCCTCTCTGAGGCATGTCCGTGTGTTTGGTTGTGAGGCATATGTTTATGTGCCAAATGAAAAGAGATCTAAATTGGATAACAATGCTATCAAATGTATTCTCATCAGCTACGGAGTTGGTGTGAAAGGATACAAGCTTTGGAATCCTATTACCGAGAAGGTTTTGTACAACAGAAGCATGATATTTCATGAGCTAAATACTTCAGTTAGTGATCAACAACTTGAGACAAATTAGAGTGACAAGAAGAATGATGCAGTTGAGATTCCCCAAACTCTAGAAAGGGAAGAGCTGCATGGTGTACCTGAGACTGAGGAGAGCTCAAGCAGCTCTGGAAGTTCTGATGATGAAGAACCACCTCATCCTATAAGAAGATCTATACAAGAGAAAAGGCAACCTGATAGGTACGGTTTCTCTATGTTATATTCAAATTGTGCCTATGCTTTAATTACAAGCATTGATGAACCTAGGACTATTAAAGAAGCAATCAACATGGTTGATTCAAATTCTTGGCTAGAGGCCATGAATGAAGAGATGGATTCTTTGAAAAAGAATGACACCTGGAATTTGGTACCACTACCTAAAGGGTGAAAGCCTATTAGCTGCAAGTGGATATTCAAAAGGAAGACAAGTCTTGATGGTAGTCTTGAGAAGTATAAGGCTAGACTGGTTTCAAAGGGCTCTTCTCAAATTGAGGGAATTGATTATGGAGATATTTTCTCCCCTGTAGCAAAGATGACATCCACCAGATTTCTATTGTCTTTAGCAGCTGTGTATGATTTGAAATTGAATAGAGGGATGTGAAGACAACATTTCTCCACGGTGAGCTGGAAGAAGAAATCTACATGTCCCAGCCTGAGCATTTTGTTGAAAGAGGTAAACAAAATCTGGTTTCCAAATTAAATAAATCTCTCTATGGTTTAAAACAATCTCCTAGAATGTGGTACTAGAAATTTGACACGTTTGTGTTGTCAATTGGATTTGTGAGATCAAAATCTGATCATTGCATTTATTATAAATCTGAGAATGATCATGTGCTTGTTATTACCCTGTATGTGGATGATATGTTATTCATTGGAAATAGCAAGACTATGATTTCTGATCTTAAATCTCAGTTGTCTACAAAGTTTGAAATGAAAGATCTTGGTGTAGCTAGGTACATTCTTGGAATGGAGATTACCATGGACAAAATGAGCAGAAAACTTTGGGTCAGTCAGAGTAAGTATGTGAAGACAGTTCTGGAGAGGTTTAACATGGATGATTGCAAGCAGCTTGTTGTTCCAATCATGCATGTAACTAAGTTATCTATTGAAGACTTTCCAAAGTCTACTATTGAGATGGACGACATGACCAATGTGCCTTATGAAAGTGTTGTTGGCAGTTTGATGTATGCTATGGTTTGTACAATACCAGACATTTCCCAAGTAGTGGGAGTTCTAAGCCGATTCATGGTAAATTCGGGAAGATCACATTGGGATGTTGTGAAGAGAGTATTCAGGTATTTGAAGGGGACTTCAGATTATGCACTATGTTACCATGGTAGTATGGTTCCATTAGAGAGGGCTCTCAGCATTCATGGGTATGTTGATTCAGATTGGGGAAGGGACATTGATAGCAGGCGATCCACCAGTGGATACACTTTCATGCTTAATGGTGGAGCAATCAGTTGGATGAGAAAGCGACAGTCTATAGTTGCTTTATCCATGACAGTGAATTTTGTACATGGCTGCAAGTCATGCCTGGAAGGAGTCTATTTGGTTAAACCATTTGTGTTCAGACATCGGATTCAATGCTGGGCAGATTTCAATTTGCTGTGATAGTCAAAGTGCCATTTGTTTCATAAAGAATCCAACCTTTCACACTAGGACCAAGCACATTGATGTGCAATATCATTTCATAAGGGATATGGTTGAAGATGGTAAGGTCAGTCTGGAAAAGGTGGACACCTTGAAGAATGTTGTAGATGCTTTGACAAAACCGGTTAGCACAAACAAGTTTAGATGGTGCACATAATCGATGGGCCTTGGGGCCTATGACATAAAGTGATTTTTGTTGCGATAGGGTTGTTGGAAATGTTCACCAAGTGGGAGCTTGTTGAGAAACTATGTCTCAATTTCTAGCTTTATGCCCCTTCATTCTTGCCTTGGCATTAAAAATTTTCTTCCCTACATTTACCACCATACCCCTATGGTCATCTTTTGTGTTCTAGCGGTACTGCGGTGAAGGGTTTGGTAATTATCGCCATACCGTGCACCATTTTTTCTTCTCACCATGGTGGTCATGGTATCGGGCTTCCCCTCTGTCTGGTAGTTATCACCTTACTGTGGCTAGCCAAGAGGCTGATCGCGGTGGCCGCAGTAAGACCGCCAGTGATTGGCTGGCGGTTACCGCCTTACCACGGCCACCCAAGAGGCTGACTGCGGTAGCTATGGTAAGACTACCAGTGACTGGCTGGCAGTTATCGCCACACTGCAGCCAGCCAAGAGGCTAACCCCGGTGGCTACAGTAAGATCACCAATGACTGGTTGGCGGTTATGGCCACACTGCGGCCAGCCAAGAGGCTGACTGCGGTGGCCGTGGTAAAACCGCCAACGACTAGATGGCGGTTACCGCCACATCCTGGCCAACCAAGAGGATGACTGTGGTGACCATGGTAAGACTGCCAGTGGTCTACCAAGCTGGCTACCACTATACTACGGTGAGTCTTGGAACCATCTGTGTTAGTGTGGTAGCATGAGCGACAAAGCTTGGGTGGAATCAGACTGCTTACCACCATATTGCGAGCTGGTCAGATGGGATCTTTGGTAGCGTGGTAAAGACTATGGTGAGCTCAGATGATCTCGGTGACTAGTTTGACCAAGTTGGAATCGGTGTTAGAAGCGGATAGCGAATAGTATGTTGACACGTGGCTTAGTGTCAAAGAAATAATTGGCAAGAGGCCAAAGTCATAGCAGCAGTAATTGTAAGTCGATTCAGGGTGGTGAACAAAACCTGATTTGGATAAAGCAGTTATGGCCTGGGTGGCTTGACGCAATGAGATCGGTATGGGAAGATCATGGGTGTGATGATGAAGGTACCTTGTGATCGGCGATTGATTGACATAATTGAATGCAACGTTAGACTTAAGGAAGTCAAGGTCATATTGCATGTGTGAGAATTTCAAACTGTATGTTTTGTGAGAACATTGTAACAGTCAGATAATTCGAGGAGTGTTGCTATGAGCTGATCAGAGAAGACTGTAATATGTATGTAACTATAATACAAATAGTCTGGACTTTGTGTGGTGGGTTTTTTACCTGAAAAGGTTTTCCCACGTATATCTTGTGTCAATCTATGAATGCTAATTTATGCTATCTATTTTACATGCATGTATTTATCTTAAGCGTTTTAAGAAGCTATTGAAACTGTTTATGCTTTTCTCCTCTGTTGGATTGGTGTTAAGGGAATGTATTCTGCACTATTGGGTCTCTAGATCCATGCCTATTTTTCCCTTCAAATCAAACCAAATACATGTTGTCAGCCTTGAGGAAAAGATTAAATGAAAACCAATAAACCCAATTCAAATGTAAATAGAATATCGAATAGAATGCCTTTACCCAAGGTCTAGTGCCACCTTGATATGTTCAATGCTATATTATGTGCCATTTCCAAATGATTTCCAAAGACTTATGATGAATAGAGAAGACTGAATTTGCATGATGAATTCACAATGCCATATGCAACAAAATGGACTAAGTGAATCTCATTTTCAAAGCCCAACAACAATATAATATCCAATGCCTTAAGAAATAAAAGATAGATATTATGCAAGATTTTGAATGGAATTCTCACATACCAAATACCATAACTGAATTCATTAAAGCCAATTTTCCAAGAGATGAAAACTGAGTTGCTCAAAATATTAACAAGATTGTTCCTCAAATCCATGCCACTGACTAAAGAATGAGAAGTATACCTTGATGAATATCAAGATGCTTGTAACTGATCAAGCATAAGCAACCAATCTGTAGGAGAACTGATCATGCCAATCACTTGTAATCAAGTGAAGTACTGAAACACAAATGTTAAACAAGAAATATATCACCTGATCAATGAAACAAAGAGCCAGTAACCAGTATGCCTTAACTGAGATTTGCACATGGAGTTAAATGATCAGTGCCACCAAGATAATATAAATAATGAAGTAAATGTGCCAATAAAAAAAGTAGATCAACTAAGAAGATAATCATCAAGATGCTAGAGAATCACAAAGAGACATCAAGGAAAAAATAGCACAAGAGGGATTCAACAAAAATGTCTTGCAACAAGCAACATTTTTATGGTTCCACATTGCATGTCTTGAAGTTGTTGCTATAGATTTTTCATTTGATGAGTTAGTGTAGCTACTGGATCCATGTTTGGGGGATTAGTTTCATTTCTTTTAGGTTCTCGTTTCAGTTTAGTAATGTCAAAATCATCAAGATATTTGACACCTTGTTTGACCAACATTAAAAGGTATTTTTCCCTATCTCTTTCAAAAATATTTTCTAGGAACTTGTGGAAATTTGGTTCTTGTTGTGCAGTTTGGACATCTTCCACAATGATCTCCTCATTCTCAAGTTGGTGGAATATGTGGAAAGTATTTTCTTCAGCTTTAGGCATGTTGTTTTGAGTTTCAAGCTCTTTTTCTTTGATTTTCTACCTTTGTGATCTTGTTGGATGGGCATACAAATGACAAAAATTTGCTAAGCGTTTGATCATTGTTGGGGAGTACCAAGAGGGACATGTTAAATTTGATTAAGCAACATTTTTTCAGGATGATGGATGATGAATCTTGATGGTGAAACTCAACTGCTAATTAGAGATAGGTGTGATGATGGGGCACTTTTAGATGCTTGATCAAAGCTTAGGTAAAGGATTTTCACTTGTAAATGCCAGTTTCAAAAAGTTTAAGAATCCATGGTATATGAGGAATGATTATGTGCTAATAGGGATCCTTAATTCAAGTTCAAACTGATGAAAAGGGGATGAAATTAGCTCTCTAGTTTTTGAATTTACTAGATGTGCCAAAACAGTTCACATATGCGCTAAAAGATAGATGAGCTAATACAAAGACTAGATGCACTAGGATTTTATTTCGATGTGCTGGGGAATGAATTGGATGCACTATAAAATGACTTAGATGTAGCATAATATGGAATATATGTGCTAAAATATGGGATGGATGCACCAGAACAAGACTTATATATGCTAGAAAATGCTATGAATATGCTAGAACAATAGCTAGATATGCTAAAAGGTGTGTCAATGGTTGTAAATTTTTATATGTGATGTTTGTTTTGAATGTTATTTTGAACACACATGTAAGACACATCAAATAAGTATAATTCCTAAGGCTGTGAAGGATAGTATTTACTAGATTCCCACTTGGATTTTACTCCAGCTATGCTTAGTTTTAGCAGATGATTAGAAGCTTGACCACATTGGCTCCTCCTTTCTCGGAAGTCACTTCTTGGGTCAGCCAAGCTTTAGTTCTCATGAATCTCCCATGAAAAAAAAATAATCTCTACTAAAAGCCACAAGAACGTGGGATGACTTTAGAGGTTAGACCTCTTGCACCAATAAATAGAAAAGGGATTTTGGCTTAGTATAAGAAAAAGGTTCTATTATAGGCATTTCATTTGTGGGGGATCATCCATACGATAATAGACCATTGATTCCTTTCTTATCAAAATAATCCTCATGATACTTGAAATTTCCTGAAGTACCCACATGTATATACCGGGTGGAAGTTGCTTGGCTTTAGCATGTTCCCGATTGGGTCGTTCCATGGGGTGATTACTTTTTCCCCACCAATCAGGCCCTCTAAGGATAAAATTGAAATAAAATAAAAAGTATGGGTCTATAATTTTGGTCACCAAGTTAAGGGGAGAGAATATGCCTACCAGTCCACAAACATAGTAGCCATGGTGTTCAATTATCCTTCTTATTAAGCTAAATTCCTAATTTAATCAAAAGAAACAACAATAAATCCCACCTCTGCAAAACAAACTTTAGTAGTGTCAGTAAAATAGTCTTTGACATAGTTCTTACAGTCTCAACAAAGTCTTTGACATCATTTAGAATACCTACAAAGATGGAGAGACAGATTGATTTCCAAAATTTGAAAAATTTGTAAAGAAAACCCAATGCACTAAAACAACAACCAAATGCACTAAAATAATAGTCCTATGCACTAGAATGACTAAGATATGCACTAGAATGACTAAGAAATGCACTAGAACAGTCTATGTATGTGCTAAAATATAGAGTGAATGTGCTAGAAAACCCCCTGTATGAGCTAAAATAACTCACAAATGCGCCGTAACAAGAACTGTATTTGCTAGAAGGTGTTTTGTATGCGTCAAAATAACTTACGATCGTGCTAAAACTTCTCATGTCTGGACCTGTAAAAACACTTTCTAGAAAAAATATTAATAAAAGGGGCTAGGCCCCACGGTGGGCACAAATTTATGTGTGATATAAAATATGCATATCAAAAGGATAAATCCAACCACACAATCAATGAGATGTATTACATTAATAAAATAAAAATAAAAAAACAAGCTGCTACAAATATTCATTCAAAATCATTTCATTTCTCTATAATCTTAGGGATCTTCTAATACATGCTCTCATATTTGTATGTTGCACATGAATTTATCAAATGAAAACCTAAGAAACAAGATGATATATGAAATACAAGACTATATTCCTACACTAAACATGATTGTGGAATGTGATATACAACATTGAATGATAGATAATATGCTATTGAATTTCAAAATGGTGCTAAGATGATGGCTATGAATAGGATGCAAATATAAATGAAATGATATGAGAAATACTACAAAACTAATGCAACAACTAGGATTATATAAAGAAAATTTTCCATTATAACACTACTTCAAAATCAAATGCTAACATGCAAGACTAAGATGCTATGCTAATGCTCTCAAATGATTTCTAGAGAGTAATTTTTCTCAAAGATGTGTTATGAAAAGTTGGAGCATGATGTATTTATAGGATTTCCAAGGCATATTGTGATGTGGTAGGATTCAACAATCAAGATTATGATCCAAAGAGATCGATAGTACAAGAAGAAGAAGTTAGAGAGAATCATGGAGGTTGTCCCCTTTAAAAGAGAACTTTGCCAAGTGTTGAAGAACATCAAATGAAAGAAGAAGCCATGTGTCTCCAATCTTGTTAGGATTTTTTTGATGAAAATTCCCATTAGAAATTAGAAATATTTCAATTCATGTGACACATGGTGAGGTGGCAGAGGAGGTGGAAGGCGATTAGAAAATTATGTAGAAATGCGATAAAATTGAATTTAGAAATTCAATTTTAATGAGAGGGAATTAATCAAATAAAAATAATTAGTTATATTTTTTTATTTAATTAAATCATGACGAAAATGATTTTAGAAAGAATTTAAGAAAAAGAACTATATATTTATTTATAAGTAGACAAATTAAAAGGATTTATTAATTAAATACCTTGTATTTAATTAATCGATTATCTTGACCGATTTTAGGTGTATACAAAAGTAATACATAAGTATTGTGCTTTTGGAGGGTGAGATTTTTTACCCAAAATGGTTTTCCCCACGTATATCTCTTGTTATTAGTCTATGTGTACTTATTCTATCTTATCTTTTTTATTTGAATTTCTCTCTACAATTGTATAAGGTGTTAGTTAAAAATTTATTATAACTCTCCCCTACTTAGATTAGTGTAGGAAGTTATTTCCACCCACCCAACTTCCTTTCAAAATATACATATATTAATATATATATTATATATTATATATATTAAAGTGTATATAATAATATATTGTAGTGTAGGAAAATGTAAACCTTTACATTTTCACACTATGTTTGCATCCCCTTAATTAATTGGACTTAATTAAGCTTCTAATCACCTAAATTATGCATTCTAAAGCCTTATTATTCTCATTTTCTGAAAGGGAAACCCACATTAAACATTTTCCAACATTAATTTAAACACCTTGGAAATTGAGTGTCCCAAACTTAGGTCCTATAACCCATTTGACCAAGGGTGAATGGGTCCCCTTTAAGTGCCAAGGCTGAAATTTTAATATGTTTTTTCTATCATTTTAATGATTCAAATTCAAGTTTCAAATGAAATCTTGTGGATCTATTTTTTGGGAAATTAGATAAACACCTATAAATACAAGGTATTTTTATCAATTTGAATCTAAAACACTTTATGAGATAAATCCTATAGAAAATATTATTGTCAAGAGCATTGAAGAGTAGATTCATTAGTCATCCACAACAATAATCAAGATCATATCATGATGTCAAATTTCATGTGTGTTCATGTCATGTTTTGGAGCTAACATTGTGATGTAGGTCTCATGCATTCAAGCATCCAATCAAGCAATCAATCAAGCCAATTCATGCAAGATCCGATCATTAGATAGATGTTTTAGAATTTAGTCCTCTAAGGGAAGCCATTAAGGGTTTGGTGAGTTGTAACATATTTTTTTTCATTCATCAGTTCCTTCCATTCATCATTATTTCATCATCAAGGTTTAATTACCAACATGGGGTTTTACTATGGAAAACCCCTATTCACCCAAAATCAAAATAAATATTCTCTCTTTGTATGTGTAGATTTATAAGTGAAAAAATATTATAGATTGGTCAAAGGAGAAATTTTACAAAGTTGTCAAAGTTGTCATCATTGTTGTCAAACTATGGAAACTGACCTATAGATTTTATTTCTTGCTTTCTAACAGTCAAACCTAGAGAAATGAGAATCTTAGATCCAAGACCTGAGGACTGCAAAATTAGATTATGGACCCTTGCACTAGGACACATTTTCCCTAGGGAGAACTAATCCTACTACAAAGCTCAAAACCTTCTTTTTAGGCTAGGTGCATACAATTATACCTGCTGGTTATTTTTTAGAACTAAACTTATTCTCACCAAAAACCTATGAACTTTCCAATGACAATTATCAGTAAGGGAAAGGATTGGCCAAAACATAAGTAAAAGATTTTGGGTCTTCACTTCTTCACTTAAAACTTTGTGAAACCTAGGAGGGTGATCCTAAACAACTATCTTCATAGATACCGGTGTGTATCTAGTATCAAAACACAAAGCAAATAGATGATTCTCCTTAAATGTTTAAAAGCATCATACCCTGAAAGTTTGGAAATATTTCACAATAGTGATTAACTTAAATAAGAGAATATATAATTCCTTTAACACTCCTACACAACCAAAAAATAAATCAACAAGTAATTTGATTATATTATGTGATCATTAGTCGAGTTAGTTATCCCAATTGGAGCATGAATACTATACCAAGACAGTGTCATATTCTGGGAAACAGAGTCAAACCACAAACCTATATGATTAAATAACAATTTTAAATTTCAGAAAAATACCCAGAGTTTTGAAAATACTGCATTATAGTATTTCCACTAGTTATTTCCATAGTTAACTTATTACTAGCACCCTCACACAAAGTTTATATCAAACCCATTGTTAAATTCAAACATTTACATACATTCTTTGAATGGATAAGCGAGAATGAAACACCACATCTATTGATATTTAACAAAGACATATAAGATAACCATTGATTATCATATTCATAGCTTGTACATTCGTATACAGGAAATAAAAAATACATAAAATTAGTATTACTTAGTTATCTGTATTGTTATAAAAAACCATACATATTGAGTGATCTCTTTCTAGAACATATTATTTAAAAACTTAGTATCCATTTCCCTTGTATCTATTTCCTTTGAAAATAACTACCTATTGACCTCCTGAATTCTCGACCTCTTGACCCTCCCTCTCTATAACCAGCCTTAGAATCCATTTTATAACACAAGGGAGAAACAAGCATTGGGCTAAATTACATTTACCATTTCATTTCATTTCATTTTCATTTCAAAATTAATTTTAATAGAAAATAAGAGAATATTCCCCAATAGATTTGGGGAACCATCTTTCTAATTCAAGTGAAAACAAAAATAGAGTTCAAGAAATTGTTAATTAGAGCAATCCCACTAGTCTTAAAAAAGTGTCATTGTGGCAGCACCAAAACATGTAAATCCACTCCACCCTGAGAAACATCACCATTAGCACAAAAGAATAAATGTCTGGAGACCCACTTCATAACACACCAACCAAAGAAAGAAAATTAACACACAAGACCCAAAATTTTGAGCACCCACCAAGGAAAGAAATAGGATGTTAATTTTACTTGTCATCAACAAAGTAAGTGTTCCCACTCAGTGTCCTTATTTTCAGTGGATTAGTCATCACCACCTCACCCTTGGAATCAACCCAATCCTTCACTGCCACGAGATATTGATAATAATTAGAATCAATCTCGTTTCCATTGTTAGGAGAATCATCAAAGACCTCAATGGGAGAATGATGGCATCCCATGTAGGTGTTATGATAGCTATTCCTTCTACCAGCTTCCCTCTCTAGCCTCTCAAATTTCTTATCCTTTCCTTTGGCTAATTCATTTGAGATAGTTTGGCCCCTAAGGTGATGGGTATGTTTGAAAACATCCCACACTAAATATTTGACAACTTTTGTCTTCTTCATTGGTGTGACAATTATCTCTGGTACATCCTGAGGAGAAGAGTCCTAAAATTCAAGAGGATTAAGCCTCTTGGAATGGTGGACCAGGCTGATGTTCACACTTACCTTTCCCATTCTCTTATTTTGTTACTTGCTAAAAATTTCTCAAAGAAAAATTACCACCCTACTCAGAGATAACTAATTCAAAATTACTCACTCTCTCAGACTTTAGATTTTTCACAATTAGATGGTGGGTGTAATCAAGCAAGTGAACCTCATTAAATAGAGAAATTGGTGTGCGTTTTCATTAATTTTCCAAGAAATATTGTGCGAGAGCATTGACAATCAATTTACCTAGTTTTAAATCTCAACTGTTGATCATACTTTGAACCAATATCAATGGTTAGATACTCCATATTATTAATGATGATAAAATCAAACACATGCATTTGATATTCATCACAAATCAAGAGACTCGAGTGAGACATAGTACATTTAATTTCCCAACTAGACATGTCATGTCACATTTACCCACTTTCCTATAGAAAATAACTCACTTAAATAATTCATCATAGCATGGAAGCGGGGAACGATCATGAATTATCTTCAAAATATCTGCCTGTATCATTCCTTACTTCAACTTTACCTTCTCTTGTGTACTAACCTCTAAAAAATTTGACAACCATAATTTTTTTTATCAATCTCACAAGCATGCTCAAGAATTAGTTCTAACTTAGCACTTATTTTTATCTTGGAACTATCTCAACTAATATCTCCAACTGCATCCATCTTTACAAAGAGCTTTCTAAGTTTTTAGTAGTTTGCATGGCACTTTCCTGCACACCCATTGGAAAGTATGACGTACAAGAAAAAATAAAGGGATGGTGGGGAGTGGTTAAGACTTTCCGACATCACCAACCATCTATCGCTAGTTTTAATTATTTCAAAGAAAATCACCATTCCCAACAATTGGAAGATCTCACATGATGACATATGTTACTCTACTCCCTAACCCATGTGACTATCTTTCTTTACTGTTAAAAATAGATGAGCGCATAGGGAACAAATTTGATGAGAACACATGTCATGACATCCGCCATTGATTTTCCCTCAACCAAAATTCATTGCACTGTGGAGATATTGGTCCCACCATCAAGTAGTACCACGTGGCCATCACCTGCTAGCCTATGTCTTGAAAATAATATAAAATAAATCAAGACGGGTGTGCAGGTAGTGGTAGAGATATGGCCACATCCTCAATTTCTTAGTCGTTGATCTTCTTTAAGAAGCACTAGTTGTCTTCACCAAGGAGACCGGTCCCACCAACATACCAAACACATGGTCGAAGCCTGCCAACCTATGTGAATAAAATAAGAAGAAATAAACTAGCGTGGGCACATAGGGAATTGTCAAGATTAATTCCCCTGATCTGGTGGCCAACATGAAGCTTTATTTCTGCACATGCCACAAGAAATGAAGGCGACTGAAAAACCTAAGATCAGGGGCCAGTAAAACAACCTTCAATAGCACAAGTGACAACTTAAGTGACTGAGAATAGGGAAAATAGGTCAATGCAATTTTAAAATAACCAAGGGTTTTTTATTTATAGGCCAACTTTGAGAAGTTGTAAGGATATAAAACCATATCATAGTGATGAGAATATGTCCTAAAATCATAAACAAGGGGCCAGGCCAAACTTTGTAGAAATTTCAGGGTGGAACCAATTTTTTTTTTGAGGGGTTCCATCAGTGGCTTGTGTTGGGGATACATGCCTCTCATAGGCATGGTTAGATCCTATAACCATTGGGAAAGTAGACCAAGTGCCATAAAATTTGGTGACAAAGTCTTATTCAAATTTTCAAACCACATTTGATGGCCCCAGGCCACCAAATGAAAAGGAAAAACTCATGTTTACCTTTATCAAAAATGTTGTTCTTTGTTGTCAATATTATGCCATGTTTGAAAACATTGCCATTGTCTATTTAAAAACAAAAACCACCCTTTCCATGCTTAACCACATCACTATGGTTTCCAATGCCTTCATTAACAAGATAATTTTTCATACACAATCATTTTCCTGTCAAATTGGACAAAAAAGTGGAAAAATTCATAGTGTGATCTAAAAGGGTCACTATGAGACTTCTCCTCAGCATTCATCTACACATCAAATTTTAAACCCTCATACTGATTAGGCTCAATAAAGACACCATGTCCTACACACAATATGCAATCCTCTTGTGTGTTGAGAAAATAATGCTCACAAATTTGAAACTCCTTTAACTGGATTGCACCATAGGTCAATTTATTATCATTCCAACAACAAAACTCAATCATGTCATCACATGCTTCAAGATTCTAAAAATCATATCTACCAACAACCACAATACCTTCATCTAAAACACTTTGAATTCCATCACTTTCAGGATTAATAGGATAAAAAAAAACACTTTCATATGTACTAGTAACATCATGTGCATTATTAGTTGATAGACATATTGACCTATGTGTCAAAGACTCACTGCTATCTGAAATTTGTTCATTGGCCCTTGAACAAGTATCTTTGTTTTCCTTCACATAAATTCTTTCCTCATTGGATGAAAAAATGTCCATAATGATACTGTGAAGATAGGGAACATCAACCAATAACTCAATTTCACATTCACTAACATGAGATCCAGCATTGTTTAACCATCAAGATCTTTATCATTTTTAACACTACGCTTAGGTTTAAGATACTGAAAAACACAAGTTTTTATATTTGAAGTGCCATTGATTCAATATGCTCCAGTGATAATAAACTTGAGCTACACTCCAAGTATTCATCATGTGTGAACCACAAAATTGAATTCTTTGGGTGGAGGTATAGGAATGGATCCTCTACAACTTCCTAGGATTGTCCACCTAGGAGGAAGAGACTTTTCGCTTACCAATCGGGGGCATTAAATCTTGTGATTCATTTAATACTAGGGAGTGAATATGTAATGGAATATGCTAAGTACTGAAATGTAACATGCAAACGTAACTATTTAACCTAAAATAAGAGAGTCTATGATGCTGGAAAATACATGATGTATTACAACAATGCTAAAAGAAGATTAAATTAAAAAAAATGACGTATTAAATCAAATGGGTGCACCTGGAAATTGGTGTAGACCAAAGAGGAATTTGTGGAAGCCTCAAAGAACCTAAGAAATTTGAATTCTAGGTCAAATGGGACACTTACGCCAATTGGGGTGACTTAGTCCCTTTTCAGGTAAACTGCTTTGGAAGCCATTTATGCTAACTGGGTCTCCAAATCTATAACTTTCTATGTCGGGAACCTCTAGTAGGACTAGGTCACCACTATGGGTGACCTTGTCCCTTTCATTTTTTCTAGAAAACTAAAAGTGGACACAGGGGCCTATGGTTTATATGTTGTTTCTTCATGGGAATCCAGAATTAAATCTATAAAATAATCTACAAAACAGAAGATATTTGGGTTTCTAATGTGTGGTTTTCCTTGGTCAAACCCCTAGCTTTTGTTTAAACTTGCAATGAAATATAAAATATGCATAAACCCTATCTCTAAGTGTGTCTAGAACTAAAAAACCTAAAATAAGACAAAACCCTATTCTATTGTGCTAGAATAAGATGCAAGAAAAAGATTTGAAACGATGCAATACTTCAACCCTAGAAAGCCTACAACATCACAAATAAGTGTAACAAGGAATGCTAATGGGATGCAAACCTTAAATCTGAAAATGGGTTGAAAGTAGAAGATGGAGTCACTTTGAAAACAATCTTTAGGTGTGATTTGGTGGCTAGTTGCACCTTTTAAACCTATATTTCTCCATGAATCTCCATATGCATCTATGTTCAACCTTTGTCAATGTGTGATCTTGAATGTGGAGTGAGCTTGATGACCTACAAAAATCCCTAGTTTTCTATCCAAAAGCTTCAACTTTTGTTGTGAGAGAGAAGAATCTTCTTGAGGAAGATGTTTTACACTTGATTCTTGGATTTGGATGTGAAAAATGACTAAGAGAGTGGAAAAATTACCTAAAAACAAGTATTTATAAGCAACAAGACCTAATTGTCAAGAATTTTGACCTAAGAGGTTGACACCCATCAGGAATTTTTGATTAAATATTCATTTTCCCGCTTGAAATTACAAAAATCCTCAAAAAGGACTAGGTTGCCAACTTGGGAGACCTAGTCCCACTAAGGGATTTTGAAGTGGGAATAGTTATTTTTGAATAATTTTGATATTTCTTGTCGGGGGTTGAATGATCCCTTAGGTATAACAGGCCTCAAAGTTAAAATTAACAAACCTTAGGGGCTTATAAATGTTGTTTTAGGGTGATAATTGATGAAATGGGACCTAAAGTAGGACCAAAACGAGCACAAAAATGTCCTTTTCTTTAAAGGTATTCAATTTTTGGTGACATATTTATCCTCCACTTTAGCACCCATATGACTCTATGTGCATATGTAAGCTAAATGACTCTAAAAAAACAATTCACCTCATTTTCATAAAAAGATACTCATTTAAAGGGTGAGAGAATGAAGCCCCCAATGTAGTTATCTAGAAAATCACAACATTAGGAACCACATCCTACAACACAAATTCATTAGAAGTCTTAGAAATCCTCTTATCTAATCCCTAAAAATCAAATTCAAGGGTAGATGTATGCCCCCCCTTGATTCTGCTTGCTTTACAGATGTGGAATCAAAGTAGGAATCTAACCACGTTGAATGAGGACATGCATATCAAACAAAATTTTGAAGTACCATGCCCCATAATGATAGGTGAGTGATGATGTAGGGTGTGGAAACACAATTCTGACACAACAAATGACATCAAAAATTGACTTCACTAGCACTCGATATGTTGGTTTGAATGAAAAAGTACACTTAAAGGCTAACAAGGTAAAAGGGTACAATTATGCACATGTGTGTAAACATGAGTTATTTAAAAGGAATGAAAATAGAGTAAACATGCACTTAATTTATCATTTACCTTTTGTATCATTGAAGAGTGATGAGGAGAGAGCGAGAGGATGTCAAACACACATGATTTCACCCCTATGAGATTTGACATGTTGCTAGATTAGGTGGCAAGCGACAACCGCTAGCATGAGGTTAGTTGATTCTAGATCTTTTGATTTTTGATTTTTCAATTAGAGGATGAATTTAATGCATGTTTAGATTAAATTAAGATCTTGGAATTTTTTTTTACTAAGTGTCCCTTTTTTTTGTAAAGTGTCCCATTTGTTCACAAAGTGTCCCTTTTGTTCACAAACTATCCTGTTTCTTCGCGAAGTGTCCCAAAACGGTTTTAAAGTGTCTATGGCCATAGAAAAAGAAAAATAGAACAACATTAGTACACTCACATGACGAATTAGAGTAGTATTGAAGGGATTGAATGATTTAGATAACATATTTTGATAATTTCTATAGGTACCCACTCGTTCTCGTCAACATTTAGGTGGTAGACAAGTGAGTGTCTTGAGAGTCTTAGATCTAGATTTATTAGTAGCAAAGATAGAACATCTGCAGGAAGTGGGGATCTATTGGGCATATCTCATGCATCCTATGAGATATCATGATGCTATGCCGATGGCCTTGTGTGAGAGGTGGAATGTGGATACATGCACCTTTAACCTGCTGATGGGAAAGATGACCATCACATTAAAGGACATTCATCACATACTCCAAGTCCCTACTCAGGGGGAGTGGGTGTGTCTATAGAGGGTACGGTCCTTCTAGGAGTAGTGGTTATACATGCATTACTTCCTCGATGGTCCAGTACTTGGTGATAGGGTTGCAGGGTAGATTGAGCTACCATTGCTACTCTACTCGCGAGCGCCAGTGGTGAGGTAGATTATGATGCATATAGTAGAATTAGTCTTCATAATGGATGAGAAAGAAAAAAATCTAGAGGGTGGTTTGGTACATCTAGTATGAGGGATGATAGAGCATCAGATGGTTTATCCTTGGGGATGATGCATTCTAGCATATTTATACTATGACCTTGGTCGGTTTTTATTCCAAGAGCTTTATTGTATGGTAAATTGTATGCTCTTACAAGTATGGTACTTAGAGCATATCACATGTACCTGACCAGTGGGATTCTTGTATCCAAAAATAGTAGGCTATCCATTATGGTGACTATGGCACTGCGGTGATCTATACTTTTGAAGGGTGAGATTCGACCGATTGGATGAGGATGATATCATGTGGAGGCCGTATTAGCTTGTTATTTAGTGGCCAAATCACATCAGACAGTTGAAGAGGTTACAAATGAGAAAGTTACTAGTAGGATGACACAATCACATAGTGCGACAGTTCTACTATGCTCGAGTTATGAGGTAATTCAGACAAGTACAAACACCACCATAGCCACTGTCATCATTCAAGAGATCTGTTTTGAGTGCTCAGAGGCCAGGGATACAACATGGTTTACACTACATGATGTCATCTAGAGTGACTCTAACTATTCTGATCATGATTAGCCACTGATGGATGATGTAGATGATGTTGGGGCCACATGGGACCGTGAGGAGTGGTGGAGAGCATCGTGACTAGATCCAGTGTTCCTGATGGATGAGAAAGTGGGAGATGCAAAGCCTATACTAGATGATGAGAGAGAGAGAGAGAGAGAGAGAGAGAGAGAGAGAGAGAGAGAGAGAGAGAGAGGATAAAGCCAAGGAGACATGCTATAGGGTTCTTGACATATTTACTTATATTATTGAGGAGGAGTATTATGAGGATGCAAACCTGGATTACAACAAATAGGGGGAA
Source organism: Sequoiadendron giganteum (assembly GCA_007115665.2). Taxonomy (NCBI): domain Eukaryota; kingdom Viridiplantae; phylum Streptophyta; class Pinopsida; order Cupressales; family Cupressaceae; genus Sequoiadendron; species Sequoiadendron giganteum. Next base: position 633,013,151 of record CM021102.1, read on the forward strand.
GGAGGAGGATGAGGATCAAGATGAGGAGGAGGACAGAGTAGAGGAGCCACCCATGAGTGAGGACAATGAGTCAACAGCTAGGGATTGATATGCCCCTATAGAGGATGAGGTGGAAATTACACATACCAGAGATATAGATGATGATATTTAATTTTGATATGTGTATGTTATATGTTAATGTTTTATTTAATGCATATATATATATATATCATGATGTGTATTGATGAGATTTTGTTTTATTTTGTAGGGACTGTAGAGGGTTGGTGAGAGTTCCTACATTAGGAAGCCATAGAGATAGTGTCGATGACATTTGACAAAGAGGAGATGGATACTGACTACGTGCCCCCACCAAATGGAGTGAGAGCCAGATATAATGAGACCCTTCGTGAGACCGAGGGAAACTTATGAGGGCTTGAGGAGCAAGATCCGTCGAGTGAGGGTTGCACCAAAATCACAACCATCATAGCCCCCAACAAAGGTGGAGAGAGTGGACATAGAGGTGACATGATTATAGGTAGAGAGGGACCATATAGTAGGTGAGCAATGATTGAAACTTGCATAGATGGAGGGGATGAAGTTTGCACTTTGATTCAGTGGATCATGATCACAATCGTGCACGACTATCTCCTAATGTCCTACTATGGTGTAGCTTGAGTACCAGATCCTAAGGGATCTAGTAATCACAGTCCTCAGTGACACTATATAGTATGATGACATGTACAAAAGACTTTTGATATATGTATATATATGCATTTGTATTTTAGATGGTGTAGTTTATTTGTGTGGATATGAAATTACAATGTGATTAATTAAATAGATTTTGGTAGAGTATTTAATCAATGGAAACATGGTTTAACATAATGCATGTGATATAATTAAAAAATACTTATAATGTAAGTTAGATACAACATAAAGATGAAATATTTTATGCACTTATGATTTTAAAGTAACATAACACACAAAAAGGAAAAGTGAATAGTATGAAATCTAGAGTAATTATAAAAATGAATTTAAATAACCACTTTAGTGTTCAAGGCACAAGTAGGATGATGTGTCAGGAATGAAGCAATGAGAGAGCCAATAGGATAAAATCTGATAGTTGTAAAAACACTACTCTAGGATTCATTCCATTCAAAAGAAGATTAAACATAATACCTATGAAAATGCACGATGTTAATGGGGTCATTAAGAGGAGTGTCATTGCACTCAGTTAAGGTATAAGCTCCAAATAAATAATTTGTATTGATCACATAGGGGCCTAACCAATTAGGACTGAATTTACCATTTTTGGCATAATCAACAATGGTGTTGCGTTGTTTTTCATAAAAAACCAAATCATCTTTGTTAAATATTCTAGGAATGTCACCAACATCATGTTTGCATTATAACTGTTTAGCGTAAGCTTGAAGATTCTTGAGAGCATTGATGCGATGTTCATCAAGCCTTTCAAGTTCCTATAGATGTTGTTCCACATAAGTGTCATTATCAAGAAGACCTTGGAGAGAAATCCTCAATGTTGGGATTTCTAACTCTAGAGGTAGGATAGCCTTAGTACCGTAAACAAGGGTGAATGGTGTATTTTGATTGGATAAAACCGTGATTTTTGAATTACTCTTTAAATTGGGTTTGATGTACTTTTTGTGAATGGATTCCTTAGTTCATCCTAAAGTGTCAATTCAGGAATGTAGGCTTTTGAATTGTGTTGTGGCAATATGTTGAAGAGCTGCAATTAAAAAACCAAGGGCTGATGGATGCAACCTAATATAATTTACTTATGGGAAAAATTCGGATTAACAGACTTCCTATCACAAGTGTGACATGAACCTATGCAGAAATAGTTTTGCACAAAAACAAATTACTGGCACTTAACAAAAGAGTAGTAAAGTAACAAAATATAAATCTATTTGAAAATAATTTTTCACAAAGTTAAATTTGAACTACTGAAAATAAACCTCCAATACTACTTAATGAAAATTCAGAACAATCTCATTAACTTATTCAAACTACTCTTATGTTTAATGATCTACATATAACACCAAAAAAGTATTGAATGAATACAGATTGTAATGGTAAGAATTTGAAAAATCGATACCGATTAATAACTTCATGGAAATGAATCACACAATAGAAGATTTAGACAACAATACAGTAACAAAATAATTAAACAACTTATAAATTCAAAGCATACATTACCACACACATAATATTAATGCAAGAATCACCAATCAACCGAGGAAGTGGGCCCTTCCTTTGCTGGTCATTGGATGATAAAACTCACGTTCACTAAATTATTCTACTATTGCTTCCATTCATCCAAAAAACATAGACAAAGTACACAGAAAATCACCACAGTTATGCTTTTAATTATATATATTGATATCTAGTTTCAGCATACACGCATATATATATACATATTGAATCTACCTATATGTAAAATAGTCTTTCAGATGTAATAGATAAAATGTTTTGGTTGTTAGTGGCTTTCAGCCAACAACCTCTAGAAGATAATCAAAATAGTTTTAAAGTCTTTTCAAAGTTTTCCAAGAACAACGTAACAACCTAAAACATAATGACTAATCTTTGATGAGTAAAACCAAAATGACAATATAACTTCAGAAATTCATTTATCCTTCCACCAATATCATTCATGTGTGCTATCAACCATTAAACACTTCCTGTCACCAGAATCAAAAAGACAGTTAACAACAGTAAACAAAATCGATATTTTCACTAGTTTTAGCCTTTTCTTTCATTTCATTAATTACCTTTTGTTCATTGAAAAAAAGTGATAGGAATGATAGGAGACACTAGGAAATATGACAAGGTTTGACACAAATAAGAGGTAAAAGGATGACACCATTTTCCATCATCATTTCCCCTCAGCTAAAGACCTTGCATGTCCTCATCCAAATATAGTGTAAAATACAAACTAGAGAGAGAAGGGACAAGTTTCTGTAGTGTATTGGTGACTTCTTTGACACACAATTGATCAAGTTCCTATAGCTATTTTTCATGCTCCTGAATGGTTATCACTGATGTCTTGGGGGCCTATGCCTTCTCAAGTGCTACTTTAAACTGACCAATTTCAATCGCTTGTGATGAGTTGAGTGACTCTGTCACTTGAACTTGATTATGTAGAGTTTCATTGTCCTCAGTTAGCTTAGTAACCAAGTTTTGCATGCTGTAAATTTCATCATTAGTGAGCAAGGGTTGTTCTTCCTCATACTCTTGTACTACCTCTGGCTCTTGGTCAAGGGTTTCAATACTCCCCTATTCTTGATTTTGCATATCTATTTCAAACCCTAATCTTTCTTCTACTTGATGCTCTTCTTCTTGGGTAGTGTCATGTGGCATGTGATCCTTAGGATTGTCAAGATCATTATAAATTTTGGCTGAGGCAGACTCAGTCTGAACAACATTTTTATTAGGAATATCTTCCTGACTTCATGGCATCTTCTTTGAGACAGGGGAATGCTGGGGCAATGCCTTGGAGTTTTTCTCAAGCTCTTCCCCTAAAATAGGATAATTATGAGGTGGTATCTCAAAATTTTGTTCAGGTTGCTCTTGGTGTTGTGAGGGATCCTCAAGGTCTGTCACCTGTTGATTTTTTCTCTTACTTCTTCTCAACTCCCTAGCAGAAGTTTCTATTCTTTTAGTTTTTTGAGAGACTATTGCCACTATTGTCAAATCCCAAACATCCTCAGGTGTTCTAGAACCTAAAACACTAGCTACATTAGCCAGGTTGGCTAATTTGTTTGTGGAATCAAGTAAAAATTGTTTTCCTTTTAAAATAGTAGTTGAAGTAGTCCCACTATGCCGTTTCTTTTCAATCCTAGGGCCAGGGGTAGAGACTGTGTTAAACTTAGGGTTAGGCTATTTAGTACTGGAACCCTTAGCCTTTTTTCCACTCGACCCTAAGGTTTACGATTTTCATTTCTTAGCACTATCAAGAAGAGTTTCAGGCTCTAGCCCTTTAGTGTGTTTATTATCTTTTAAGATTTCCTGACCAGACTCCTCATCTAGGGTGTAAGTAGATTTTCCTATACTTTGGGAATCTTCTTTGGCAGAGTGTTTTGAAGTAGGGAGGGTATCTTCAAAAAATTCTCAGAGGTTTCATCTACAATGAATGAGTTCGAGTCCTTAGGAGGTGAAAGTTTCTTCAGTTCTCTTATGATTAACAATTTAATCAACCCATGATGTGCCAATGAATTCTCACTACCCTTCTGAACTGCTTTATGCATTTGCATTAAGGAATAATATGGAAAGAAAGGAATGTTCACGAGTGCACCCCATCTCAAATGTATCATCAATCAAAATTATTTTGTGTAAACATATACATACCTTCCTTCACAACTCAAATACTAGATAACAAATTTCGCCACATGATTCCAGGGAGCGGGGAGTGAAGATAGCTTTGTGCCCTGACTTGATACCATTTCGACCGATTCTCCATGCGCCAAGAAATTCTTACAGAGGGATTTGAGGTCTTTCTCACACCCAAAATTTTTATTAAAATAATGTTCTCTTGTCAATGGAAATCTTGTGACATCTTCTATACTTTCGACTGAGACAAGAATTTCTAGCCGACAGACTCGTGCCCATGTATTGTTGCAAGTTATTGCAAACTCACGAGCCAGTTTCTCATCAAACCCCCATAATCTCTTGAAATACGCATCCCATCCTACTTTCTTGAATATATTGTAGGCCCTAGATATTGCAAAGCCCTTAAATCACCCATAGTTGTTGGCTCATAGCGGTGTTTTCATTCTACTGCCATATCTTTACTAGGAGGTGAAATCCAAAAAATTCATAGTTCAAACCCGGTAAAGAGTGAAAATGGTTTTGCAGAGATAACTATTACTAGGAATAGGAAAAATTTTAACTAGCAGTTTTGTGTAGATGATAAGAATGGGTTTATGATAAGTGGTTAACAAAAATGGAGGTTTCTAGTTTATTATTTGCAGCGAGTTGTAATTATTATGGTGGTATTAAGAGGGAGTTTTTTATTTATGACAATTCATACTAGAAATCAATGAATGTAGATACAATGGGATGAGGATTTTATGAAAAAGATGAGACACAATGATAGATGTGACACTTCCCCCTAGCTTAGCAAGTTACCCATCCGTGGGTGACATCACCATCAGTAAATGAACAAATGATATTTAACAAAAATAAAAAGAAAAGGAAAGAAACGTGAAATACCGATAACTATTAATGGACAAGAGTGACAACGTGGTGGCATGTCTGTTGAAGCCAGTAATAATTCCGATGCTAGCCCATTGCAATGATAGGGTGGAAGAGTGCAGTGTGGGAATTACATGCATGATGAAGCTGAATTGAAGCAACCATCTAGAGAACGCTGCATGAAAAAAAAAGGATGAGAACAACGTCAAGGTGGAGTACGGTGATTGACAAGGTGGTGGTCTTCAAGCAATAAAATGGCTCTTGGAAAAGAAGAGACTTGAAGGTCAGCCAGGAGGTAACCACATTAGCTCTTTTCATGAGAGAGATAGGAACATAAAATCAGTCGAAGCAATGGTTGTTGGCTGAAAGCCACAAACAACCATTGTGACACGGAGGGCACCAATAGATGTGAAGGGTTGTAGAACCTGACCAAGCAGAAAGGACGCCACCAACAAATGGAAACTAAAAGGAGCTCTAGACAACCAGGTGACAGGAACAAGGCAAGCCCAATTGTTGGGTGACAGGAAAAATAGTCCAAGAAGGCAAGGTGCCAACATTGAAGATCTTTCTTGGTCATGTGTTTTCTGCCTTTCTTTTTCTTTTTCTTTTTTTTCCTTTTTTTTATTATTATTATTATTTTTTTATTAATATCGATGATAGATTGCCGATTGTCCAGTTTTCAATCTACCACCGCCTAGTGGCACTGAGATGTCATTTTTCACCACTGATTGTCCGGTTTTCAATCTACCACCGCCTAGTGGCACTGAGAAATCAATTTTCAGAACTAAGTTTTTTTTTTTATAATCATTATCAATCTTGAAGGAGGCTGAAAGGAACAATAACAAGTTCATGTGCCACCTCTAAAAAGAAATCTTCTTTGGAAAGAGGCTTCTTATAAATTTTGAGGTGGTGACCATTGATGAGAAGAGATCATCTTTCAAAGTCATTTGTGTAGAGACAAACCCCATTAGCATATATGGTTTAAATCTCATAGGGCCCCAACTAGCGTGTGTGAAACTTTCCTTTGAAGTCTTGGAAGTGAGAGTACTATAGGAGTGCCCAATCACCAGGTTGAAATGACTGTCGACAAATGTGGTGGTCATGCCATAGAGCACACTATTTTTGGATGATCTCGGTGTGGAAGAGTGCTTCTTGGGACAATTCATCTACATAATGTAGTTGGTCGATGCGTGCCTTTTGTGCATCAAAAAGATCCATATCCAAGTGTACTGGAATGCAAAGAGTTTTAATCTCAAAATCAATGGGAAGTATTTCCTTCTTACCATAGACAAGCTCATAAGGGGTCAAACTAGTAGTGGTCTTCCACATTGTTTGATAGGCCCATGCGGCCTCAGGAAGTCGTGTAGCCCAATCTTGTTTATGAAGAGAAATTATCTTAGTAAGAATATTCTCAATCTCTCGAGTGGTGACTTCTACTTGCCCATTGGCTTGAGGGTGATAAGGTGTCGACTTGCGGTGGCAAATTTTGTATTCGCGAACCAAGGCAGAAATGAGCTCTGATGTAAATTGTGTTCCTTGATCAGCGGTTATCTCATGCGGCACACCAAATATTTTGAAAATCTTGGAGTACAAGAAGTCAACTACTTTTTTATCTTTGGCATGATTTAGGGCTATCACTTCCACCCACTTGGTGACATAATCAGTAGATACAAGGATGAATTCCTTGTTCTGTGATAGCGGGTTGATTGGGCCAACAAAATCAAGGCCCCACTTCTCAAATGGCTGTATGGAAAATTATGGATGTAAGGGCATCTCATCCGAGCATGTGGGTTGGCCCATGCGCTGACACTTGTCACAATGATGAACATAGTGTTTAGAATCCTTATGGAGTGTAGGCCAGTAGTAACCTACAGTGAGAATCTTCTGGGTAGTTTGTTTAGCAACAGAGTGTCCTCCACATGGTTTTGTATTACATGCACAAATTATATTGAAGACATCATCTTCGGGTACACAACACGTCATGATATTGTCAATGTCAATGCAAAAGAGAAATCCATTCATCCATGTATACTACCCACTGAGTCCAACCAACTTCCGTCATTCCCTTGAAGAGAAATGTGGTGGAAAATTTCATGTAACAAGATAGTTTGCAATATCAATGAACCAGGGGCTCTTTGTGGATATAGCAAAGAGGTGCTCATCTGGAAATGCATCATCAACTGGAGTAGGTTCATTGTCCAGAAATTGCAATCGGGATAGAAATTTTGCAACCACATTTTCTCGATCAGGCTTATCAAGTATAGTTATATCAAATTCCTGGAGTAAAAGCAACCATCTAGTAACTCTACCTGTTACCACAGGTTTATTCATTAAAAAGCAAATTGCTGAATGATTTATGTGGACAAACACTTTATAACCAGTAATGTAATGACAAAATTTATTAATGGTATACACAACAACTAAAAACTCTTTTTCAGATACCGTGTAATTTACCTTGGCCCCCGTGAATTTCTTGCTAATGTAGTAGATAGAGTAGAAAAGATTATCCTCTTTTTGTCCAAGCACAACTCCCATGGAATAGTTAGAGGCATCTGTGTGGATATGGAATGGTAGTTCCCAGTTTGGTCCTCTAAGGATGGGTGTGGTGATGATTTTTGTTTTGATGGATTCAAAGGCTTCTTGATACTCTAGTGTCTAAGAGAAAGCAACATCTTTGGCTAGCAAGGCAAACAAGGGAGATGCAATTTTACTGAAATTTTGGATAAATCTTCAGTAATATCCTCCATGTCCAAGAAAACTTCGAACATCTTTTTGACTAGAGGGTATAGGAAAGTCTTAGATAATTTGGACCTTTTTAGGATCTACTTGAATACCTTTGGAGGAAATGTGATGTCCAAGCACTATCCCTTCGATCATCAGTATGTGGAATTTTTTATGACTCAATGATAGGTTGGTGTCTATACAACACCTAAGTACCTTTTCTAAGTTTGTTTTAGCCTCTTCGTAAGTATTACCATGGATAGTAAAATCATCCATGTATACCTCAACACAATCGTTGACAAGATCTGTGAAAATGCTCAAAACTACCCTTTGAAAAGTGGGAGGGGCATTACATAAACCAAATGGCAAGACACGATAAGAAAAGGTGCCCCAAGGGCAAGTGAAAGTGGTCTTGTCCTAATCTTCTGGTGCTATGTGAATTTGGTTATAGCTGTTGAACCTGTCCAGAAAAGAGAAGAAATTTTTACCTACAAGAGTGTCCAATACTTGATCAATAAATGGTAATGGAAAATGATCTTTATTAGTAGATTTATTTAATGCTCTATAATCGACACAAATTCTCCATTTACCATTTTTTTTAGGAACCACGACTAAAGGAGAAACCCATTGACTATCAGAAATAGGATATATAAACCTGACATTTAATAGTTTTTGTAGCTCCTCTTTAACTATGGCATGCAAAGTAGGGTTGAGCCAATGTTGTGGTTGCCTAATTGGATGACTACCTTCTTTAGTATATATATGATGGGTGCGGGTATCAGGATGAATACCACACATGTATTGGTATTCCCAGGCAAAGGCTTATTTGTTCATTCTAAGCATGGCAATAAGATCTTTGATTTGTTCAAGGGTTAGTTGTGGATTAATATTAAGTGTGCAATTAGGTAGAATTTCCATAGCGAAAAATTGTGTTGGTGACTCAATAGCTAGGACTTGTAAGGTAGATGGCATATCACTCGAATTTGAAAAAGATAAGAATGAACCATATAACCAATTATGGGGTAATAACTGATGCAATGTGATAAAATGTTGAAAAGAGCATGAAATACCTACTAGTGGAAAATCCCCAAAAGGACATTGAGTATTTATACCTAAATAGAGCACCATTCTTTCAAATATTTCATTGAACATATACCTGTTCTAAAGGAAACTAATAAGAAAATTATCCTCAGTAGGCTCTTCCATATCTAAGGCTTTATCAATTTTTAGGATTGGTAATGACTCATCCAAGTTGCTATCGATCCAAATGAGGTCCTCTATTTCCAAAAAAGGTTGTGTTGGCGGGTATAGAGTCAGTTGTTTCTTGTGCTCATCATTGGAAATGACCATGTTCCTTGATCGAAAATTGATAAATGCATCTACGGCTACTAACCAAGGCTGTCCCAAAATCAAGGGGTATCCTCCCAACTTAATTTTTGGCTGCAAAATCATAAAGTCAGTTGGGTATTCCCATGAATCAATAGAAAGTATTACATCTTCAATCATACCTTCGGGTTTAATCAAAGATCGATCTGCCATTTGAAGAATGGTAGGAGTAGGCCTAAGTCCTTCTAATGAAATTTTTTCTTTTGTTTTGTTTTTCATTACATTAATTGCAGCACCCAAATCGACAAGGGTATTAGGAATACTTACTTTACCAATGATTACCTTAATGACTGGACTCCCTGGATTGGCATACTTTGGAATGGTAATGTTTCCAAGCATAAGGTCTACCGACTATCCAGTGAATTGAACCATTTTTGGGTCTTGCTTCTTCCACTGCTTCCGAGTACATAGATCACAAATTGTTTTTTTATAGATAGGAATGTCTTTGATGGCCTACAACAAAGGAATCTTAATGTTAACATTGTGCAACTCATTAAAAAAATCAAACTCAGGTTGAGAATCCTCCCTTTCTAGTGGTGTATATTGAAATCGTTCGGGAAAAGGGGGGTCTTTGGTTGGCTTGGTTTCTAACTCCTCATTGATTTCGGTAATGGTGGGCCATTGAAGAGCCTTCCCTGACCTTAATTGAACTCTATCTACTTCTAATGTATTTACAGGATAGGTGGAGTAACTTGTTGTCTCATTATTATATACAGGTTGGGTGTTCTTATTATTGGGGTTGGGGTTAGGTTGGGATGGCATTGATGTAGGTCTTGGTGGTTGGGATGGATTAAGTTGGGGGGGATTAATAGGTGGGGTGAATGATGATGGAAAAGATATAAATTATGGTTGTTGGTATGGGTTAATCATAGGAGGAGGAGGAAATTGTGATTGTGAGGGGAATGGTTGTTGGTATGTAGGTGGTTGTGGTGTTTGTGGCCTCCATACCTATTGCCATGAATGTGAAGTATATTGATAATGAGGCATCCACTGAGGGTATGGGGCTTGTTTCCAACCCCCATACCATCCCATTTTATAAGAGTTGGATTGGCTTAGTCTTGGGGCAAGATAATTATTCATCATGTTGGGGTTAATTGCTCGGAGTGGAAAGGGGTGGCTGGGGGCTAGATAATAGACAGGTTTTTTAGAATATTCCATTTCGATTACTCCTACAAGAAGAGGCCTCAAGGAAGAGTTCTTACGAAGTTCTTCTAAAGATGAGATGTTTGTCCTATTGTATGGGCAATCCTCACTATTGTGTATTTTGTGACACGTTGGACAAAACACAACTAGGGCCTTTTCGGCTTCTTCTTGTTTCCTACGGATGTAAAGAGTGTCTATTTTTTCCCCATATGACTCAACAAATTTTTTTTAAGGTCTTCAAGTAAATTGCCTATTTCCCTTTCTGTGATACTTATTGCATTGGCTGCAGCATAAGGCTTACTTGGATATCTCCTTCCCGAACGTTGCGACCTTGAATAGTTCCTGCAATTATAATCAAATTCTCTTTTAGAGATATTCCCTTTTCCTATTAAATTTAATGCTTCCATAACATCATCTCTTATCCCTCTAAGAAATAACATTTTAACGGTATCATCATTTAGTCCCTCCTGATGAGACCATTGAAGAATAAACATAAAATGTTTAAGGTAGTCTTCTACAGACTCATATTTCTTTTGATTGATGCAAAATATCTCATCCCAAACCTCCTTTGTCTTGCAGTATTCTTGGTACTTGTTCAAGAATAGATCCTTCAAGACCGTCCATGTTCTAATGTTCTGAAGGTTCATAAACCACCATAGGGCAACATCCTTTAATGTAGCTGGAAATAGTTTGAGTTTTTGTGCATCATTTTGGTAGTCATAACTGTGACACAACACATCAAATTCAAACAAAATCATGTTAGGATCTTCCATTGAAAGACCATGAAAAATGGGAAAAGAAAAATGAGGAATATTTTTCATAGGGGTGTCTCTTCCAGGATTTGTGATTGGAAACTCAAAAGTGACTGGGTTATTGTTAGCCAATGCCCTATTGTGATTGTTGTCATTATTGTTATTTTTGTCATTATTATTGTTGTTATTATTGTTGGGATCCATGACTTCAAATGCCCACGGAGTAAAATAAGTTTTGAATGGCTTGAGGCTTTCTTTGGAAAATGGACCAACTTGATCCCCGTAAGATTTTTGGAATTTTTTTTCAAATTTTTTACATAATATATCAAAAGAGCTTGGTTGGGTATTTGCAGGTGTCTAGATAATAGTGGTCTCAATAGCACATTTCTCAAGATTAGGGTCAGGAAATTCTAGTGATGGCAACTTACTTTTTGGTTTCTATTGAGTCAAGGCACTTGTCTCAATGGGTGACTTGGACTTATCTTTCAATTATTCATGTTGTGGGCTCTCAATGGATGGTGCTAATTTATTTTTGGAATTTTCAGGTTGTGAACTACTTCCCTTTTCTTTTCATAAATTTTCCTCTACTATCCCTATTACGATTCATGCACCTAAATGAGTTATGATATAGAAAACCAATGGTAATTATCCAAATGAGGTCGACTATCATGTGGATTTTCTCCTTAGCGCAATGCTCCTAACTTGGTTCACTAGAAATGTAGGTCTTTAACACTGTTCCTCGACAACAATGCCAAAATGATTGGATAAAACTGTGGTTTCTAAATTACTCTTTAAATTGGGTTTCATGTACTTTTTGGGAATGGCTTCCTCAGTTCATCCTAAAGTGCCAATCCAAGAATGTAGGATTTTGAACTATGTTGTGGCAATATGCCAAAGAGATACAATTAACAAACCAAGGGCTGATGGATGCAACCTATCATAATTTACTTATGGGCAGAATTCAGATTAACAGACTTCCTATCACAAATGTGACAGGAACCTGTGAAGAAATGGTTCTGTACAGAAATAGATTAATGGCACTTAAAAAAAGAGTAGTAAAGTAACAAAATATAAATCTATCTAAAAATAATGTTTCACAAAGTTAAAGTTGAACTACTGAAAACAAACCTCCAATACTACTTAATGAAAATTTGGAACAATCCTATTAAATTATTCAAACTGCTTTTATGTTTAATGATCTGCATATACTAGAAAATAGCTATTGAATGAATACAAATTGTAATGATAAGAATTTGACAACTCAATACTAATTAATACCTTCGTGGAAATGAATCACACAACAAAAGATTTAGATAGAAATACAATAACGAAATAATTAAACAACTTATAAATTCAAAGCATACATTACCACACACATAATCTTAATACAATAATCACCAATCAACCAAGGAAGTGGGCCCTTCCTTCACTAGTCGTTGGATGATAAAGCTGACATTCACAAAATTATTCTACTATGGCTTCCATTCATCCAAACAACATAGACAGAGTATATAAAAAATAACCATGGTTATGCTTTTAATTATGTATATTGATATCTAGTTTCAGCGTACACGCATATATATACATATTGAAGCTACCTATACATATAACAATCTTTCAGATGTTATTGATAAAACATTTTTGTTGTTAGTGGCTTTCAACCAACAACCTCTAGAAGATAGTCAAAATAGTTTTAAAGTCTTTTGAAATTTTTCCAAGAACAACGTAACAACCTAAAACAAAATGACTAATGTTTGACGAGTAAAACCAAAATGACAATATAACTTCAGAAATTTAGTTATCCTTCCACCGATATCCTTCATGTGTGTTATCAACCATTAAGCACTTCATGTCACTAGAATCAAAAAGATAGTTAACAATAGTCACCAAAATCGGTATTTTCACTAGTTTTAACCTTTTCTTCTATTTCATAAAATACCTTTTGTTCATTAACAATAAGTGATAGGAATGACAAGAGACACTAGTAAAGATAACAAGGTTTGACACAAATAAGAGGTAAAAGGATGAAATATTTTTCCCTCATCGTATTTCCTATAGAAGAATGAACACTTGTGTGATATGCACATAACATATATTGCAATTGTGTATGCCAATATTTTTGGTTTTGATTAACAGTCTTCTTAAGGATTTGATCTAGGATTTTATTAGTACTCTCAACTTGACAATTAGACTATGGGTAATAAGGTGTTGAAAACCGATGTTGAATATGGAAGGTTTTGAGAAACTTCTTCATATCATTGTTCTTAAAATGGGGTACCATTATTCGAGACTAACGTGGAAGGAAGGCCAAAGCAAGTGATAATGTGTTCCAATAAAATGCAACAAATTACCTCAGCAGTTGTGGAGTGGAGTGAAATAACTTCGACCCATTTGGTCAAATAGTCGGTAGCAGTTATAATGAATGTATGTCCAATAGAAGAAGGTGGGGAAATTTTTCCAATTAGATCCAATCCCCACATTGAGAATGCCCAGATAGATATTTGGGAACGAAGCTTAGAAGCAGGAGCGTGAATCTAGTGGTTATTCTCCTGGCATTGATGACATCACTTAACATACACATAGCAATATTGTTCCATGTTTTTCCAATAATAACCCATACAAAGGAGTTTTTGCACTAAGGTTTTTCTGCTAAAATTTCTTCCACATGTACCAAAATGAGCTTGTTAGAGGGCAACATGAGTTTCAGCATCCTTAAGGCATCACAGAAGGATTCCATCAAAGGATCTTCTATACAATGTATCGGAAAGGATTATATACTTAGTGGCTAAATTTTTGAGGCAAATGCGAGTATTTATAGTTGTAGGTATGAGAATGGTACCATCCTTTAGATAATTATAGATGCCATCATACCATTCACACTGATTATCGAGAAAAGTGGGATAGACATCATCAAGTCTATTGTTGATGGAGGGTTTCATAATGGGGTTGATGGTAAAGACTACTTTTTGAGAAGGATCTACAAGAGATATAAGAGAGGTTGCACTAGCCATTACATCCATGTGGTGATTGTCTTTGTGAGGGATGTTATCAATGGTGAAGGATTCAAACTACTCTAACAAATTGAGAACAATATCGTTATATTGTGATAGTTTATCATGTTTAGGTTGATAGATACCATTGATTTATTTAATCACTAATTGTGAATCACCATAGATATTTATATCTTTGACCCCCATGCCTAAAGCAACATGTAATTCAATGATTAAAGCTTCATACTCAGTTGTGTTATTCATACATAGGAAATTGAGGTGATAGGATAAGGGAATAGGCTTAGCAATAGGTGGAATTAAAATAACTCTAGCACCAGAGAGTCTTCTACACTTGGATCCATCAAAGTACAATTCCCATGTAGGAAGGTCTATAGTAAACAAACCATCATCAAGAAAAGAGTCATTGGTGGGTAATGCTAAAGGTGAAGGAGCATCAACTAAATAGTTTTTTAGGGCTTGGCCTTTCATTTCTTTTTGAGCAATAAACTTAAGGTTAAATTTGGTTAACAACATGACCCATTAAGCAAGACGTGCAAAAACATTGGTTTTATTGAAAATATATCAAAGAGGGTAAAAAAATTTCATCACTTGTACTTTGGCATTAAGTAAGTAATGTCACAACTTAATAGTAGCTAATACAAGAGCCAAATATTATTTTTCAATTGTGGAGTAATGAGTCTCATAATCAAGGATCATTCTACTAATATAATAAAAAATATGCTCTTTACTGTTGGGATCTTGTAGAGCCAACAATGTAGCAAGAGCATGGGTAGAAGCAGCTATATAAAGGATAAAAGATTGGTTGGGTATAATAGGCTGTAAAATAGGGGGAGTGATGAGGTATTCTTTCAAACTCTCCAAGGCCTATTTACAATTATCATTCCAATCAAAATTGAAATCCTTCTAAGGAGATGCATGAAGGGTAACACACGATCAGCTAAGCAAGCGAGAAAATGACAAATTACTTCTATCTATCATTGTAACATACACAATTGGGAGATGTTATGAGGTGGTGGTATATTAATTATAACACCAATTTTGTTTCTATCCACCTTGATGCCTCTGTGAGATATCATAAACCCTAAAAGTTTAGGACTATCTACTCCAAAGACACTTTTTCGGATTTAAGCGCATGTTATATTTATGCATGCACTCAAATATTTGTCGAAGGACACTCACATTATCTTGTTGGGTTAAGGATTTTGTAAGAGTTTCATCAACATAATATTCTAAGATTTTGTGGATGTAATCATCAAAGATTAAGATCATTTCTCATTGATAAGTAGCACCAAAGTTCTTTAAACCAAAAGGCATCATAACCCAACAAAATGTGCCCCAAGAAGATGTAAACGCCATCTTGTATTGATCTTATGGGTTGATGAAGATTTGATTATATCCAAAAAATCCATCCAAAAATAATAAAAAGCATGTCTGGTAGTGGAATCCACTATCATGACAATGTAAGGAAGAGGAAAGTCTTATTTTAAAGAGGCCTTATTCAAGTCTCTAAAATCCATACATATCCTAACATGATTATCGGGTTTGGCTACTGCAACAATGTTTGATATCTAAGAAGAATAATTAATGGGATGAATGAAACCCATGTCAAGGATTTTTTCAATTTATCCTTTAACATGCAAGGCTATCTTAGGATTCATTTTTAAAATATTTTGATGAACGAGGTTAGAATTTTAAGCAATGACAATTTTATGAATATTCCAAGCATATCAGAATATTTCCAAGCAAATAGTTCAGGAAAAGTATGAAGAAAGGTTGCAAGGTCTTCTTGTTCCTCATCGCCAAGGCACTTCCTGATTTTAATGACTTTGTCTTTATCATCAATATCTATCAGTATATCAAGGGTATCTCCTAAAGGGAGTGCATTGGACGTAGGAAATTTAGGATTATATGGTTCCATGCTGGTGTGAGGGTCATTAACATTACTACGGGTGTCTTGAGAACTTATCATAGCTCAAGAGGCATGTCTCTTGGAGTGAGAATTTATATCCAAAGCACCTAACAAGTGTTTCAAATCATTTTCATCATGAACATAGGTAAATAGGGGAGAATCTACATAAATAAATTCAGGATGCTTAATCGTGAGGTTTTTTCTCGATGTATATGTTATAGTGTTGATGTTGAGAGAGGGTCATTGATTGTCTTTTGTATCTTTAGAAAAGGAAAACCCTAGACCGATTTTAGTTCCTTGTGTATTAGGTTCAATAGGGACATGGATTCCTTTCTCTTTCTTTCCACATCCTTTACCATTGTAGCTTAATTGTTTCACAAGATCATAACTGTGTCTGTAAAGTCTTTCTATTTCTTGTGGGTTAGGGGGTTGCTGATAACCTATCTCATCAAAATTTCTTGTATATGTTACATGGTCTTCCAAATGAGATGAGGTAGATGTGTGGAGAGGGTGTTCTTCTTGTTGGGTAGAGAGGAAAATTGATTGTTCTTGATGGGTATCCTCTTTTCATGTGACAATATACTTACCCATAAAGGAAGGAGAAAATTCTAAAGATCCCCAATTGTCACCAAGTAAATTAAACTTGGGTTTATCTTTGGGATGATCCTTCCCAGAAGGGTCAATATTGGATGTAGGAATTAGGGTATTGAGAGGACTAGATGTACCCTTTTTGAGTTGTAAGAAAATATTAGGTTTCAAGTCTATGTCAATTTGATAAAAAAATTTATTATAGATATATTTAATTTTGTGATGAAGGGTCGAGGGTAACACATGCATCTCATGTATCCATGGTCATCCCAAGAGGATATTATAAGAAAGGTTATAGTTCATGACATGGATAGGAGTTTGCAACATAACTATTTCGACAGTAATGGGTAGGGAGATGACAACAAGAGGTTTCTTTGTAACATTGTCAATTCCTCTAATGGATAATGAATCAGATTGGATTTGCGATCTATCAACATGTAACCTATCAAGAAGCTTCACACTACACACATTTAGGGAAAAGCCATTTTCAATGAGGGTCCTTTTGATACCTATATGATAATATTGGGCAATGATCATAAAGGACTCATCTTGTTTTCTTAATTCTAATGGAGGGAGCTCATGTTGATAGAAAGTAATGTCCACATTGGCTGTGTTCATTTCATTTAGGAGAGCTACCACATCATTAGAATTCATACCAGGAGGGACAACTATCTGTTGTAATTTTTTCGAACCATAGAATGATAATTAGGGGAATTCTGGAGGAGATCGCAAAGGGACATCTTAGCGGGAGTTTTTTTAAGCTGTTCAAAAAAATCACACTCCCTAAGTTGTGAGTTTAAACAAGGAGCCATATGTAAAATAGGACTGGGTAAGGGGAGGGCAGTGGAGGTAGATGGTTTTTGGGGATGTGGGTTATTACGGGTATAATGAGTGTGAGCAACGGTATCATGCTTAGGAGGGTAAAGGGTAAACTCAAATTGGGATGGGATTGGAGGTGTAGGGGACTATGGGTAAAGAACAGATTAAGGTAGGATGACATTGACATATTTTTTTTTAGGTTGTTCATCACAACAAACCATAGTGGATGAAGGAGGAGAGATGAAATCATGGAGGATTTCATCTAACAGACCCATATCATCACAACTAAAAGGTTTAGAAGACAAGGGTGGGGAAGTTTTAACTATATCATTACCAACCTTGGTGGATGAAGTGAGTGAGAGGAAGCCTTAAAGGGCTTCATCTAACTTATCCAAATCATCACTACTAAAAGGTTTAGATGATATAGTGTTCCTATAGTGAAGAAATGTGTGTCTTGTAGCATGTGAAGTTTTTATGTTCTTAGGTTCATGTTCTACTGAATTGACTTTGAAAGAAATAGGAACTAAAGAGGAAAATGAAACATGTAAAGCTCTAATGCTACTCATAAATTCCATTTTAAGCTAATAAGAACCATATCACAAAGAATAACATAACTGAAACCGAGCATAAACAAAAAGGAACAAAAAGTGCAAAATTTGGAAAGTAAATGCAACAACTACTGGTGCAAAATTTATACTGGGACTAGGTCGCCTTTGCTGGCGACTTAGTCCTAATATAAGAATTTTTGAGTTTTTTCTATATTTTCTAATGAAAAATGTAACTTTTTGGGATGTAATGTGTAGGGGTATATAATATATTCCAAATTTTTGTATTATACAAGGAAATGAATGCCAAATATGTGTCTTTTTCAGTAATGCAAAATGGAAAACCCTAGGATGCCTTTTTAAACAATGCAACATTCAATGCAAGGCTAAAGAGAAATCTCCTAAGATGAAAATGCAGAATAAATCATAAGTACAATGTGTCTAAATGTAGGTTAACCAAAATGAACCACAAAATAAGTGTAACAAGGAATGCAAATGGGATGAAAACCTCAAATATGAAAATGGACTAAAAGTAGAAGATGGAGTCACTTTAAAAATGGTCTTTAGGTGTGATTTGGTGGCTAGTTGCACCTCTTAAACCTATATTTCTCCATGAATATCCATAGGCATCTATGCTCAACCTTTGTCAATGTGTGATCTTGAATGTGGACTAAGCTCAAAGACCTGCAAAAAGCCCTTGTTTTCTATCCAAAAGCTTCAAATTTTGTTCTAAGAGAGATGAATCTTCTTGAGGAAGATGTTTTGTACTTGATTCTTCAAGTTGGATGTGAAAAATGACTAAGAGAGAGTGGAAAAATGACCCAAAAACAAGTATTTATAAGCAACAAGACCTAATTGTAGGGAATTTTGACCTAAGAGGCTGACACCCATCAAGAATTTTTGAACCACAAAATTTAATGCTATGGGTGGAGGTATATATATGTATAGGAACGGGCATAGTTAGGTATATACATGCAAAGTTAGATACATGTATAGATTCGTGAGACTACAGGCAACATATACAGGCCTGAGGAGGTAGATCCACTGAGTGAGGGCTACACCATAGGCATAGCTATCATAGCCCCCAGTAGAGGTGGAGAGATTGGAGAGAGAGGTGACATGATTATAGGCAGAGAAGGACCAAATAGTATTTAAGAAATGCTTGACACTCACATGGATTGAGGGGATGGAGTTCACACTCATATTTGGTGGATCATGATCATGATCACGTACGATTGTCTCTCGACATCCTACCACTGGTGAAACTCAAGTATCAAATCCTGAGGGATCTAGTAATTATAGTCCTCAATGACACTGTATACTATGATGAAATGTATAAAATACTTTTGATATATGTATATATATGCATTTGTATTTTAGATGGTGCAATTTATTTGTGTGGATGTGAAATTAGAATGTGATTAATTAAATAGCTTTTGGTAGAGTATTTAATTAATGGAAACATGATTTAAAAGAATGCATGTGATCTAATTTAAACATATTTAGAATGTAAGTTAGATACAACATAAAGAGGAATTATGTTATGTACTTATGATTTTATAGGAACATAACACATAGGAAGGAAAAGTGAATAGTATGAAATCTAAAGTAATTATAAAAATGAATTTAAATAGCCACTTTAGTGTTCAAGTTACAAGCAGGATGATGTGCTAGGGACAAAGCAATAAGAGAGCCAATAGGATAGAATCCAATAGTTGTAACAACATTGCTTTAGGATTCATACCATTCAAAAGGGAATTAAACATAATACCTACACAAATGCACGATGTTAATGGGGTCTTTAAGAGGAGTGTCATTGCACTCAATTAAGGTATAAGCTCTGGATCCATAATTTGTATCGATCACATAGGGGCCTAACCAATTAGTATTGAATTAACCTTTGTCGGTGTAATCGGTGGTGGTGTTACACTGGTTTTCATACAAAACCAAATCACCTTTGCTAAATGTTCTAGGAATGACACCAACATCATGTTTGTGTTACAAATATTTAGCGTAAGCTTGAAGATGCTCGAGAGTGTTGATGCATTGTTCATCAAGCATTTCAAGTTGGTGTAGATGTTGTTCTTCATAAGAGTCATTATTGACAAGAACTTGGCGAGAAATCCTGAATTTGAGGATTTATAACTCTAGAGGTAGGATAGCATCAGTATCATAAACAATGGTGAATGGTGTATTTCTTGTAGAAGAACAAACAGTTGTGCGATATGCCCATAACAGATATTGAAATTGTGTATGCCAATATTTTTGGTTTTGATTAAATGTCTTCTTAAGGATTTTTTATAGGATTTTATTAGTACTCTTGGCTTGACCATTAGACTGTAGGTAATAAGGTGTTGAAAACTGATATTAAATATGGAAGGTTTCGAGAAACTTCTTCACATCGTTGTTCTTAAAGGGGTTACCATTATCTAAGACTAACAAGGAAGGAAGGCCAAAGTGAGCAATAATGTGTTCCAATAAGAAATGATAGATGACCTCAATAGTTTTTGAGCAAGGTGAATAGCTTAGACCCATTTGGTGAAATATTCAATAGCAGTTATAATGAACGTATGTCCAACAAAAGAAAGTGGGGAGATTTTTCCAATTAGATCCAATCCCCTCTCTGAGAATGGCTAGATAGGTATTTGGGCATGAATCTTAGAAGTAGGAGTGGGAATCTACTGGCTATGCTCTTGGTGCTGATGACATCGCTTAGCATACGCATAGAAATATTTTTCCATGTTTTTCTAGTAGTAACCCATGCAAAGGATTTTTTGCACTAAGGTTTTTTTGCGAAAATTTCCACCACACCTACTAGAATGAGCTTGTTTGAGGGTGACATGAGTTTCAAAATCCTTGAGGCATTGCAGAAGGATTCCATCAAAGGATCTTCTATTCAATGTATCGGCCAAGATTATAGACTTAGTGGCTAAATTTTTGAGGTGAATGTAGGTATTTCTAGTTGTAGGTTTGAGAATGGTACTATCCTTTAGATAATTATAGATGCCATCATACCATTCACTCTGATTATTGGGAAAATTAGGACATACATCATCAGTTCTATCATTGATGGAGGGTTTCATAATGGGGTGGATTGTAAAGACTACTTTTTCAAAAGGATCTATAGGAGATATAAGAGAGGTTGAACTAGCCATTTCATCCATGTAGTGATTGTCTTTGTGAGGGATTTTATCAATAGTGAAGGAGTCAAACTACTCTAAAAAATTGAGAATGAGATCTTATATTGCGATAGTTTATCATGTTTAAATTGATAGAGACCATTGATTTTTTTAATCACTAATTGTGAATCACCATAGATCTTTATATCTTTGACCCCCATGACTAAAGAAATGTGTAATCTAGCAATTAACGCTTCATACTCAGATGTGTTATTCGTACATAGGAAATTGAGGTGATAGGATAAGGAAATAGGCTTACCAATGGGTGGAATTAAAATAAATCTAACACCAAAGCTTGTTCTACACTTGGATCCATCAAAGTACAATTCCCATGTAGGAAGGTTTATAGTAAACACATCGTCATTAGGGAAAGAGTCATTGGTGGGTAATGCTAAAGGTGAAGGAGCGTCAACTAAATGGTCGATTAGGGCTTGGCCTTTGATTTAATTTTGAGAAATAAAATTAAGGTAAAATTTGGTTAACAACATGACCCATTTAGCAAGACATCCGTAAAGATCAGTTTTATTGAAAAGATATCGAACAGGGTCAAAAAATTTCATTACTTATACTTAGGCATTAAGTAAGTAATGTCACAACTTACTAGTATAAAATAAAAGAAAAATACATTATTTTTCAATTGTGGAGTAAAGTGTTTCCTAATCAAGGAGCGTTCTACTAATATAATAAAAAATATGCTCTTTACTATTGGGATCTTGTTGAGCCAACAATGCAAGAAGAGCATCGTAGAAGCAACTATATAAAGGATGAAAGGTTGGCTGGGCATAGTGGGCTATAAAATAGGGAGAGTGATGAGGTATTCTTTAAAACTCTCAAAGGCATGTTTACAATTATCATTCCAATTGAAATTGACATCCTTTTTAAGGAGATATGTGAAGGATAACATACGATCGGCTAAGCAACAGACAAAATGACAAATGCCTTGTATCCTTTGTTGTAACATACAAAATTGGGAGATGTTATGAGGTGGTGGCATATTAATTATAGCATCAAATTTATTTGTATTGACCTCAATGCCTCTGTGAGATATGATAAACCCTAAAATTTTACCACTATCTACTCCAAAGACACTTTTTGGGATTTAAGTGCATGTTATATTTAAGCATGTGCTCAAAGATTTGTCAAAGGACACTCACATTATCTTCACGGGTTAAGGATTTAGCAAGAATTTCATCAACATAATCTTCTAGGATTTTTTGGATGTAATCATGGAAGATTAAGTTTATTTCTCATTGATAAGTAGCACCAACATTCTTTAAACCAAAAGGCATCATAACCCAGCAAAATATGCCCCAAGCAAATGTAAAGGCCATCTTGTATTGATCTTGTGGGTTACTGAAGATTTGATTATACCCAAAAAATCCATCCATAAAGGATAACAAAGCATGTCTGACAGTGGAATCCATGATCATGTCAATGTTAGGAAGAGGAAATCCATCTATTAAATAGGCCTTATTCAAGTCTCTAAAATGCATACATATCCTAACACTATTATCGGGTTTCACCACCATGACAATGTTTGATATCCAAGAAGAATAATCAATGGGGATGAATGAAAGCCACATCAAATATTTTTTCAAGTTATACTTTAACATGCAAGGCTATCTTAGGATTAATTTTTCATATCTTTTGGTAAACGGGCTTAGCGTTTTAGCAAGGAAAATGTTATGGGTAACTATCTGGGGATCTATTCCAAGCACATAATAATATTTCCAAGGAAATAGTTTAGGAAAAGTATGAAGCAAGGTTGCAAGGTCCTCTTGTTCCTCATCGTCAAGGCACTTCCTAATTTTATTGACATTATCTTTATCATCAATATCCATCAATATATCAAGGGTATCTCCTAAAGGGAGTGCATTGGACTTAGGAACTTTAGGATCATATGGTTCCATGCTTGTGTGAGGTTCATTAATGTTACTAAGGGTGTGCTCAAAACTTATCATAGCACAAGAGGCATGTCTCTTGGAGCGAGAAGTTATTTCCAAAGCACCTAACAAGTGCTGCAAATCATCATTGTCATGAACATAGGTAAATAGGGGAGAATCTACATCAAGAAATTCAGGATTCTTAAGCATGAGGTTGGTTTTTGAGGTATATGTTAAAGTGTTGATGTTGAGAGAGGGTTTTTGATTGTCTTTTGTAGCTTTAGAGAAGGAAAACCCTAGACCAGTTTTAGTTCCTTGTGTATTAGGTTCAATAGGGACCCAAATGCATTTCTCATGATTGCCACATCCTTTACCATTGTAGCCCAATTGTTTCACAAGATCATAACCACGTCCATAAAGTCTTTCCATTTCTAGTGGGTTAGGGGGTTGTTGATAATCTATCTCATCATTTTTTTTTTATATGTTGCATGGTCTTCCAAAAGAGATGAGGGTGTTATTCTTGTTGGGTAGAGAGGAAAACTGATTGTTCTTGATGGGTATCCTCTTTTTGTGTGACAATACACTCACCCATAAAGGAAGGAGTAAATTCTAAAGATCCCCAATCATCACCAAGTAAATTAAAATTGGGTTTATCTTCAGGTTGATCCTTCTCAGAAGGGGCAATATTGGAGTTAGGAATTAGGGTATTGAGAGGACTAGATGTGCCCTTTTTGAGTTGTAAGAAACTCTCAGGTTCGGGGTCTATGTCAATTTGATAAACTTTGTTATTATATACATATTTAATTTTGTGATGAAGGGTCTTATGGCACTCTCAAAGTTTTCAAATTTGAGATGCCTATTTCAAAAAATTTACTTCTGCACTTTCAGAGGTGCACTTGACAAGTCTACCTGACTGACCCACTTTGCAGGCTTGTATTTTGAAGCCTGTTGATTTTTGTGCAAAAATAATTTGTAGACATATTTAGTTAACATATGTGAACATGTGTGTCAGTTTTAAGCTTCCCACGATGAGTTTTTTTAGAGTTTCGAAAAGATAAGCTGGAGGGTTTTGACACCGTTCTACTATTTGCAGATTGTCAGTTTTGTAAAACAGCCTCCTGTTTGAGCTTGGATTTTGCAACCGGATGACTGTCAAGTCAAAATGAATGTTGTTTTGTGTTCTCCATACCTAAATGATCTCGGGTGTCATTTTTTAGAGCCTCATGATCTGATTTTCAATTTTTAGTAGATCGAAACCAAATGTAGTTTGTTCAGTTTCACATCTGCATTCCTGACAACCTTTTTTGAGTGGTCAACTTTGATCATTAATAACTTTCGATCACTGATGTTTCAAGCGAATTCCTTTTGCACGCGTTCTCAGGGTACCTTAATGAACTTACATGTCTGATGGCAGCTTTCCAAGAGTTGATTCACTATTTTTTACAAATTGGCAGTTGAATGAGTTTTAATTGGTCCAGAATAGAGCTATTGTTTCAAAAAAGTTCAACTTAGAAAATTTGCAGATTAATATCTTTCACCTCATGGCTCCTTTTTCTGAGCCATCTTTTTCACTCTATTCTTAGATCAAATATCTGCATGTTTTCAAGTTACCATTGCTCCAAGAGGTCATTTCACTAGTTTTCCAGATTGATTCTGAGGCCCACTTGGTCGATTGTTCACATTTTCCAAAATTGTTAGAAAACAATTTTTAAAGGCAACCTAGTTTATCATTTCACTTCCAGAACATCCTGAAGCACTTAGAAGCTGTGTTAGGACCATTTGAGCATAAAATTTGTTTGAAAATGAATTTTTTTTTAGCCAGGTCCACATGGGGACTTGACATGCTCTAGTTAAAGGACACTTTGACTATGAAAGATGTGAATTTCAAGTGCTCTACTTCATCAATTAGTTGTCATTTTCCATCATCACAAACTTGCTCCATCTGTTTCATTGAAGATGGTGTTGCACTTGGGTTGTCAATAGATAAGAGCTATAACATATTTCAACTTTGCTCGATCGTTTGAGCAGATATATGTTTTGAATAGTGAATTTCTTATACAAACTACTAATTGGGTTTCCCTCAAGTGAAAGGGCCTTTTCAAGAGGCTTGGAGTTGGCTATTTGTGGACTAAATAAATGGATAATCATGGGCTTAGAGAATTTATTGATGAAGGAGTATTTGATTTGGCAATTCTTCTGCTTTATAAGTTTATGAAGGATAAGTATGTATTGATTTATTTTTTTTTATCTTGCTCACCATACTAATAAGGGTGGATTTTATAAGGAAAATGGAACTATAATCAAGCAAAAGATAATGCAAAGCTACACATCAAGGAAATGGAAAAAATTGCAGAAGAAAGCAAAACCATAAAAAGGTAGCAACCGATACACAAAATGGATTTATTGAAAAGACTATAGTAACTTTCAAGTAAATGCAAAATTAGCAGGACCGTGGGTGTGTGGAGTAGAATGTGCATCCATCAATTAAATGACCAGCTGAAAAAGAGGGGCTCGAGTATTTGAAACAGATGATGAAAGGGGCCTTAGGAATTTCAAGGCAAAGATAGCTTGCAAGAAAGTGTCGACTATGTTTTATGGTGCAACTGTGGACAACCATCAAATCACAATAAGGGGTGCAACCAAAGAAGAAGCTAAGGCCTGCGCCAGGAAAAAGCAATTTGATGAAGGATTGTGCTATCACACACCAAGGAGGATGGGGCATCTTGAAGAGACAAGAAGGGACTGCACCAAACAAGGGGAATCCCATGACTGTAGGATAGGCACAAAATAGATATGGTGAATGGTTTTAGAAACTTTCAAATAGTTCAGGGGAGGCACGACCTGCAAGCAAAGGAAATGAGATCCATCCAGTGATATGAGCATAGGCACGTGAACCATTTTATAGGGTGCCTCAAAAGAATGTGATCTCATGGAATACCATGTTACATATTGTTGAAACGGTTTTAGAAACTTTGAAGCAAACATAATCGATAGAGGCATTATTGGAGATGGGGAGATTAATGAGGCTCACGCTTGGAAGGAAGAATAGGGAGGAAGGTCTCTACAGCATGTGAAGGAGGCATAGCCACCAAAACAAAAGACCAGCACTATATGAGGATGGAACCATGGACCAGGTAAATGCGCGCACAATGCAACTTCCAGGTAAAGGTGTGATGGCCACAGAGGGAGGTGCGCTAGCCAAGAATGATGCTCTTGCTAGTTTGGAGAATACCATGTGAAGAGGGATCCATAAGTACGAATCCATCAAAACATAGGGTGCGCGCAT
This sequence comes from Sequoiadendron giganteum, assembly GCA_007115665.2. Classification (NCBI taxonomy): domain Eukaryota; kingdom Viridiplantae; phylum Streptophyta; class Pinopsida; order Cupressales; family Cupressaceae; genus Sequoiadendron; species Sequoiadendron giganteum. Next base: position 633,039,560 of record CM021102.1, read on the forward strand.
GTTTGGAGTAGGCTCGATGGTGTGAATGGTAGCCAAGCACGAAGGTGAACACCAATGCTTGACCAAACAAAAAACCAAATTAGGACAATCTCAACCCTTGCTCGCACACCTCACATGATAAAGATGACATGATGAAATATGTTGCGAGGTTGGCGAGAATTTGAGAGAATGCACGGGAGGAGCCACTTTTTCAATGTTTCAAAAAGTTAAATGGTATCTGATTAAAAACAGGGTGGGCCCAGTGCAATTTTTTTTAAATGGTAAAATATTGTTCGGGGAGGTAAAGAGTAAAATATTTCAAATGAAAAAATATTTATTGATGCACGGGGTAAATTTTTATTTTTTCCCAGGTAATTGGAAAGTGAATAAAATATTCACTGTTTGGGGATTTTATTTTCCTGAAGTGTGTGCAACATAGGCTAAATATTTTATTTGCCCAGGTCAATAAAAAGTGAATTTAATATTCACTATGAGCAAACATTCTCTTTGTTCGGGAATAGAATGTAAGGGGATATGGGTAAAATGAATTTAATATTCATTTTATAATATTCAAATGGCCAATATGTGTTGGGTTTTAATATGCAACAAATTAAAGAGCGGAAATATTAAAGTTATCAAACTTTAATATATGGAGGAAAATAAAACTGCAACAAGTAAAATGAGCAAAATCAAATTTTTGCACAAGAAAGAGGATACTTTCCAGCTGGGTGAATTTGGTGATTCTCCACATGGGCATGCTTTTAGTTACTGAGTAATTATGAGAAGGGGGATTTTTTGAGAGAATAAGTTTTTTTCTATAGAGGAAGAGAGATGAGAGATTCTTTTCAGTTTGATCAACGAGAATGGAGCTTCCAGATGGCATCTCCAGATCAGTTCTAGGGCTGCTCCTATTTTTCTTCTATTTTCTATATCTTCTTTTCTCTTCTCAATTGTAAAAAGGTTCCAATTTATAAAAGCTCTGCAATTTAGGATGAAGCTATGGATAGATTGTAAAGTTAGGGGGAAATATGACTGTTAGTCATTTTAATCTGAAAGTGTATGTTCTAAATTGTTCTGTTCTATTTATTTTTTGTTGATAATTGTCTCCATGGTTGAACTATAATGCTATTTTGGATTCAATAATAAAAATTTTCGAGTCTGTTCATGCACATTTGCTACATTTGAGCTACATTTGTTTTTGCCTTCTTTTCGATGAATGGTGTAATTTCTTTAATAAAGCACACGCTACTTTTGTTATTGCCTATTGTTCAGGGATAGTGTAATTGCTTTGACAAATGTGACAGGAGTGTTATGTTTCAAGTGGATTCATAAGAAGAATTATCAAAGAAAGCTTCAGTGGTCTAGTTGTCATAATGTGACAACATTTGCAAGACATTCTGAGCATGTTCAACCCTGAAAGATGAATGCTAGTTATATGACTCCATAGCCCATTTTTTGGCATTGGTCCATTATCATGTTTCTGTTGTTTTCAGTTTGGTCCCAACTCTTTGAAATAAAAAACCATTTCAAATCTATTTTAATGAGTTGTGTTTATCATGTTCTCTATGCTAGATGATGAAATTCATTCAATATCTTGCCAATGTTAAGTGATATTTTAGGTTTCTCAGCAATTATGTGAGAACATAATATGTTAAGCAAAATCATGTTACTTATGTGTTTAGATTTTTAGATGTTGCTAAAGGGTCACTCCCCTAGGTTTTATAGAGCCTAAAGTGTAGGAGAAATGTGTATCCATTCCATTTCCTGTTAGTTGGCCACTAGCCTTTTTGGTTCTTTAATATAGAGGTTGGCTACCTCTTACAGAATTGCAAATCCTAGATGGGTTGCATTTTTTAAACACCAATAGGGTCGAGGGTACCACATGCATCTCATGTATCCATGGTCATCCCAAGAGGAGATTATAAGAAAGGTCATCGGGAATGACATGGATAGGATTTTGTAGCATAACCATTCTGATAGTAATGGGTAAGGAGATGACACCAAGAGGTTGCTTTGTAACATTGCCAAATCCTCTAATGGATAAGAAATCAGATTGGATTTGCAATATATCCACATGTAACCTATTAAGAAGCTTCATACTACACACATTTAGGGTAGAGCCATTTTCAATGAGGTTCCTTTTCATACCTATCTGATCATATTGGGAAATGATCATAAAGGCTTCATTTTGTTTTCTTAATTTTAATGGAGGGAGATCATGTTGATAGAATGTAATGTCCACATTAGCTATGTTTATTTTGTGGAAGGCTATCACATCATTGGCATTCATACGAGGAGGGACCACTATCTGTTGTAATCCTATTTGAAGCATAGAATGATAATTAGGGAATTCTAAAGGAGATCCAAAAGGGATATCTTAGCTGGAGTCTTTTTAATTTGTCCAACCAAATCGTACTCCCTAAGCTGTGAGTTTAAATGAGGAGCGACAGGTAAGGTAGGACTGGATAAGGGATGGGAAGTGGAGGTAGATGGTTGTTTTGGATGTGGGTTATTACAGGTATAATGAGTGTGAGCAACGTTATCATGCTTAGGAGGGTAAAGGGTAAACTCAAGTTGGGATGGGATTGGAGGTGTAGGGGAAGGTGGGTAAAGAAAAAATTAAGGTTGGATGACATTGACATCTTTTGTTTTAGGCTGTTGATCACAACAAACCATAGTGGATGAAGGAGGAGAGATGAAATCCTATAGGATGCCATCTAATAGAACCATATCATCACAATTAAAAGGTTTGGAAGACAAGAGTGGGGAAGGTTTAACTATATCATCACCAACCTTGGTGGATGAAGTGAGTAAGAGGAAGCCTTGAGGGGCTTCATATAACTTATCTAGATCATCACTACTAAAGGTTCTAGATGATATAGTGTTCCTATAGTGAAGAAGTGTGTGACTTGTAGCATGTGAAGTTTCTATGTTCTTAGGTTCATGCTCTACTAAATTGACTTTGAAATAACTAGGAACTAAAGCAGAAAATGAAACATGTAAAGATCTAATGCTACTCATAAATTCCATTTTAAGCTAATAAGAACCATACAAAAAAGAATAACATAACTGAAATAGAGCATAAATATAAAGGAATAGAAAGTGCAGATGTTGGAAAGTAAATGCAACAACTACTGGTGCAAAATGTATACTAGGACTAGGTCACCTAGGGTGGTGACTTAGTCCTAATATGAGAAATTTTGAGTTTTTTCTATATTTTCTGATGAAAAATGTAAGTTTTCAGGATGTAGTGTGTAGGGGTATATGATATATGCCAAATTTTTGTATTATGCAAGGAAATGAATGCCAAATATTAGTCTTTTTCACTAATGCAAAATGGAAAACCCTAGGATGCCTTTTTAAATAATGCAAGGCTGAAGAGAAATTTACTAGGATGAGAATGTAGACTAAATCAGAAGTACAATATGTCTAAATGTAGGCTCACCAAAATGAACTGCAAAATAAGTGTAACAATGAATGCAAATGGGATGCAAAACTTAAATTTGAAAAATGGATTGGAAGTAGAAGATGGATTCACTTTGAAAATGGTCTTTAGGTGTGATTTGGTGGCTAGTTGCACCTCTCAAACTTAGATTTCTCCATGAATATCCATAGGAATATATGTTTAACCTTTGTCAATGTGTGATCTTGAATGTGGAGTGAGCTTGAAGACTTGCAAAAAGCCCTAAGTTTTTGTCAAAAAGCTTCAAATTTTGTTGTGAGAGAAATGAATCTTCTCAAGGAAGATGTTTTCACTTGATTCTTTGATTTGGATGTGAAAAATGACCCAAAAACAAGTATTTATAAGCAACAAGAGCTAATTATAGGCAATTTTGAACTAAGAGGCCGAGCCCCATCAAGAATTTTTGAACCACAAATTTTAATGCTTTGGGTGGAGGTATAGACAAGTATAGGAATGGGCATAGTTGGGTATATATAGGCAAAGTTAGATATAAGTATAGATTCGTGAGACTGCGGGCAGCTTATGAGGTCCTTAGGAGGTAGATCCGCTGAGTGAGGGTTGCACCACAGATGCAACCATCATAGATTTATCCATGAAACTTCATAGGCATCTATTTTCAACCTTTTTCAATGTGTGATCTTGAATGTGGAGTGAGCCTGAAGACTTGCAAAAAGCCCTATTTTTCTATCCAAAAGCTTCAAATTTTGTTGTGAGAGAGATGAATCTTCTTGAGGAAGATATTTTGTACTTGATTCTTGGAATTGTATGTGAAAAATGACTAAGAGAGAGTGGAAAAATGACCTAAAATTAAGTATTTGTAAGAAAAAAGACCTAATTGTTAGGAATTTTGACCTAAGAGGCCAACACCCATCAAGAATTTTTGAACCAAAAAATTTAATACTTTGGATGGAGTTATATACAGGTATAGGAATGGGCATAGTTGGGTATTTATAGGAAAGGTTAGATACAAGTATAGATTCAAAAGACTACGAGAAACTTATGAGGGCATGAGGAGGTAGATCCACCGAGTGAGGGCTACACCACAGGAACAACCATCACATCCCCTAGTAGAGGTGGAGAGACTGGAGAGAGAGAGGTGGCATGATTATAGGTAGAGAGGGACCAGATAGCAAGTGAGTAGTGGTTGACACTCATGCAGATGGAGGGGATGGAGTTTGCGCTTAGAATTGACAACCATGATCACGATCGTGTACGACTGTCTCCCAACATCCTACTACCAGTGCAACTTGAGTACCAGATCCCAAAGAATTTGGTAATCACAGTCCTTAGTGATATTGTATACTATGATGAGATGCACAAAATACATTTGATATATGTATATATACGCATTTGTATTTTAGAGTGTGTAATTTATTTGTCTGGATGTAAAACTACAATGTGATTAATTAAATAGCTTTTGGTAGAGTATTTAATTAATGGAAACATTATTTAATAGAATGTGCATGATCTAATTAAAACATATTTAGAATGTAAATTAGATACAACATAAAGAGGAAATATGTTATGTACTTATTATTTTAAAGTAACATAACACATAGGAAGGAAAAGTGAATAGTATGAAATCTAAAGTAATTATAAAAATGAATTTAAATAACCACTTTAGTGTTCAACACATAAGTAGGATGATGTGTCAAGAATGAAGCAATGATAGAGCCAATAGGATAAAATATGATAGTTGTAACAACAATTCTCTAGGGTTCATACCATTCAAAATGGGATTAAAAATAATACCTATGCAAATGTGTGACGTTAATGGGGTCTTTAAGAGGAGTGGCATCACACTTAGTTAAGGTATAAGCTTCAGATCCATAATTTGTATCGATCACATAGGGGCCTAAACAATTAGGACTGATTTACCTTTGTCAACATAACCGGTGGTGGTATTACATTGGTTTTCATATAAAACCAAATAACCTTTGTTAAATGTTCTAGGAATGATACCACAATCATGTTTTCCTTTCAACTATTTAGCGTAAGCTTGAATATGCTCGAGAGTGTTGATGCATTGTTCATCAAGAATTTCAATTTGGTGTAGATGTTGTTCCATATAAGTGTCATTATTGACAAGACCTTGGAGATAAATACTCAATGTGGGTATTTCTAACTCTATAGGTAGGATAGTCTCAGTACCATAAACAAGGGTGAATGTTGTATTTCCTATAGAAGAACGAACAATTGTGCGATATGTCCATAATGCATATTGCAATTGTGTATGCCAATATTTTTGGGTTTGATTAATAGTCTTCTTAAGGATTTGTTCTATTATTTTATTAGTACTCTTAGCTTGACCATTAGACTATGGGTAATAAGGTATTGAAAAATGATGTTGAATATGGAAGGTTTTGAAAAACTTCTTCACATCATTGTTCTTAAAGGGGGTACCATTATCCTAGACTAATGAGGAAGGAAGGCCAAAGTGAGTGATAATGTGTTCCAATAAGAAACAAAAGAGCACCTCAATAGTTGTGGAGTGGAGGGGAATAGCTTCGACCCATTTGGTGAAATAGTCAGTAGCAGTTATAATGAACATATGTCCAGTAGAAGAAGGTGGGGAGATTTTCCAATTAGATCCAATTGTCACTATGAGAATGGCCAGATAGGTATTTGGGTAGGAAGCTCAGAAGTAGGAGCATGAATCCAATGGCTATGCTCCTGGCACTGATGATATCATTGAACATATGCATAGCAATCATTTTCCATGTTTTTCGAGTAGTAACCCATGTGAAGGAGGTTTTTTACTAAGGCTTTTTTGCCAAAATGTCTGCCACATGTACTCGAATGAGATTTTTTTAGGGTGACATGAGTTTCAGCATCCTTGAGTCATCACAAAAGGATTCCATCAAAGGATCTTTTGTACACTATATTAGAAAATATTATCTACTTACTAGCTAAATTTTTGAGGCGAATGCGGGTATTTCTAGTTGTAGGTTCAAGAATGGTACCATCCTTTACAGAATTATAGATGCCATCATACCATTCACACTGATTATTGGGAAAAGTGGGACAAACATCATCAAGTCTATCATTGATGGAGGGTTTCATAATGGGGTGGATTTTAAAGACTACTTGTTTAGAAGGATCTATAGGAGATATAGGAGAGGTTGCACTAGCCATTGCATTCATGTGGCAATTGTCTTTGTGAGAGATTTTATCAAGGAGTCAAACTGCTCTAACAAATTGAGAATGAGATCCTTATATTGTGATAGTTTATCATGTTTATTTTTGATAGACCATTTATTTGTTTAATCACTAATTGTGAATCACCATAGATCTTTATATCTTTGACCCCATGACTAAATCAATGTGTAATCCAAAAATTAATGCTTCATACTTAGCTATGTTATTCGTACATAGGAAATTGAGGTGATAGGATAAGGGAATAGACTTATCAATGGGTGGAATTAAAATAACTCCAGCATCAAATCCTATTCTACACTTGGATCCATAAAAGTAAAATTCCCATGTAGGAAGGTCTATAGTAAACATACTATCATCAGGGAAAGAGTCATTGGTGGGTAATGCTATAGGTGAAGGAGAATCAACTAAATGGTCGATTGGGGTTGGCCTTTGATTTTTTTTTGAGCAATAAACTTAAGGTCAAATTCAGTTAACAAGATGACCCATTTAGCAAGACGTTAAAAAAAGATTAGTTTTATTGAAAATATATCAAAGAGGGTCAAAATCTATCATCACTTGTACTTCGGTGTTAAGTAGGTAATGTCACAAATTACTAGAAGTGAATACAAGAGCTAGACATTTTTCTTCAATTTTAGAGTAAAGAGTATCATAATCAAGGAGTGTTCTACTAATATAATAAAAAGGATGATCTTTATCATTGGGATCTTGTTGATCAAAAAATGCAGCAAGAGCATGGGTAGAAGCAACTATATAAAGGATGAAAGATTAGTTGGGTATAGTAGGTTGTAAAATAGTGGGAGTGATGAGGTATTCTTTCAAACTCTCAAAGTACTATTTACAATTATCATTCCAATTAAAATTGACATCCTTTTTAAGGAGATGTGTGAAGGGTAACATACAATCGACTAAGCAAGTGAAAAAATGATGAATGGATTGTATCCATCCTTGTAATGTACACAATTAGGAGATGTTATGAGGTGGTGGTAAATTAATTATAACATCATTTTTCTTTGTATCCACCTCGATGCATCTATGAGATATCATAAACCCTAAAATTTTACCACTATCTACTCCAAAGACACAATTTTTGGGATTTAAGCGCATGTTATATTTACGAATGTGCTCAAAGATCTGTCAAAGGAAAATCACATTATCTTGTCGGGTTAATGATTTAGCGAGAATGTGCTCAAAATAATCTTCTAAAATTTTGTGGATGTAATCATGGAAGATTAAGTTCATTTCTCGTTGATAAGTAGCACCAATGTTCTTCAAACCAAAAGGAATCACAACCTAGCAAAATGTGCCCCAAGCGGATGTAAAGGTTGTCTTGTATTGATCTTGTGGGTTGATGAAGATATAATTATACCCATAAAATCCATCCATAAAGGATAACAAAGCATGTATGGCAGCGGAATCCATGATCATGTCAATGTTAGGAAGAGGAAATTAGTCTTTTAAAGAGGCCTTATTCAAGTCTCTAAAATCCATACATATCCTAACACAATTATCACATTCAACCACTGCAAAATTTTTTGATATCCAAGGAGAATAATCAATGGGATGAATGGAACCCATGTCAAGGAGATTTTCAAGTTCTCCTTTAACATGCAAGGTTATCTTAGGATTCATTTTTTGAATCTTTTGGCGAATGGGCATAGCATTTTCAGCAAGGACAATGTTATGGGTAACTATCTGGGGATCTATTCTAGGCATATCAGAATATTTACAAGCAAATAGGTTAGGAAAATTATGCAACAAGGTTGCAAGGTCCTCTTGTTCCTCATCATCAAGGAAATTCCCAATTTTAATGAATTTATCTTTATCATCAATATCCATCGGTATATCAAGCGTATCTCCTAAAGGGAGTGCATTGAACTTATGAACTTTAGGATCATATGGTTCCATTTTTGTGTGAGGTTCATTAACATTACTAAGGGTGTGCTTAAAAATTATCATAGAATAGGAGGCATGTCTCTTGGATCAATAATTTCTATGCAAAGTAGCTAACAATTGTTGCAAATCATCATCGTCATGAACATAGGTAAATAGGGGAGAATCTACATCAAGAAATTTAGGATGATTAAGGGTGAGGTTGGTCTTTGAGGTATATTTTATAGTGTTGATGTTGAGAGAGGGTCTTTGATTGGATTTTTTAGCTTTAGAGAAGGAAAACCCTAGACCGGTTTGAGTTCCTTGCATATTAGGCTCAATAGGGACATGGATGTCTTGCTCATGCTTGCCACATCGTTTACAACTGAGACACCACATTTTGTTAATAATTATGTTGGGATCCTTCTATACCTTTTTATCCATTCAAGTACTTGATCAAATCTATGAGGTTTCAATATTTTTGAAAAGGTATTCAACCCTGGCTCAAGGATTTTGCAAAACAAATCAATGCAACATGAATGCTCAGTTCTGAAATATTTGGGGACTTCCAAGAAGGAATCCAGAAATCTTGAGAACAAAGAATAGCATGATTCTCTCTCATCCCTTTTTATGTTAGATAATTCTTGGACAAAATACATTTGATCAACACTACTAAAATTTTGTTGATATGCACTTTTGAGCTCACTATGATTTATGTGTTTTAGTGATGGAAAAATTAGAACAACAGAGGCATCATCATGATTTTGACAATCATTTCTATTGTTTGGTTAATGAATTGAATTTGTATAAGGTGTGCTAGGATAACCAGCACTTGCAACCATGTATCATTTCATCATTGAATATTTTAGATTGTTCTCAATATCCATGGATATTTGATATGATTTATGTAATTTTTGAGGCTCTTTATCCCTTAGAAAATAAATCATTTCATCATCAAATGTATTGGAGTACACTATTATACATATTGCATGATTTGGTCTCATTTTTTTAGGGATGTCACTTAATTTTTTTGCAAATATGATATTGAAGGTTGGGACCAATTCATCTTCTTCTTTATGGATGCTATTAATTTTTTGTCTCACTAAATGTGGATTAATTCTTTCTCCAAACTGTTCTATGAATGCTTCCATGAACTCATTCCATGAAGAGATAAAAAACATTGGAAAATATGAAAACCAATCTCTAGCATCTTTCTTTAGAGATTGAACAAATAACTTCATGACAATATCTTCATGAATTATCTCAAAATCTCCCATCAAATTAGAAAACTCTTGTAGATGTTGAGATGTTGATTATGATCTTTTCCCTTTTAACTTTGGAAAATGTTCCCTAACTTCATTAGGAACAGGGTTTGGGAAACCTTGAATACCATTAAAATTTAATGGTCTATATCTTTCCACAGAGAAACTGCTTCAATGAAATGGCAGGGGCTGCACACTCTTCATGTTTACTTCATGCACCTCACATGGATTTATGAGTGAATCATACATTTTCTTACACCCCTTTACAAACTTCAAATATAAACTCTACAGTTGATCACTACCCTATTCCTTGCTTTTATCATGATCTTAAAATATTAAAATGCATAGCTCAAATACTACTACATCTAAGATCTCTTTAATGGGTGGATTTCAAGAGCAAGAATAATTCTTCATTACAACATAGAGTCTTCAAATTATAACTTGGAAGTATAATAATTTCAAATATCATTCCCTTTCTTAGTGCTTAATTCACTCAATAGGGAATCAACATTACTTTTATATTTCTTAAAATGACACCCATATAGATCTATTTTCTTTTGCAAATCAAAACAAGGGAAAATACCTGGATATATTAGCAAGTTCTTTTCATAGATTCAACACCTCCTTTGTAGAGGACTAATACTTCAATAATATGAAGTATTTTTTCACCAGTTGGTTTTCACTTTAAGTTCCTTCTTCAACACTTTCCTCTGGTATAGAGTTTTTTGGAGTCGCCACTCACTCTTAATGAGAAATTTTAATTCCAATATTCCTAGACTCTATCAAGGAAAGATGATCTACCACAACTACCTCTTCAAATAAGTTCCCTAGTAGAGTCTCCATTTTTGTTGGTTATTTTTTTAGAACCCAACTTATTCTCACCACAAACCTATGAACTTTCCAAGGACAATTATTAGTAATGGCAAGGATTGGCTAGCACATAAGTAAAGGCTTTTGGGTCTTCACTTCTTCACTTCAAGCTTTGTGAAACCTAGGAGGGTGATCCTAAACAACTACATTTTTTAGTAACTAGTGTGAATCTAGTATCAAAAAATAAAGAAAATAGATGATTCTCCTTAAATTTTGAAAAGCACCATACCCTGAAAGTTTGCCAAAATTTCATAGTAGTGATTAACTTTAACAAGATAAGATATAATTCCCTTAACACTCCTACACACCTAGAAAAGAAATTAGCAAGTAATTTGATTATATTATGTGATGATTATTCAATTTGGTTACCCCAATTGGAGCATGAATACTATACCAAGCCAATTTCATATTCTGGGAAATGGAGTCAAACCACAAATCTGTATGATTAGATAATAATTTTAAATTTTATAAAAATACCCAAAGTCTTGAAAATACTGCATTACAATATTTCCACTAGTTATTTCCATAATTAACTTCTTACTAGCATCCTCACACAAAGTTTATATCAAACACACTGTTAAATTCAAGCATTTACATACATTATTTGAATTGATAAGAGAGAATGAAACAACATGTCTATTGAAATTCAACAAAGACAAATACGATAACCATTGATTATCATATTCATAGCTTGTATAATTCGTATACAGGAGAGAAAATGTACAAAAAAATAGTATTACTTAGTTATTTGTATTTTTATAAAAAACCGTACATATTGGATGATCCCTTTCTAGAACATATTACTGAAAAAGTTAGTATCCATTTCCATTGTATCTATTTCCTTTGAAAATAACTACCTATTGACCTCCCAAATCCTCAACCTCTTGACCCTTCCTCTTTGTAATCAACCTTAGAATCCCTTTTATAAGACAAGAGAGCAACAAGCACCGAGTTGAACTACATTTACCATTTCATTTTGTTTTCATTTGAAAATGAATTTCAATAGAAAATAAGAGAATATTCCCCAATTGATTTCAAGAACCATCATTCTAATTCAAGTGAAAATAAAAACAAAGTTCAAGGAACTGTTAATCAAAGCAACCCTACTAGTCTTCAAAAAACTTCGTTGTGGTAGAACCAAAACATGTAAATCCACTCCACCTTGAGAAACATCACCATCATAACAAAAATAATAAATGACTGCGGACCCACTTCATAACACACCAACCAAAGAAAGTAGATTAACACACAGGACCTAAAATTTTAAGCACCACCAAGGAAAGAAATAAGATGTTACTTTGCCTTGTCACCAACAAAGTAAGTGTTCCCACTTGGTGTCCTTATTTTTAGTGGAGTAGACATCACCACCTCATCCTTGAAATTAACCCAATTGTTCATGGCCATGAGATATTGATGATATCCAAAATTAGTCTCATTTCCACTTTCTGGAGAATCATTAGAGACCTCAATGGGAGAATGATGGTGTCCCATGTAGGTGTGGTGATACCTATTCCTTCTAGAAGCTTACCTCTCTAGCCTCTCAAATTTCTTATCCTTTCCTTTGGATAATTCCTCTAAGATAGTTTGGCACCTAAGGTGATAAGCACATTTGAGAACACCCTATGTTGAATCTTTGGAAGATTTTGTCTTCTTCACTAGTGTTATAGGTATCTTTGGTCCATCCAGAGGAGAAGAGTCCAAAAATTCAAGAGGATTAAGCCTCTTGGACCGGTAGACCAGGATGATGTTCATGCTTACCTTTCCCATTCTCTTAGTCTTCTACTTGCTAAAAATTTCTCAAAGAAAAATTACCACCCTACTCATAAATAACTAACTCAAAATCACTCCCTCTCTTAGACTTCAGATTTTTCAAAATTAGATGGTGGGAGTAATCAAGCAAGAAAACCTCATTAAATAGAGAAATTGGTGTGCATCTGCATTAATTTATAGGAAATCTTGTGTGATAGCATTCTTAATCAATTTACCAAGTTTGAAATCTCAATAGTTGATCATACTTTGAACCAATATCAATGGTTAGATACTCTATATTATTAATGATGATAAAATTAAACACATGCATTTGATATTCATCACAAATCAAGAGACTCAAGTGAGATGAGTATTTTCTTAACTTGCATGTTAAACATACATTTAATTTCCCAACCAGACATGTTGTGTAACTTTTACCCACTTGCCTATAGAAAATAACTCAGTTGTAATTCACCATAGCAGGACAATGGAGAATGATCATGATTTATCTTCAAAATATTTTCCCATACCCTACCTTACTTCAATTTTACCTTCCCACGTGTACTAGCCTTTGATAGATTTGATGCCTATAAAATTGTTTATCAATCTCACATGTGTTCTCAAGAATTAGATCTTACTTAGCATCATTTTTTATCTTGGAACTATCTCAGCTAATATCTCCAACTACATTTATCTTTACCAAGAGCTTTCTATGTTTTTGGGAGTAGTCTATGTGGCACTAGCCCACACACCCATTGGAAAGTATGGAATATAAGAAAAACTCAAGGGATGGTTGGGAGTGGTCAAGGATTTCCCACATCACCAACCATCTACTGTTAGTTTTAATTCTTTCAAAGAAAATTACCATTCCCAAGACCTAGCAGATCTTACATAATGATAGATGTTACCCCACCTGCTAACCCTTGTGACTATCTTTCCAAACTATTGAAAATAGATGGGCACACGAGGAACAACTTTGATGAGAACAAATGTCATGAAATTTGTCATTGATTTTCCCTTGGACAACATCCACTGCACTATGGAGATATTGGTCCTACCATCAAGTAGTACCACATGGCCATCACCAGCTAGCCTATGTCTTTAAAACAATATGAAATAAATCAAGCCATATGTGTGCAAAGTCGTAGAAATATGGCCATCTCCTCAATTTCTTAGTCATTGATCTTCTTTGAAAAGTGTCAATAATCTTCACCAAGGAGACCAAACACACCAACATACCAGACACATGATTGAAGCCCACCAGCCCGTGTGAATAAAATAAGAAGAAATAAACCAATGTAGGAACATGAGGAACGATCAAGATTAATTTCCCCAATCAGGCGGCCAACATGAAGCTTTATTTCTGCACATGCCCCAAAAGTTAATCATAAAAAGGGGCCATCTATAGGTAAATGAGACACTGACCCATAAAAAAAAAGGCTAAGGATTTAAATCTTTAAGATCAAGCCTTCGATTTATAGGAAAATTAAGACCAAGAAGAACTTAAGACAACTGAAAAACCTAAGATCAAGGGTCAGTAAAATAATGACCTTCAATAGCATAAGTGGCAACTTAAGTGATCGAGAATGGGGAAAATAGGTCAATGCAGTTTTAAAACAACCAAGGTTTTTTATGTATAGGCCAACTTTGGGAAGTTGTAAGGATATAAAAACCTATCATCTTCCAAAAGTGCTAATTAGTCATTTTTGTCATAAGAAAATAGTTTTCCTTCCTAATAGGTTTGACTCACCTCAAGGTTGAAATTCAATCCTATCCTTGGGAGATCTCTTTTTCTAATGAAATTAGGGAAAGTATAAGTGTGTTTAAACCCTTAGATTATTTCACACATACCTTTATTTTCATTTTTATTTTAGTGAACCTTATGTTGTAGATCATAAATTCTGATTTGGAAGTCTCTAAAACCCTAGATCTAGAATTTGTATTAGTTAGTCTTGCATCTCATTTAGGGTTTCAAAATTGCATGTTGCATCATTCAAAATTATATTTTTCATCATTCAAAATTTCATTTTGCATCATTCATAATATCAAAAATCCAAAAATATTGCATACATATTGCATTCATTTTGCATAGTTGTCTACATATTAGTGTCTTTCAATCATTTACATCAAAAAAATTAATCAAAATTACATCAAAAAAGTTATCAATTTTCTTGTTGTTTTTCATTAAATTAAATTTTCATCTATCACAAAATTATAGAAATCTATAATTGAAAAAATATATCTACAACCTGAAACAAAGACCTTAAACACTAACTTGAAAACTCAAACTTTAATTTTTCAAACCCCTGTGCAAAAAAAACCATTCACTATTGGGTGAATCTATCCTTGTAGAGGTCAATTTCTAAATTTTTGGGCATAAGTCTATCTCTAACTGCTTTATATCTTGCTATTTGAATATCTCAGTTTCATTTTTTGAAATTTCAGTGTTTTATAGTTGTTTGCATTCACATCAATTGGTCAAAACAAGTGCATTGTTCAAAATAAAATTTTACATTCAAAAGACATCATTTTAAGATTGTTGTACTCTAAAATCAATAAATCCATATACTTTAGATCTAAAAATTGCAATATCTTTTACATACTTGTATTGTGTGTCCTAATTTTGGGTGTTTACTACATTTATTTAGTGCTTTGGGTACACTTTTGGCTTGGTGAAGCTTATATGAGTATTACAACCTAGTGTCCTATTAATAATACTTCAATGAGACGTATTTCAAGACTCATAGCATCTCATTCTAGTACATCCACTATGGATCTTGGTTTTTCTAACACTTTCACTCACAATGTTGACACTAGTCAACCAATGTTGGAATCCATACCTGAAATAACATGTCCCATGACCTCCAATTCCATTGATGTTGAAACCATTATTTCTCATATTCCTCAAGAGAACTTAGAAAAAATGGATAAATCCTTAGAAAAACTTCAAAAATATGTGAGTGTTGAATATATTGTTGGTATGGTGGTTATTGTCATAGATAACATGATGGGAATGCTTGATAATGAACTAGGAATACAAATTGTGTGTATTCTAGCTCATCTTATTATCATGTTCCTACAATGGTTAGTTGTGATCAAAATTTGGGATACACTCAAAGTTAATATGGAAATAAAATTCCTCCTCCTACAACAATGGCCTCTATTCCTACATACACTCATTCAACTATCAATACAACAAGACAACCAACTAGTAACATCAATCCAACTTTGGGTATGTCCACTGTGAATCCTTATAGCTTTGTGAATTCAAACATCATATCTCCTAAACCATCACCTCTAACAAACTTTCAATTCACTTGTCATCCTAACACATATAAGCCTCCACCTTATTTACCTTCATCTCAAAACACAACCAATGATTCCGTCCTTAACCAAATTTTAGAAAATGTTTCAGCCTTCCAACAAAAAATTTCCACAGTGAACCAAAATAAAAATGGCTAACCTTCACAGCATATCAAACAAAAGCCATTATCATTGGAGATCTTAAGAGAAAAAATTCCATGAGGCATAGATATTCCTAGATTTGAAAAATATGGTGGTAAAGGAGATCCTAGTAATCATGTCTCAACATACATAACCTTATATAATGACTTCATTTTCGAAGACAAGCTCTTGGCTAATATTTTTCTTAGATGCTTGAAAGATACAACCTTGGAATGGTTTTGTTCTTTACCAAATAATTAAATTCATTCATTCACTACACTTCTTGATTCCTTCCTCAACCATTATCAGTTACACATTATTCCTAAGATGGACTTACCATATTTAATACAATGTAAACAAAAAAATATGAAAAGGTCACTAAATTAATAACACATTATCAATTTCTCTACTCACAAGTAAATATAAAGATTCCTAATGTCGATCTTCAAAGAAATTTCATTGAAAACTTGCAAACCAATATTCAAGATAAGCTTGAGATGATGGCATTCCCCTCCTTCACTCACTTATGCATGGCTCTTTGTGAATATCAGAATTTTGTTTGTCATTGCAAATTGAAAAATTCCTCCAACCATCCTAAAAAATTTGAATATGTGCCCCATAATAATTTACAAACATTCAAAAAAAAAAAAGGGCTTTATACAAATAAATAAGCCTCCAAAAAATCAGCATACTGAGTTTTGAGCGGATACTATAAAAACAACAAATCCATATCAATTCAGGGATAAGAAGAGACAATTTACTTTGTTACGTGATACCCTTCATTCCATCATGTTGCAACTCTTGGGTAAGAACCTAATTACCTTACCTCCCATTAGAACCCTTGATAGCACTAAGCCTTTGTGGACATCAAAATTTGTAAATGGTTAGCATAATTCTAGTATCCTCATAGAATAGAATGTCATTCTTCAAAACAAATGATAAAACCAAATCAAACATGTAAAGAAGACATGAAATGTATCTATTCTATGGTGGATTTTTAGAACTATGCTAACCATTTGCAGATTTTGATGTCCACAAAATGGCACTAGAAGGAGGGCCTCCAGGTCATGCTTATTCGAAAATATCACCATATAACATGTTTCTTATGTTTCTAGATTGTGTATCTTAGTTGGAATGGTTTTTATTTCACAATAAGATTGGGCATATTATAAACATTGGATAAAATGGAAAAGAAAAAGTCAAACAACCTAGTTGTCTTGTCTATGCTTCCATATTTTTTGTAGGATTTTTTGAGGGTCATATGTCATGGAATTCGAGTTTACATCTGCTAATTACATTTATCCTGAAAAGTACTTTTGAGTGGCATTGTGGGCATGGCTTTTAGCTTATCAATTGCATTGTTTTGAAAATTTATTCAAGGCTTGTACGACGCAGTTTTACGACTATCAATTGCATTTTATTGAAAATTTCTAAAGTTGTTATGATTTTTTTGGAAAGCTTTGTCACATGTAACAATAGTTATGTGTTATGTTTTCCTCATTTTTACTTAGGGCTTGTACCATATCCATCAGTCCAATAAGTTTGAAATGTTTGTCATAGAAATTCCTACGTTTTTGGTGGGGAACAAGCACTATGTCCTATTCTCTTAGAAAAGTTTACCTTTCTTTTGATCCACTTGTTTAATAGTAGTGGTAGGATGATTGAAATGATAATTTCTATCATTACTACAGAATCCTATACACATGTAATACTCATAGCCAAGCTAGTCCGCCATCTCTAGGTAGCTACTAAGTTTTCTCTCTGCTTCCAGTGTCATCTACGACATTGATTTCCCCAAAGTATCTTCGCCACAAGATTATGCCTTTTTCATTATCATCGATCACTTGAAGGCCTCTCCAAATAGTAGAGCCTTGTCTTGCTCGTTACCTATTACATTGCATAGAGCATCTTATTTCCACCTTTGCTTGCATCCTAGAGCTCACCAATATTTTGTCAAACAACTCATGCACTTTGTCTTGTGGCTATTAGAGGCATTTTATTGAAATTTTCCTATGCCTTTCTTTGAAAGTTTCTTGTGACAACTTCTTGCAAGATTCTAATGCCACCTGCCAAATTCACTTGCTTGAAAGTTTTAAAAAAGAAGAAGAGGACATTTACTCGTTGTCCTCCTAGTACACCTACAAGTTGCATTAGCTTTGAAGTTTTTTCACTTGCTAATGGCCTTTGCTTGAAATTTTCTAGAGTCTTTATGATTGTCAAAATATTATGCAACACTGTTTTACACCTACCAATTACAGTGTACAAACACTTCGAGCTCTTTGTATTCAATCTGCACTGTAGATTTTATAAATTTGCATAGTACAGACATTCCTATATTTACACTTCATTAATAGATAGGTGAAAATCTTTGAACCTGGGTTGCGTATAAGGTTTGTATTCTGAAGTGATCGATGATAGGACATGTATCTATTGTGCGCATTCAAATTCTTGTCTCAACATTTACCCGCTAAAACCCTAATGAGATGCCTTTTAACACCAAAATTTGGGTTTGGTTTTCTGCTATAAACTCCCCATTAGGAGAAGATCCTTTGTGAATTTTAATCAGTAATTAATTCATGCATATGTTGACTATATTTATTAAGGGGTTTATAGAAGGTGGGAGACAATGTCAAAGGTGAAATAGAATTCTACCTACTATTTACTTAGTTGTGATTGCTCCTGTCACATCACAGTCAGGAGAATTCAATCTACTATACTATCTTAAATGCTATTCTTGTTTAAGACTATCAGCTGTTAATTAGGTGACTTGACCTTCTTGCTTTCAAATCACATTTCTAAAGCATTTGATAGCACTAGCTTAATTTCTATACTTCCCTTTGCCCAACGCCCACCTGATTACCTACCAAATAGGTGTGCTATTAAAAAAAATGAGATTATTTGACATTAGTTTTCCTTCGATTTGTCTATCTATGTAGATTTCCCACACAACTATTCTTTCTCATTCAATACACTCGAGTGCCCATCATTTTATCGATTGATGTAGAAGAAGTGTTGACAGAGCATACATAGTGCATAGGTTGCTACTTCTCATATGAACATTATAATACTCTCTTGATCGTTGCACGCTGACATGGCGAACTAGTAATGAAATCCCGACCCTACATATGCGTGCACATGAGAAATTTGACCTGACGGTGGTTGATTACATCACTGTAATGGTGTCTTTTCGGTCCTAGTATGATATGAAAAGAGGGATAGGAGTCATAAGGTTGAAGATGCATTAACTAAAGAAAGAGTAAATCCAAGGTGTGTAGATGTGCATTTGGGTTCATTGATGGCCAATGTAGGGGGAAGGTAAGTCTTCTCTATAGATAAATCTTGATTCTTGTGCAATGAACTTGGGTGATCATGGTGGAAATCATTGCATGGTAATACTATTATGCCATTTTTAGAAATAAAACAACATATTAGAAATTTTGGCGGGGCGATTGGGATTTTGTTGTCTTTCCTCCTACATAATGTCAAGCACTATCTTCTCCATTCCGTCACCATAGTTCAATCTACATGTTGAAAATTGCTTGAAGAAATGTTAGGTAATAAAATCAATTGCGACCTATTTTGAAAAATTTATGAATTGGGTTTTTTTTGGTTTTTTATTTTTAGAAAACAACAAATATTAAAGATGAGAGAATCACAATAAAGGCTTAAAACTGATTTGAAACAACTATGTTTGCAGGTTGAAAATGGTTTCATGAGGCAAAGGTTTACATCAGTGTGCATAAAGAGGGTTGACATTGGGATCAAACGAAAACAAAGGCGGACGAAGTGGAGTTGAATTTTTTTTTAAATCAAGACTTGAAAAAAAACATTTTTTAATGCTGTTTTAACAATCTTAGAACTTCTATTTTCTACTCTCATTTTTTGTTTTATCTCAACTCACTTTTCTATTTGGACTTAAAATCAATCAATAATTTGGTATTTTTCAAAGTTGGCTAAAATGAACCTTAGACACATACTAGATTTCTATTTGGACTTAAAATTGAACAAGGAAAAATTTCACATCTCATTTGATGCTTTTAAAAATGAACTCAAATTTTTCCTTTGGAAATTAAAATGAATATGTGCATTCAGTGTTTTCCACATTTCATTTGGGTTCTAAAATTGAACAAAACTTGTCTAGTGTGAGAAAAAGGCATTGTGAGTGTTCTTTCTTTGTTCACGCAAACAAAGATGATCGAACTATGAATGCACTTACTCGCTATTGTATACCTTTAGAGAGCTTGCCTTGGTGGGAAAAAGTACTCACCCCAAGGGAATGACTCAAACCAGTAATGAGCTAAATGCCAAGCTATTCCCAACTGGTATACAAATTCGAATGGTGAGGAAAGTTCATCATTACAGGAGCTCCTACGGACAAGCAAGTGATACTCTTTATATGGGTTGATCTTGCCTCTCGTGTGGCCTCCTGAACGACTACCCTGATTATGAACCAATTTGTATAAAGGCCAAAATCCTATCTATTTGTTGGTGCAAGTGGTCATGTCCTCTAAAGCCGCCCCACATATACATGCGGTTCTATTGTAGAGGTGAAAAGTATGCCATGGGAGATTCATGGTTACTGATGCTTGGCTGACCCAAGAAGTTTGTGCACTATAAGGGGGAGCCTATGTAGTCAAGCATCTAGTCATCCGTATAGAATATGCACAGTTGGATTTATCCAAGTGGGAACTTGACAAATATTATCTTTTTCCAGCCTAGGGTTGTACATGTTCTTGGAATCAAAACACATTGCTTGGACCTCAAAACAAATTGGAAACAAACATTCACAAAGAACTTTGAATTTCAAACCCTTTGGAGAAGACAAAATATCTTTGACGAATTCAAGTGCTATTGCTTACCCTAGGGATTCAATCCTTAGAGGTTTCTAAGTACTTAGGATTAATCATTGTTTGTTCTCACTAAAGTCAACCTAGGAAACCTTTGCCTTGATTTCCACATAATGCACTTTGTGGGATGAAAGAAAATTAGGACATTGGACATTCAGTTTGAAAACATAATCAAGAAAGTGCTTGTGTCAAAAAGAACCAAATCTAAGCAAGATAATAGACAATTGAACCACACATGTGCTTGAAAACTTATGTCTTATGGTTTTCCATGCAAAAATTGCTATTTTAGTTTGAGTTACTCTTAGGGAAAAGCATTTTCTTCATCACCTTGGTCTTGTAAGTAAGTCCTCATAGGGTCATCTAGGATCAAGGCAAACACTTCACCCATTTCGAACATCAATCAAAATCCCATCTCACCAACAAATTTTGGAACTTTGAAACATCGCTTATGGTAGACTTTTGGAAAATCAACATCACCTTATTTTACTTTAATGCACCTAGTCAAATTATCAATCCTCTTGAACAAATTTTCCTCTAGGATAACGCAACTTCCTAAGGTCTACTAGTTCATGATCACTATGATTGTCTTAACACACTTAGCCAATTCATTCTCGTGAGCAAGTCTCTCTAGGATAACACAGCTTCCTAAGGTTTACAAGTTTACAATCATCTTTGTTTGACTTAACGCACTTAGTCAAACTATCAACCAATCAAAATCAAATCAAATCAATTCCTAAATTCTAGAATTGATCCAAATTTCCTAGAAGTTCAAAAACCCATATCATTCACCCCTTTCATCCTGCATCTCATCATTGGTCCTAAACACCTTAAAGGTTCACTTTCACAAAAAGGTCAAAACATAAGAAAAACATGGAATTCAAACTCGACTCATACATCATGAGTAATCCAATTCAACCAAACTACCCAAGTCTCACAATACCACTTGATTATCGAAACTCACATTCATGCATGGAATCATCATCTCCTCCAAACCTCAATGGTACAAAAAATGTGAGCATGCCCAATCTTAATTTTGGAACACATTTCCCGATGATAGATTTAAATACAATTCCAAACCTACAAATCTATCAACCAAACAATCAATGCAAGGGTCTTATTCCAAACAAGACTATCCCACCAAATCCATACATGCCAAATACAAGTTTGTCTAAAATGACCATTTCTAATCCACATTTGGTAAACTTTGGGATAGATATGCTTGCAAATCAAACCAATGTTGTTCAAAATCCAAGAAATATGTTAAAAAATTCAGATATTGATCCAATTCAAGGTAACACCATGCAAAATCAAAGTTACCTAAATCAAGGCAATATGATTCCCAACCACAACAATGTTCAATCTCAATCTATCATGCCAAATCTAAACATCACACCGAATCAGAGCATTATCCAGAATCAACTTGTCCATGATCCTAAACAAACACCACAAGGATACATTCCAAAGCTACATGCTAAACAACCAAGTCAACCATATGAAGAATGTCAAGGTCAAATCTTGCGAAACAAAATTTCTACACTCAAAATTCTCATCGATTCATATCAACAAATGACAACCATCCAAGAAACCCCAATGGTTAACACATCTACTGTTTCTCAAGTGTCTCAAGGACCAAGAATCTCAATCACACCATTCACCAATCAAACCTTGGCAATAAATGAGACCGTTCCGCTCACCCCGACAATCAACACCATCCCCAACCCACCACCACCACCGCCAAAACACAACATGACCAATTCATTCTCCATCATGTTGCAAGCTGCTCAACAAGCTACCCGCCAAAAGGAACTCCAAAACCAAAAAGATGCAAAAATAGTTGCTTAGCAAGCGCAAGTAGAATTAGCCACCCAACAAGCTGCACAAGTGGCTCAAGTAGCCTGACAAGCTCAAGCTCAAGCCTAACACCAAGCCCGACATGGGCAAGATGAATTTTAGGCAATATTACAAGAAATCCATCAACAAGTGCATCAATAAGTAGCTCAACAACAAGCCCAAGAAAAAGCATTATTGGCACAATGACAACATGACCAACAACAAGCATTGTTGGCTCAGCAACAAACACAGTCATTACTCGCTCAAATTTTTTTGCAACAGATTCCCACCACAATTGTTGAAATCAAAAATCAAGATCAATATATCAATAAGCACCTTGAAGATGTTTCCACCTCAACCAACGATCAAATAAACATACACCAAGAGCTACTTTTCAATCATGATCAAAATCCACCGAAAATACCCACCAATGATCAAATTCAAGAAATGTCAACATCACTTGATCCTATGGTTGAAGACATTGGTAATCTCTCTTCCATAATTGTTGAAAACAATGTTCAGGATCTTGAAGATGCTTCTACCCCATCCAGTGATCAACTCAACATTCATCAAGAGCCACTTTTTAATGATCTATTTCAAGATGTGTTACAATTATTTTATCCCATTGACATAATCTACAATCCATCGACCAATGATCATATCGAAAAGGTCTCTACATCACCTTATGAGTTAGAGGACATATCTCAAGAACGTATTCCAAAGCATGATCAAAATCTATCACCAAGGTCTAGCAATGTTCCTTCCCAAGACATATTGACATCCTTTGACCTCATGGTTACATATATTGAAGGAATCCCTAGCTCAACATTTGATCCAAATCCACTCAAAGCTCAAGATAATATTGAGCCACTTCCCAATGGCGATGTCCAAGAACCCACTATAAGAAATCCATCCTTTCAAATTGACCCATGTCAAGAATTTAATCCAAAACATGTCGAAAGTAATTCTAGAATTAGTCAAGATCAAGAATTCATATCTGCAAGATACTACAATGATCTAGTGGGCACTCTTCTATCTATACAAGATGTCACAAATGGTGATCGTATTCATATAGAACATATTCCTCTACCTACCTGCAAGATGCTTATTTTGGATGGACACGTAAATGATCTTCATTCAAAACAAGGGTCTCATACTCTTGATATCATTACAAAGAAACAAGAGTCTCATACTCTTGACATCATTATCAAGAAACAAGATTCTCCTACTCTTAACAATTGTGCACAAGACCAAGATGTAGAAAAATTTGGAGACATAGCAGAAAAAAATCATGAAGAAGACTTCTACAGAAGTTGTGAATCAGAAACATCCTATGGACACCTAGCAGAAATGGATCATAAAGAATGTTTCGACAAAATTTTTGAATCAGAAACATCCTGTGAAATGAATCATGAGGAAGGGTTTTATGAGGACAATAAATCATCGACACTTCTTGAAGAAGCATTACAATCTGATATTTCACAAGATAAAGATAAATATATCAATCAGGAATTCATCCCACATATAGAGGATCCTATCACTTATAAAGTTGGATCACTTACCTTTCTTAGGGAGAGCTATCTCATCAATGAAGAAGTTGTCACTTTTGAAGATCCACCACAGAGCACAAAAGGATTAGCACCTTGTTTCCAAGGTAAATCATATCCTATTGCAAATAAGTTTTTTTAGCAAATGAATTATCAGGGTAAAGGATTAGGTCTGCATGAACAAGGTATCCTGGAACCAGTGCAGATTGTTGGTAACCCTAAGCATCAAGGCCTTGGTTATTCAACAATCAAGGAATATAAACATATCAACGATACCTCTATAAAAGTGGGGGAAACTTCATCTCGAGCAAATGTCAACATAGGGAGCATGAAGAATCCTTATGATGAAATCGATGTCAATACTACAACCTGCCATATCACGAATCTTCATTCACCCATCACCCCATCCACGAATTGGGACCAACAACAAAAGAAATATTTGAATCAAAGCATGAAGAATGTCATCAAAGAAAAAGTAGCGAAGAATGAAGGACAAATAAAATACAAATGGATACCAAAGAATACAAATAATGATTGTCCCTATAAAACTCCATCAGTCAAAGAAGCTATGGGGAAAAATAAAAAAGGGGAAAGTATCCATAAAATAAGTCCACAAAATCAAAAGCAGGCTTCTCAAGAAACATACAAAGTGTATCAAGCAGTTCGTCCTAATCCCATGCACACTTTCATATCCACCCATCATTTCTCATCTTCCCAAGTTTGGAGAGTCAAAGGTTCCAAACTGTCGACTAATCCATATTTTATTCCTAAACACACACCATCCCTACCTCCACGCATAATATCCAATTCTCACATTGACCATGTGTTGGCAACGACCATTCATCATAAGGATTTAGAAGGCACTCTACCATGATTTGCACACAAAGACAGAGTTAACTCCGGTATCAGCAAAGCAGATAAGGGATCTCAAAAGTTGCATTCAAGTGTGCGTATCTTGGCAAAGAAAATTCTTCAAATAGGATATCAATGGCACATTATGACAAAGGCATCGATTTCAGCAGTACCAGGTGGTTCAGCATCACCTTAAAATCTCTCAGAAAATACAAAAAAAATCAAAAAAAGGATTGAAAATAGTAAAGAAAAAAATTGCCCTCTAGCGAAAACCATTTTGGTGGCGCTTTGGACAAGTACCATGATGAAAACCTGGAAAACATGTGTCATGTGTAGAATCGAGCATCTATGTGCGCCAGTTCAAGAGAAAACATCTTATCACATCCATAATAATGTCAGCATTCCATCCATATCATTCGTTCATCCATGAACCATTTATCCAACCCATGGATATCTATCTACCTTATCTAGAACTTGATAAAATTTTGGAGGACACTTTACGCTTGTTTATGGTAAACATCTTTACATGGGTCATTTTCATTGATCCCATCCTACCCAATGTTATTTTGAGCCTTCAAGAATTATCCGAATGAGGAACCTCTATTTGAACACCCTTATCTTATCACAAGATAATCCATATCCATTCGTCTATATATCTATCAAAACATCCACCCATGCCATTCCATACATTGCTAGATATTGGGGGTAGATATTTAGATCTTGCTTCAGGAATAAATCTTGATCTATATCCTCCAACTTATGTGGTGATCCGAACATTGGCAAACACAAAATCAAATTAGTCTAAGAACTTGTGATCCAAAATCCAAATCACTAGCCCATGGCATATATTGATAGGAAGACATTCCTTATCAAGATTAATATTTTGTCAAATATCAATCCAAATAATTCATATCAATCGCATCTAACTTATGCATTTGTGTGACATCAAATCATCCAAACAATTTTGTTCCAAATCAAGCTTCATAAATCTTCATCAATCGAATCCAATCAATTATCACCTTGTTTGACTTAACACACTTAGTCAAACTATCATCTTGTGCACGAGTTTACTCTAGGATAACACAAATTCCTTGGGTTTACAAGTTTATTATCATCTTTGTTTGGCTTAACACACTTAGCCAAATTATCAAATCCAAAACCACCTTGTTTGACTTAACACACTTAGTCAAACCACCCTCTTGTGTACAAGTTTACTCTAGGATAACACAACTTCCTCGAGTTTACAAATGCATAATCATCTTATTTGACTTAACACACTTAGTCAAATTATCAATCAATTAATCTGATCAATCAACCTTAGCTTGGTTTTCAACAAAATCCCAAAAAAAATCACTGATATCATCACATGTCCATATCCAAATCGTCCAAATCATGCGAAAATTCAAAAAATTCATCAAAAAACTCAAAAACATCAGAAAAATAAAAAAACCAAAAAAATTCAGAAAACTCTTCAAAAACTCAAAAACATCAGAAAAATCAAAAATCAAAAACATCCAAATCATCAAAAATCCAAAAACATGTCGAAATATCAGAAAATCTTCAAAAAATTCATCATTGAGTCTTATCAGTTTTTCACCTTGTCCAAACTACGTCATCTCTGAGCTTGAACGTAGGAAAGTTTGATCTTTGATCATCCCCTGAGACATCTAGGTCAGTCCTTTAGGCATCTGTCGCATTGGCAATCCATTTGCCCGTCTTTTCCATAGTTAGGGTCAGCCCTTAGGCATCCGTCGCATTGGCAATCCGCTTGCCCATTTATTTTACATTTGGGTCAGACCTTAGGCATCCGTTGCATTGGCAATCTATTTTTCCTTTTATTTTACATTTAGATCAGTCCTTAGGCATCTGTTGCAATGACAATCTGTTTTCCTATCTTTTTCACATTTTAGGATTTTAGGCGTCCGTCACAATGACATTCGTCTACCCATCTAGTTAGGCGTCTGTCGCAGGGGCATTCATTTTTCCATCTTTTTCACATTTTAGGATTTTAGGTGTCCATCGCAATGACATCCATCTGCCCATCTATTTAGGTGTTTGTCATAGGGGCATTCATTTGTCCATCTTTTTCACATTTTAGGATTTTAGGTGTCCATTGCAATGGCAATCCATTTTCCCATCTATCTCATTAGCTGTCAAGTCTATTGTCGTCTGAACTATGTCATCTTTGAGCTTAAACTTATGCAAGGCCATCCTTGATCGGTTCCTAAGACAAAAAATTCAAAAACATTCATAAATCTCAAAAATTCTAAAAACATTGGAAAATCCAAAAATCAAAACAGGCTCGAAACATTTTTCAAAACAACAAAAACATCCAAATATTTGAAAAAACCAAAATGGCGCACCCATCTCATCTCACTTTCACCCGCAATAATAACCATTCCTAATAAATCAATCGATGCCTTCATCCTTTGGTGAAGCAATTAGAAGCAAGTTTAGTAGGTTCCAAAGTGAACACCTTATCGTTAGAGTCTCAAGCCTAAGTCAGTAAGCGAGCAAGTTGGTCAACTCAGAGTATCAATAGCTTATCACCCAAATCAGTCTCACTAAAACCCTGATCACTACATGTCCTAGGATGAAGCATTCCTGTGATGGACACAAGCATCAAGTACCCCACAGTAGTTAGTCTTGGCTAGTGCTATGAAGAACATTATCTTGTTTGTTTACTTTATCTTGGTCTTTTTGACTTATCTTATTTTGTGCTCATTCCAAGGACCTCTCAATGATGCCTAAAAAAAATAGGTTTAGAGAGAAAGGAATTGGGCAATGATCATTATCTTTTTATCTATTGTGCTTGTTGGATATTCTTGTAAAATAACTTCGTCATGCATACTTTGTTTTGTTTGTAGGAAGTATGTTTTAGGTATCTTGTTGACCCTGTAAGAAGGCTTTCCTTTTTATGTCTTGGCCCAAGATGTTTGAAATATCTGAACTGCATTCTGAATAAGGTTATGTTTGTCAAGTGTGAACAAGAGTACTCCTATCTATTTGACGAGTCAAAGTTCATCACACTAGGTGCCACTCCATCTTGGTTTTGAATACCTTGATGCATCACACCTACATGTGTTATCAAACATAAAGAAAGGTATGCTCTTTTCCCATCCTTGGATAAGCAATACATCATCATCATTCATCATCATATCCAATAAAGTCTCGATGACTAGGGGACTTGTTGGACTTCTTTATCTTATTGAATTTAAGGGTTGATCCCTCTCATTCTTCTATCCTCTTTCATGCTAACAATGCATCCATCTTGCATCTTTCATAATCATTTTATGTCATCATAGCACAACATCATCCACCTCACATCTCATTTTCATAATCATTTAATTTGTTTAGGATAATATAAATTTGTTATTCTAAGCATCTTCCAAACATCTCATTTACATCATCATTATCATATAGATCATATAGTCTAACCATCCATACATCCATTTTGAACCTCTTTATCGTGAGATCCACCTCAATCTTTTCGCTCGATCTCTCGAGGGGTCAATGTACTAACATACTTCTGGGACATCTAAAAAAATCAGAAATTTTTTAATTTCGATGTTTGCGGCATTATTCTTTGAACCAATGCAACAAGTACATTGCCTCAAAGAGGGGAAAAATGTAGACATACGAAATTAACATTTTTAATTAAACATCACATTTAATCATTCTTCCCTCTTTAATTAATTAAATCTAATTAATTAATTAATCTCCTATAGTTCCTGATTTAATTAAATCACATATATCTAATTAAATCACTCATATGCATTTCCTCTCATTTGATTTAAAATAAATACAAAAATTGAAATCAAATGTCATATCACCTAAACTCCTGTTAGATTAATCAAATCATGGTTATTTTAATCCTAATTACATGAATCCTCTAGATTCATTCACTTGCACAATAAATCATTTAAATTGATTTATAAAAAAACCGATTTTCCCTCACAAGGGCATATTCCCAAGGAATATGCCTTCATTAACTCTCATGTTTGACTTTTTTGGACAAACACAATTCCCCCCAAAAACCCTCAACCATACTCATTTATTTCCATTTTCAAATTTGAATGCACACATTGGCCAAAACTTGCACAAGCATAGGCCAATCCCATGGTGACAAGTGGCTCTCTCCTATTGGATGGGATTTAGTCCCACATCTCTCAATCTTAGCTTCTCCTCTCTCAACTTCTCCTATAAATGCAATGCATTTTCTCTCATTTCATCATCTACAATCTACAATTTGAGCACTATCATTATAGGCAACTTGAGTTCATTAGCATCTCATTGTCTATCATCTCATTTGGTTTATCAAGGATAGACAATGAGATGCTCTTGAACTCAAGTTGCCTATAATAAGGATGCTCTAAATGTAGATTGTAGATGATGAAATTAGAGAAAATGCATTGCATTTATAGGAGAAGTTGAGAGAGGAGAAGCTAAGATTGAGATATGTGGGACTAAATCCCATCCAATAGGAGAGAGCCACTTGTCACCATGGGATTGGCCTATGCTTGTGCAAGTTTTGGCCAATGTGCCCATTCAAATTTGAAAATGGCAATAAATGAGTATGTTTGAGGGTTTTTGGGGGGAATTGTGTTTGTCCAAAAAAGTCAAACATGAGATTTAATGAAGGCATATTTCTTGGGAATATTCCCTTGTGAGGGAAAATAGGTTTTTTAATAAATCAATTTAAATGATTTATTGTGCAAGTGGATGAATCTAGAGGATTCATGTAATTAGGATTAAAATAATCATGATTTGATTAATCTAACAAGAGTTTAGGTGATATGACATTTGATTTCAATTTTTGTATTTATTTTAAATCAAATGAGAGGAAATGCATATGAGTGATTTAATTAGATATATGTGATTTAGTTAAATCAAGAACTATATGAGATTAATTAATTAATTATATTTAACTGATTAAAGAGGGAAGAATGATTAAATGTGATGTTTAATTAAAAATGTTAATTTTGTATGTCTATAGCCTTTACCTCCAAACCATAATCCAAATGTCTTTTTCCATTATCACTAATAAAATGGACACGATACATAATGATATATGTCTTAAAAATATTATACAAGACCTTATTTATTCTAATCATATCCAGCTTGGTGGTGTTAATCATCAAGGAAATAAGTTCCTTTCCCCACCCAACCAAAATTTGAAAATATTTACTAATCTAATGCCAAATCATACAATCTCATTTTTAGAGCTAGTGACACCAAGAATGATGTGATGAATGTTGAAAATATATAAGAAATGACTAATGATAACACGAGTGATAATGAGGATTACATACAAACTATTCTCAACCTAATTGATATTCAAACTTGTAAGGACCAGACTAAAATATCTCTTGACATTGCTTTCTCTCAAAATGACACAATCAAATATGCACCCGATGGTCCTCTTTACATCATCAGAAGAATAAATAATAAGCCTACCAATGGGATATTAGTTGATCCCATGTGTGTAGAGAATGTGATTGCTAAGGAATTTTTTTTGTGAATGAACTTTACCAAGACTCTTATGAACAATCAAAAGAATGGATCAAAACACATAATGGTTTTGCTTGACCTATGATAGGTTTGATCACTCTCCCATTAAAAATTGGACTAAAGCCTTTTCACTGTATCATTCTCCATCATCCCATCATCAGACCATTTTGTGTGAAGCTAGGCTACCCATAGCTATGTTCCATGGATTTTGTCTCATCAGTGGTACACAAATTCTTGAAATTTCTATTCGAAAATGAAATCTTCACTGTGCATCATCGTAGTTTTAATCCTTTGTCTTCCTATAGGAATTTCTCATTGGGTTTATTTTGGACCGAACCCATGGAACCTATTAAGCCTTGTGAGGACTTCTTTTTCATATCTTACCAAATTTTCAAAGAAAAGCACATAAATTTTTTATCTCTTAGCAACATTCTTGAATCCATGATTGAACTACCTATCATTGATGAACTAAATCTCTTCCAATTAACCAAGAAAAATAAACCATGATTACTCTACCTATATTATATAAGAGACCAAGAGATAACTATAAAATTAATGTTGTGCCCCATAAGATCAATTCTTTTTATAAACCTAAAGAGAAATTGGTTTCCCAAACCTCAATGGTTCATTCCATTCCTCCCTTGTGGTAAGAAAACAAACCAATGGTTGATAAACCCACTCCTACATAATCACATCTTGACAATTGTGCAAAAATAAACAAAAATGCTAAAGAGTGTAGGCATAAACGTCGTTCTATTTCTCATAAGTTATAAGAAAAAAAAAACTAGAAAACCAAGTTCAAACACCAAATCAAACAAAGCATGATGATTCTCCACATTTTCCGCAACAACAACATGAAACCTCTATGGAAATTATCATTAGACCTCCTACTATGATAAATTTGGATGATGATGATGAGATTGTTAAGATTGATGAGGAAGTGCATAATGAGCTGAATTTATTATTTTCCTCTTTTGTGAGCTTATATGGGAACAATCGTGATGATCCTCCTAACAAGAGTGACTCACCACGTGTTGAACCTAGTGATTGTCCTAGTATGACACTCATTGTTTCCCTTTTGGCTAGTTATTTTCTTTCTATATATCATGAACAATATTGGGATGTGGATAACTTGCTTTAGGTTGCATTTCATGTGTTATACTAGCTTTATGTCTTTCCATTTTATTTGTGTGATTACATGTAAGTAATGTGATCCCCCATATTGCGCTACTTGGTGTGAATTTATGTTTGTGAGCCTACTTTGGATGACCCTTGTCACTTTGTTGGTACAAGGATACAAAGGAAGTGTTGAACACCCAATATACTGAGAGGGGCGGTGAACCAGTATCTTCTTAAACTTATTGAACACACCATCCAAATACTCCAATGCATATAATAGTAAGAATGAGAAAGAGCATTAATAGAACATAAAAGCACACAACACATGAACACTAGAATTTTTACATGGAAAACCCAGAATGGGAAAAACCATGGTGAGGATTAGCTCATTATATAGTATAACTAGTTATAAGATATTACAAAGGGTGTCTCGCTACCAAAACTCAGTATCCAAAATGAGAATCTCACTACCTACAAAGATACAATGGCTTATAACTATAAAATGAACTGATAAAGATACACCTTACAAGTGTTGATTCAATTCCTTTGACACTCAGTAAACTCGCATACCAGTAGATACATATTTCCTTGAATCATCTTCACATACATGTCTATTTTTATTTCAATCTCAAAACTATCCAATATATATCTAACTCATCTACAAGCATCAATTAGGCCATCTTAATTAGATGCATCCCTTATTCACTAAAAAGATTAACTGTCGGCTTCAAGTTTATTCCAAAGCTTCTCCAACAACAATTCAAGTGTGTAGAATCCTACAATATGTCAACATGGTCCTAAGATAGGCTGCACATACATCCACAATAAAAAATAAATTCATTACCATAAACTATTTATTAGGTCAGCCAAAGATAGACCTAATAACAAAATACAACAACAAAATGATGCCAAATCACCATATGAGAACTTGTACATATGGAATTGTAAATTTATAGTCTTCTAGCAACCAAGAACCATCTCCAAAAACCTTAATGAAAGATATTAATCAAGAGAGGATCATAAACCAAAATATTGGAGGATATTTTTGCATACCGATTCAGAATACTAAATCAAGCTTAAACTTATGGTGATGCAATTATAACTAATATAACATGGTGACATCAATGACAACAAAAAATCTGCATAATGGGATGTTCTTCTTCATTCTTCCAACAATCTCCCCCTTTGTCATTGATGGCAACATATGCTAGAAAAAATTCAACACACTCTCCCCTTTTCTCTTCATGAAATTTTCTCCCCCTTTGACATCAAGGACAAGGGGCGGTCCAAAAAATATGAATATATATATACAAGGATAGTCCAGAGTATTGTATGATCAAAAAAAGAAAAAAAATCTTAACTCCCCCTTAGGATTTTGTCTCAACAATTTTTAGACATGAAAAGGTATTACCCAAAGGAAGGTGAGCTTTGAAGCTCCTTGAGAGTACCTTTCCATGTTGTCTTACCATTCTCCCAACTCTACTTAGCAGATATCAACATTTTATTCAGAGATTCTAAATCTATCAGGCTCTCATCAACATAATCTAGTGTGCAAGGAGTTGGGTTGATCTTGTCTAGTTTTTCTACATTAGCCAAAGAATTGGACACCAGAGTGTATTCCATTCTCATATTATCACTTAGAAGACTAATTTTTCTAATGGTATCTTCCTTCTGCTTCTATAGCATAAATAATTTCTCTCTATGAGTAGAGATAGCATTCTAATTTGACATGTCTTTGTCTTTATATGCACTATATGTACTAGAAACAACTGTCAACTATGACTCAATGGATTCCATGAGATATTTTATACTTTGTGTAGCATATGGCCACCTTATAGAGTAAACAAATATAGTATTCTATTCAAACTCACAAGCCTGTACAACTTTAGGCTCTTTTACAAATTCGTGTGTTCTACAACACACTTATCATGAAGTTTTGAAAGCCTTTTCTCTACCATTTTCTCCTCAATTTCTTGTCTTGTCTTCTCACCAAGTTCAAAGGAATATTCCTTAAAGGAATCCAATATAAGTTTCAATTTTTCTACCATAGTGAGAGATGTATCTATTGATGTACTGAGTGTGGCCTCCTACAAATTTTTGATGGAATCATCAATGATTTTTTTCCCAGATGCATGCAATTCATCTCCTAGCACCAATCTATGAATTTGAGAAATCTTGTCCAAATCCACACTGCCTTGAACCATGGGGAGTTGTAGAAGCTTTAGAGGAATTACTAGCTAGAACCTTATTTTCTTGGATAGCCAACCTTTTAATACATCATCATCGAAGGAGGATTATCTGGAGGACCTTTGTGATTCCACAACCTACCTTATTTCTACTTCATTCTTTCTGGAAGATTCCCCATTTCTTTCTTCTTCATCTGCTCTTTCTTCTTCCTCTACTTTTTCCTCTTCCTCTACTTTTTCTTCTTCTTCTTTTTCAACTTTGTCTCTTCTTTCTTCATTCCTTTCACCTCCATATTTATATTTTTCTCCTTCAATTTATCCCTAAGGGACAACATCAATATTGTCTTATTCAACACTTTCCTCATTCTATTTCTCTATTTTCAGAGGATCATTTGTAACACCTATTTCTGGAAGGATATCTAAATTATCTATTTTCGAAGGAATATCTTCATTTACCTCTATAGAATTATTTTCTCTTGATTTTTGTGCAGAACCGAATGGGAGTGCACCAAACATACCATATTTCTCAGCCATACCCCTGATGGATTATGTAGTTGATTTATTTATCTTCTTTATTTTATTTTTATCTTTTTTCATCAAAGTGTTTACCATTTTCTTCATCCACAACATCTTTGAGAAAAACTTCTTCAAGGTTTCCTTATCATCTATGGTCAAAGAGGATCCAATTTCCTCAAATACCTCATTCCTTATATTTTCTTCCAATTCAATAGCCTTTTATCTTCTTTTCATCAAGGTATCCCATAATTTATTAGGTACATTGGACTTAACATAGTCCCAATTAACTTCCAAAGTAATAACATATTGAATAATGGCTAATATCAATGTTTTCTTGTCCTCTCTACCTACTTGAGTATAAGTTTTTGTGGTAGGCTAAAACATATATTCAAAATGTACTAAGCTATTAACAAATGCATCTAATCTGAGAAGGGAACCAAGTCTTACCAGTGAGGCATTTTGTTCTTCCTAGTCCAGAGATGCCTCTTCTGACATCTGTTCCTTCTTCGATTCTGATTTGGTGTGCATATGAACACAAAAATCCTGTTATGCTTCCTCTTCGGAGGATGAGACATAGTGATATCTTTTGGTTCCAACACCTACTTCTTGTTAAGTGCTTTCACTAGAGGGAATTTTCCCTCTCTTCTTTCTTACCATTTCAGTTGCAGGGTCTTCCTCCTCTTCTTCTTTCTCTTCGGTGATGCTGAGGTTTTTCTCCCTTGTTGCCTTTTCCTTTATTCTTGTCTTCAATGGTTCTACTGGAGGAGTCTCTTTCCTTTTTCCAGATCTTGTAGCAGGTCTGGAAGGAGCCGAGATTTAACTTTACCAAGAGCATTGGGATCTACCTTTATTTCTATAGGAGAAGAAGCTATTTTTGAAGGAGAAATCCTATTGGATCTCCTTAGCCCTAATGATTATCCAGTCATCTTCTCTCCCAAGGCTCTTCCTTGTGAAATTTATTCATCATGAAGCCAGCCTTTTTGACCATTTTATCTATATTCTTCCTTATCACATGCATCTTATGCTTCATGTGAATTTCCATATTTTTTTTTGCATATATGTGCCAACTCTCGATTCATTGGAATCTTTTGGGCTTTTCAATAAGACTTGCACATAGCCTTCTGCTTCATCCTCTGTAATTTCATAACCCAATGGTTGGATCTAGATAGTACTGGGTTCAACTGCTTCAATCATGCACTCATCTAAGGAGACATGAAATATTTTTTCATCCTTGTATTTCTGAATAATTTTCCTTTGGATCCTTTCTCATTCATTCATGTTTCTTTTGAATACAACAAAGAATGTTGTCAAAGCATTGTCTCAATTCTTCAGATCACCCAAATTGTGTATATGATCAAAAATTTGATGTGCAATAGGTCTTGATGTATCCCATATTATTACATCATCTCTTATAGGAAGTCTTCTAAGAAAGTAGAGCAACAAATAAATAATTAGGGAACCAAACTTAAATGCATATTTTCTCGTTTGTCATCTTTAGATTTTCAAATAATTATTGTCGGAGAAGTTCACACAAATCATATTCTACTCCATTTTCTACCATGTCATATCGAGTGTATATAGTCATAGTAGACACAAATTTTTCCCTATTTGTGAAGTATATCTTGTGATCAATCATTATAGGTGCATACTTCACAACAGGATTGGTAATAGGTTTCGCTGCAATGGCTCTCCTGTCAAATGTTGCTCTGATGAGTTCCATCACCACTTTAATTTCCATAGACTTCAATACTAGTGTGGGTCGAGTATCACAAATTCTAATAATAGCCTTGATCACTTATTTAGTTATTAGGTGAGGTCTATTAGTCCACAAAAACTTATCATGCATTTTGCTAAGAGCGGGTGATGCGATATAAATGGAAATCACTCAACAACTATCCTGTAGCTACTGATCACTACTGATCCAGACACTTTCCTCCATTCGGCATATACTCACTATCCTTCCTCCATAGTCACTCCTATTCACTCATCCCTTATATCGTGTGGGTCTTCATAGCATGGAATGGACGTCCACCATCACCACAGGGTCATAACCCGAAATGTGAGTGTGGAGGAAATGTTTTCCCTGACAGGTTGCAGCTAACATGAAACTATACACTACCTCTAGGCTATTCACCACTGAGACCACCACTCTGCTCCACAAAAAAGTCAAGCTCACCCATGATATGGTTCATGGCTTTCTCCAGGGAAGAATGAAAACCTTTTGAGTCTGTCACAAAGAACCCATCCCATAACCACCAATGGTTCTTTTAACACAGTCCACACATAACGAACTCTTCAAAACTAAACTGTATTAACAATCAGAAAAACAATGAACCAGGAAAAGAAAGAGATACAATGGAAAAGGTAGCTGAAACTTCACTTAATCACATTCAAAATTTTAAAACTACGAAAACATTCATACATTAAATGGCTCTCTAGCCTTCTAATTTCTTCACTCCTTTTGTTACTCACTTCTCCCTCTTTTTCCCTCTTCGCACTCTCTCTTTTCTCTCTCCCCCATTCGGTTACATCTTCTTGTTTTTAATAGAGATTCTAGGGTAGGGTAGTTAACAAACCGTTCCTCTACCCGATCGGTTACAACTTACTTAATTTAATATAATATGGAAATATCTACTGCAAATTTAAACCATTTCCTGATATGGTTCCCACGAAATGATAAATTCTTAAGTTATTACAATTTAATGAAACTTGAGGTGCTCCTGCACCATACTCCTAGATTGAACAGATTTCCAAGTCCCATGGAAATGTCGAGTTGAGACTGTTGCAATTCAAATGTTCGCCTCTGTGTCTTCATCACTAAAACAAGGCGTTTGTTGCTTCCTATGTTGTTTATGTTGGTTGATGTCCTCCTCTCTTCATACTAATGCTTCACACCACCACCGTACTACCATCTCACCCACACACGATTCTGGAAGATGCTTCCCACCCTTCTCTGACTGGTTGCTCTCAATGCACCTTCTACCCAGCTGCATCGTGGTGGAGACAATACAAAGACCCCAACTTGATACCTTCACAACATCCTTACTACAACTTGGAGGGGTCACCGTGCAACCAAGAACCCATGCTATTGCCTGGTGTAGATTGCCTTCTACACACTTAGAACCTTCTGAGCTCTGATACCATTCTGATGCGATATAACTAGAAATCACTCAACAACTATCTTGTAGCTACTGATCACTACTGATCCAGACACTTTCCTCCATTCGGCATATAATCACTATCCTTCCTCCACAGTCACTCCTATTCACTTATCCCTTATACCATGCGGGTCTTCACAACATGGAATGGACACCCACCATCACCACAAGGTCATAACCCGAAATGTGAGTGTGGACGAAATGTTTTCCTTGACAGGTTGCGGCTGACATGAAACTGTACGCTACCTCTAGGTTGTTCACCAACAAGCCTGCCACTCTGCTCCACAAAAAAAGTCGAGCTCACCAATGATATGGTTCGCGGGTTGCTCCAAGGAAGAATGAAAACCTTTTAAGTCTGTCACAAAGAACCTGTCCCATAACCACCAATGGTTCTTTTAACATAGTCCACACATAACGAACTCTTCAAAACTAAACTATATTAACAATTAGTAAAAAAATGAACCAGGAAAAGAAAGAGATATGATGAAAAAGGTAGCTGAAACTTCACTTAATCACATTCAAAATTTTAAAACTGTGAAAACATTCATACATTAAATGGCTCTCTGGCCTTCTAATTTCTTCACTCCTTTTGTTACTCACTTCTCCCTCTTTTTCCCTCTTTGCACTCTCTCTTTTCTCTCTCCCCCATTTGGTTACATCTTCTTGTTTTTAATAGAGATTCTAGGGTAGGGTAGTTAACAAACCATTCCTCTACCCGATCGATTACAACTTATTTAATTTAATATAATATGGAAATATCTACTGCAAATTTAAACCATTTCCTGATATGGTTCCCACGAAATGCTAAATGCTTAAGTTATTACAATTTAATGAAACTTGAGGTGCTCCCACACCATACTCCCAGACTAAACAAATTTCCAAGTCCCATGGAAATTCCGAGTTGAGACTATTGCAATTCAAATGTTCGCCTCTGTGTCTTCATCACCGAAACAAGGCGTCTACTGCTTCCTATTTTGTTTATGTTGGTTGATGTCCTCCTCTCTTCATGTTGATGCTTCACACCACCACTGTATTGCCATCTCACCCACACACGATTCTGGAAGATGCTTCCACCCTTCTCTGAGTGGTTACTCTCAATGCACCTTCTACCCAGTTGCATCGTGGTGGAGACAATATGAAGACCCCAGCTTGAGACCTTCATAGCATCCTTACTATAGCTTGGAGGGGTCACCGTGCAACCAAGAACCCATGCTATTGCCTGGTGTAGATTGCCTTCTACACACTCAGAACCTTCTGAGCTCTGATACCATTCTGATGCAATATAACTGGAAATCACTCAACAACTATCCTGTAGCTACTGATCACTACTAATCCAGACACTTTCCTCCATTCGGCATATACTCGCTATCCTTCCTCCATAGTCACTCTTGTTCACTCATCCCTTATACCGTGTGGGTCTTCATAGCATGGAATGGATGCCCACCATCACCACAGGGTCATAACCCGAAATGTGAGTGTGGAGGAAATGTTTTCCCTGACAAGTTGTAGCTGACATGAAATTGTACGCTACCTCTAGGTTGTTCACCGCTGAGCCCGCCACTCTGCTCCACAAAAAAAGTTGAGCTCACCCATGATATGGTTCACAGGTTGCTCGAGGGAAGAATGAAAACCTTTTGAGTCTGTCACAAAGAACCTGTCCCATAACCACCAATGGTTCTTTTAACACAGTCCACACATAACGAACTCTTCAAAACTAAATTGTATTAACAATCAGCAAAATAATGAACCAGGAAAAGAAAGAGATACGATGGAAAAGGTAGCTGAAAATTCACTTAATCACATTCAAAATTTTAAAACTGTGAAAACATTCATAGGCCAGAGAGCCCGATTTCTTCACTCCTTTTGTTACTCACTTCTCCCTCTTTTTCCCTCTTCGAGCTCTCTCTTTTCTCTCTCCCCCATTCGGTTACATCTTCTTGTTTTTAATAGAGATTCTAGGGTAGGGTAGTTAACAAACCGTTCCTCTACCCGATCAGTTACAACTTATTTAATTTAATATAATATGGAAATACCTACTGCAAATTTAAACCATTTCCTGATATGGTTCCCACAAAATGCTAAATGCAATGCTAAATGCTTAAGTTATTACAATTTAATGAAACTTGAGGTGCTCCCACACCAGTGGGTTTAACATACTTGTCATCAAGAGTGGAACTAAAGTTGGGAAAATAATTCTAGCAGTCCAACTTCTTTGAAAAAATATTTTCATAGTCTTATTTTATCAATAAATCATCCTCGATGAGCTCATTCTACCACAAATCTATCCACTTTCTATTATTATACTCCTCATTTTTAACATGAATGTACATTCTAGTGTCTTCAGTGGGCATGACACCATGAGGAATAAATGAGAAGGCACATAGAGGGCCATATTCAAATACCTTCATGGAATACTTCTTCTAGGAAGGTCTAAGTGTTTCTGATGCTTGTATGGTATGACTACAAGGGTTGCCATATTTTCACACACCGAGCTCTAATGATTTCAGAAAGAAGATTCACACAAAACCACAATAGCATATATGAGTAAAATACCTTTTACCTTCACGAGAACCAGAACTAGGGTTTCGCTCGACTCAATTTTCATATCTCCTCGAGATTGATCCAAATATATTTTTTCTTTCTTCAATTGCACAAGTGATCAAAAAAACCTTACAAATTAGCTTCATAGATCAATGTGCTGCCCTAATTTGTATTACATGCAACTGATTTCAAAAATATGATAAAAACCCTTTAATTTCTTCCACAAATGATTTACAATATATCCTCATGCCAAATTATTGACATGCCTAATATCCAAGGGTTCGAATAATTTTCTATTAATGCTCCCCCTAAGACTATGTTGGGTGCAATTTTCAAAGGGATTGTTTGCACCAAATGAGGGCAAAGACTCACTTGATGTTATTGGCTCTTCTTTCTTCCTCTTCTATATCTTGTTCATTTCTTGCTTAACCTCATTCTTGTCAATTTTCTTCACTGGTTCATTCTTCTTTACTGGATTATAGTTCTTTCCTCCTTTACTCTTGCATACTTTTGAAATGTGCCCAGGCTTGTTGCAATTGTAGTAAACAATATTTTTCTACTTTGTTTAACCTCAATTAACTGTTGATTTGCACTGATTTGTTTTTTTTCCAAATTTATTATATGTATATCAGTAGCCAACAAAAGATTGATTCATTCTACCCCCATTAAAACAATTCATCATCTTAGTTTTGCATTCACTAGCTCTATGTCCAATTTTCTTGCATGAAAAACAATGTTCGAAGAAGGATCCAATATATTAGTTTATTATACTTCTACTCTCCATTCCCTTGTGAAAAAATTTATTGCATGAAAAAAAAATACCATTGAAAGATGGATACCTTTGAGAATTTGGTTTTCTAATAGGTGGTCTTCTAGAAAAGATTCTTGGATTTATTGTTTGTTTTCCTTTATCTTAAGTCTTTTGATTTTTCACTATGTTTGAGGTCTCCATAGCCAATGAGCTTTCACCTTCTTCTAGTCCCAAACCATCCTTATCTTTAGTTGGTTTCTAATCTGCAATAAACTCATCAAGCTTGGTGGAGATTGTTGAAGCCATCTTCATAGACTCTTGCTTTTTCCATATCTTCTCTTAGGTTTACCACTTCTTGTTCAAGCCTTAAGCATTCATCAAAATTTCTTTGCACCATTGTATTTAGACAATATTCAATTCTCTTCTTTTTCTTCACTTGTACCTTCAATATAGTGATCTCTTCATTTTCTTGTTTTAGTTGTTCACTTACTTCTCTGTATCTTTCTTTGAATTTCTTCAATTTCTCTTTCAATTTCTTGATGCATTCATTTGCCTCATCAAAATTTTCTTTTATATCTCTATTTTCATTTTAAACTTTGTCAAGATCATCAAGAGCTATCCAGATTTCTTCTTTATCATCCATTTGTCCCATCTTCAAGATCTTCCTACAACTATTAGGCTTCTTTAGAGGAAACACGATTTGATGCCAATTGTTGAACACCCAAGATACTGAGAGGGGGGTGGATTAGTATCTTCTTAAAATTATTGAACACACACAATCCAAATACTCTAATGCATATAATAGTACGAATGAGCAAGAGAATTAATAGAACATAAAAGAACACAACACATGAACACCAAATTTTTTTTATGTGGAAAACCCAAAATAGGAAAAACCATGGTGAGGACTAGGTCATAATATAATATAACTGGTTATAAGATATTACAAAGGGTGGCTCACTGTTAGGACTCACTATCCAAAATGAGAGGCTCATTTCCTACAAAGATAAAATGGATTATAGCCAGAAAATGAACTGATAAAGATACAACTAACAATTGTTTATTTAGTCCCTTTGATTCTCAATAAACTCGCATAATAGAAAATACATATTCACCTTGAGTCATCTTTTCATACATGTCTATTTTTCTTTCAATCTCAAAACTATCCAATATATATCTAGCTCATCCAAAACCATCAATTAGGTTGGCTTAATTAGATGCATCCCTTATTCACCAAAAATATTAACTGTTGGCTTCAAGTTTGTACAAAGATTCTCCAAAAACAATTCAAGTGTGTAGCATGCTATAATATGTCGACATGGACCTAAGATAGGTCACACATACATCCACAATACAAAATTAATTCATTATACCATCAACTATTTATTAGGTCAACTAGAGATAGACCTAATAACAAAATACAACAACATAATGATGCGAACTTTCCGTATGAGCATCTATACACATGGAATTCCAAATTTATAGTCTTCTAGCAACTGAAAACCATATCCTAAAACTAAAATTAAATATATTCATCAATAGAGGATCGCGGACCAAAATACCAGAGGAATTTTTTGCATACTAGTTTAGAATACTAGATCAAGCTTGAAATTCTGGTAATGCAATTATAACTCATATAACATGGTGACATCAATGAAAACACACAAATTGCATAATGGTTTGTTCTTCTTCATTTTTTGAAAAAGAAGTAAATCTATTGTGGCATTCTTCTATTTTTATCTACATTATTC
Source organism: Sequoiadendron giganteum (assembly GCA_007115665.2). Classification (NCBI taxonomy): domain Eukaryota; kingdom Viridiplantae; phylum Streptophyta; class Pinopsida; order Cupressales; family Cupressaceae; genus Sequoiadendron; species Sequoiadendron giganteum. The sequence continues at coordinate 633,081,964 of CM021102.1, forward strand.
TATCTATTGTAAACATTGTCTTTGTATTATGTTTTCCTTTTGGGGATGATGCAAAGCATTGATAAATTTAGGTCTCATCCATGTTTTCACAAAAGGATTGTTTGTATTCTATCTCTCTATGTGTCATTCCTCCTTTGTGTAAATTTTTCCACAATATATTTGGGGAATGATGAATAGCTCCAAGCTCTATTATATCACTATAGAAAATACATACACTCACCCCAAATATGTAGATCCCTTATGTGTCATCTAAGGATTGTATATAGGGGGAAACCTCCTTTCCATGATGCATCTTAATTCAAAAACATAATTCTGGCATAGGTCTTTCCAAATAAGCTCTCATTTATTGGAATTCATCATCTACTACTTTAAATTAATTTCACATAGCATGGTGTTTAGCAATTTATTTAAAGTGGGGGCATTATGCCTCCCTCTTGTTTCTTGAATAATGGCATGAATTTATCAAAGTGTGGTCTTCTCAATTAATGTGATGTGTCTTCTTGATGGTGATATTGGGTTGGATGTCCTTCAAGAGTGTGACCTTTTTTGGCATATGGCATTCCTCTTAGTGGAAATGCTATGGCTTACATTCCCTAAGGTGTGAATCTTTTATCCCTCAAATAATCCTCTCTTGGTGATGATATCTAGTGTGATGTTCCCTAAATTGATACCTTTCATGAACTAAAAAAAATCCCTTTGATTATCCTAAACTAAATCTTGGCCACCAAGCATAATACAACTTACTTTCTAGTGGTGCCTTGTGAAAACTTATGACCATTTAGTGTGGCACCTTATCAAATTTATCAGGGAGTATAACTTTTGGTATGCTTGTTGTATGTGAGCCTATAGACTTGGCATGACTTTCTCATTTTCCACCTTTTTATAGATGCACACCTAGTGTATATTGGATTGCACTACACCAGTGCATATTTCTTATATATCCTTTGGGCTCACCTAATCTATATCAGACAACACTATCCCTTGTGAGTGTATTATGAGGAAAATAGTGTTGTGCAATTTTCACACATGCCCCGCTAAAAGCAAGGACCCTCTTTTGGTTGGTTTTTTTTGCATGTTTTCTTTAGGGTTTTGACCTTTTCCCCTTAAGGGACAGGTCCCTTAGTCTTGGTTTTGTTTCACCTAGGTATTTAAAGTATTATCTGCACTCAAGGTGTCTCATTTCAATATCATGGTGGAATGATATCTCTTGGGAAGTCATTCTAAATTCAAAATTTCAGCCTAAGGGGAAAAATTGGCCAAGTATAGGGAAAGTTCGGTAAATCTGAGGTATCTCGGATTACAAGAATCTTAGTCTATCTGGAAATTTTGATCTAACTCAGATTTTATGAGTTTGGAGTGTCCTCGAATTTCTGAGACTTGGTTGAACGTCTTTTCAGAACATTTATTGCATAGCTAGTGGATTTTAAATGCAACATGGAAGGGTATATTTGAGACCTACAACGTCTTTTGAGGTCATTTGCAGTCTGATTATTTGAAAATTGAAATTTTTTCTATTGTGTGATTCACCAAGATCAAAAGGTAAAGATTGTGCTCCAGATTGGTCATAGTAGGATTATTTAAGCATTCATTGAGTTCCCTCTCTCTGTGCCCCATTTCAAGGGCAATTTTTTCTTTGTTCTTTCAATTGATTCCCATTTCATGTTGATTCGATGTGCCTCAAGCTCAATACTATTTCTCCTTGAGTGAATGATTGTTATGTCATGTTTTTGGTTCCCTAGGTTCAATTGTCTTGCTATGGCCAGTTGGGTTTTCTTTGTCTCGAGTGCACACTTGAATGGTTATGGTTTGCATCAGTTTGAATAAAGCCTAATACTAGGGTTTGATTATATTCTAAGGCTTCACCCCTCTTATTGAATTCTTAGGATTAAATTTAAATTTTGGGGGGGTTGTCATGTTTAAATTTCAACTCAAAACCCTAGTTTCTTGTGAGCCCTAGTTTGACACTACGAATTTGATGAATGAAATGAGTGATAATGAGGGAATTTTTGGAATTTTTTTGACATGAATCATCATAGGAATTCGACATCAATTAAACCATCAAAATGATCATGAATCATATTTGTAGTGTGAAACAAATTTCAACACTTAGAAAAATTGTCAAACTATGGTAAATGATCAAAGATTTCGAGGTAGCTTAGATTTTTCAAGCCTTAATCTGCTCAGAAAATATGACTCCCCTTGGATTTTCTGACTTCATCATAGTCACAAAATATTGAATTTCATATATGATAATTTGGATAGCAAACTTCATCTTTAGTGGGGTGGGAGTGCATCACTTAACAAGATGTTGAGTTTAAGCCATGACCAAAAATTCTGAGGTAGCTTGGATTTTCTAAGCCTTAATCCACTCGGGAAATCCAAGCCCCCTTGAAATTTTTGAATCCTTCATGTCTTTAGATTCTCGATGTAGGTGACTAGTTGATCTTCGGTATCCTCATGAAGATGCCATGGTATCCTTAGAACTGGATTTGAAGCGTACATTTGGTAGGACCTAAGAAAATTTGAGCTCCCTTGGATTACCCGAGCTCTAATCCGATCGAAGAATCCGCCTTAAGGTGGATTTTTTGAGGTTTCTCCATTTCAAGTTTTAGTGATGAATGAACATATAAATGGGGTAATGTGATATTCATTGATGAAATCTTGTTGAGTTTTGATATTTTTCATGTTTAATATGAGATTCATTTGTATGCTCGTTGGATAATCTGATCATGGAATCTCATTGAATAGAGTAATCTACTTTACAATGCCATTTAGCTTTATATTATGGTGTGAATTCAATAGTATCATTTGAGCATATAAAAAAATATTTATTGAAGAAATTTCATGTGTTGGTAGGTTATATTTTTATTTCGATTTGGGTGATTATGGTTTACTCTAATAAATGTAGGCAGAGTTGAGCCCTGACAAGACTTCCAAATTGAAATTTGTTGTAGTACAACAGGAGGTGAAAAAGAGAGTTGAAAGAATGAAGTATGATTCCAAGGGTATATGGCCAGAATCCAAGATTTCTTCTTCCTGGGCCAAGATTGCAAATACAAATCTGGAGCATGTGGACTATGATGAATTTCAATAAAGGATGTTTGGTAGTGCACCCACCAGACCAACATAGATCCTCACTCACACCAACCTGTCTCAAGTAGCAGGGTTCCCTCCTACTTAGTTGCACCCTAAATTGGTCTTCGAATGTGCAACACATTATGAATCAAACAATAGAATCATAGTTGGACATCAAGGAAATTTCATGGCCAATCTCACTAAGGAGTCTATAGCAGAGGTGTTTAACATTTCCTCACATCATAAGCTAATCGAGGAGATAAATATAGGAAAGGCAATAAAGTTCTATGATGAAGACCCTAATAGAGCCTTGGAGATAATGAGTAGTTCGTAGATATTGAATCCCAAGCCACATTATTCCAAGCTACCCAAGAAATAGCATAGATTTGATTTCAAGCTTGAGTATCATGATATCATAACCCTCTTGGGAAAAGTGATGGGGGTAGAGGAGGCTCACATTTTCCACACCTGGATGTTCTACCCTCTCACATAGATAATAGGTGGAAAACGTTACCATTTGGCCAAAATCATAAGCAACAATTTGGATGCACAACTGAGGAGTGTGCAGGAGACTAATAGATTCACAATGATCTCCTACCTTGTGTATATGTTGGCTAGAAAACCAAGTATAAAGGTCTCAATTGCAAAGGAACCTTGGGGAAAGATAGAATATGCGATGTCTACCTATAATTACAATATAAAACAACCAATTACATGGGAGAAAATAATTCATTCTTCATGTACATTCCTAGGTTGTTGTAGGATGCCCTCCATGTCAGAATTTCCTCTTATGCAATGGACTTGATCAAGAAATATGGGTAGTGGTCTATTCAATTCCAAAGATTCACATACATCCAAATACAAGGGACTCCTACTGCCCCTCTCAAATTACCTATATATCCCACCAATAATCTCATACTATTGGAATTGACAAAGAAAATGGTGGCATTTGAGGCCATATTACAGAAAGACTTGCATAAGAAAGGGCTAGGGACATAATTCCCATTGAGAATTGGAACCTTAGAAGCATGTCCCTTTATTTAGAGTGCTCAACATTCTGAGAAGGAAATGGCATAATTTGAATTATACTCTCACACTAGCAACGACAAATTTGATCCTTATGGCAAGGCTCAAAAACAAGCCAATAGGGAATTCAGTCACAAGAATCATATTGAGGAAAATTGGGAAAATTATTGGGATGAGTTTGAGGTTATCAAGAGGATATTTTGTAGGCTACCTCTCAATTTAATAAGGCTCTATAGGATAATTTAAGTCCACACTAGGTTTTGGATTATGATACAAATCTAATTCAACACCATGACTATGAGCCTTACACAACTGCACTTCTACCTCCAGTAAACTAGTCAAAAAAAGAAGTGACAGACTTGGACCAGATGACATAACCATTAAGGAAGTATTGAAGGCTTTGGGTCAAACACAAGGTGTTGGAACTGGAAGAAGATGGTACCAAGTTCACCTATGACTTGATGGGAGATCTGGAATCCCAATCTAAAGAAGTAGAAATTGATAAAGATGACAATATTGAACCTCATGATAGATATGATCAAGACGGGGATAGACCCCTCAAACTAAAGAGGAAAATGTGGAGCCAAACACAAATCAGGCTTGATGAGAAGAAATCCCCTAAAACAAAGAAGGCTCCCAAGGCTGGTGCTACTACTAAAGAGGGAGAGGTTTCATAGATGACCAAGAAGAGGAAATTGGTCACTAAGGGCCAAAAGGCATCTAAGGCCAGAAAGAGAAACATTACCACTAATGATCCCACTCCAACCAAGGTCATAGATATAGAGAGCTTAGGGGAGAAACCTCAAGTTTATGTTAGGATAAATTATCCTAAACACAATACATCCCCAGTGGTAGAGGTAAGGGTTGTTGAGAAGGAGGTACAAATTAAGGAGGCACCTGTAGATGATAAAGCAAAGGGAACAGTTATAGGAAATAATTCTCCTCCTCCTTCCCCTCTTCATGATACACTAATCCTAGAAGAAGAAATCAATAAGGAAGCAAACATATCAAATAATCCTGAGCAACATGAGTCAGAGGATGAAGAGATCTCTACTCCCAAAAGTGGAGATCGGAAAAAGTTCATGGACAAATTTGGGAAATAAAACTTTAGATCTCAAAGAAAGAATGATGAATCTAAAGTGACTTAGGAGGTGCAATCTAAGTCCTGAGAGAAGGAAATTTCAAATGAGCAGGAAGATCAACAAGAAGTAGACAAAAATGTGGAGGAAGTTGCTGATAGTTGGACTCAGGACAAAACTAAACAAGAGGTTCCTTCTACTAGAATAGAAATAGAATAGCCGACTATCCCAGATTAGCTGGAAAAAAGGATTAGTAAGAAGCCAATTATTGTTCCAAAGGAAACTCCTAGTTGGGAAAAAATCTTGGAGAAATGGGGGCAATCTAAACAAAGGAAAAGAGCTAGGACAATCTCAAAATTCTTGAGAGATGAATTCAACAACAAAGTTGTTCATGTGGTTGTTCCTATAGAGAACAAGTAAAAGGATGAAGTAATGCCCACTGATTATAAGGTGCAAACCATCAATTTTGGACCATCCACTAAGGAACAAGAGAAGGAATAGTTTCAGGAGTCCTCCCAGGCTATCTTGAGAAGGCTAGACAAAGAAATTGAGGAGAAGAAAAATTTGCAAAAGAAACTTAATGATGTATATAAGTATGTTCAACACTTGATGAAGCCTTTTCAAATAGACAGTAATGAGGGTTCTTCAATTCTAGAGGGATTGTTGCCAAAGGAGGTTGTTTCAAAAATTGAAAGTTTGAAGTCCTCAGTTCACAACACTCAGGAATGGTTGCATGATGTCAGTAGTAGGGGAGATGAGTCCATTAAGAAAATTCAACATTTATGCCAAAGCTGTTGAATTCCTGGAGGGCACTTCTCAAGTTGTTGTTGATTGTAATAATATTGATGAATCAATTATTGAAGAGCTGAAGAAGATTTTGCAAGTACCCGAGGAGGATTTGTCTCAAATGAATATTTTTACTTCTAATGATCTCAAAAAAGTGAGGGAGTGGATATAAGTGTGGAATTACATAAAGGAATTTCTCTCAAAGGCCTTGAAGAAAATAACGAAGTTGCATGGAATAATGAAGGAAATATATGATAGTTGTATCACCTTCCTAGAAATCATGACTAGGAGAAGAAATTTTGGAAAATAAATATAAACATAACTAGGCTACAGGCATGGTGGCATGAAATTTATGCTCCATCTGAAGGTGCTCCTATTGCTAAAGATAATTTAGAGGATGTGGTCATTTATATTTCTAAGTTGGATAAATATCATGAGTTTTAGGTTGAGTGGAGTAACGCGATGCCTGAATATGTTGAAGAGTTAAAAAATCATAAGTTAAGAATAAAATTGATTCCCAATCTAGATCCAGCTGGTATGAAAGAGATATTAGAAAAGGTAAAAGAATTATCCAGTAAATTAGAAGCCAATAAGGAAGGGGAAAATGTCCAACTTGGAGTGACCTATGGAATTGTGCCAATCACATGACTTTATACCTAGGAGGAGTAGCCTTGAACTTTGTGCCAATGAGGGAATATTTCTAGAAGGGTCTGGGCCGACCTGGAGATTATTTAAAATTTTGAAATGTAATTTTATTTTATTTAAAGAAATCTCTTGGCTGACCTTTCTGGTTGACCTAGTTTGGTAACCCTAATTCTAGGCCAACCTAATGGGACTTCTCTATAAATTGAGGCCTTAGCTTCATTTGTAATGGTTAGACATAGTTGAGATAGCTATAACTGAGAAAGAGTTATAGTTTTATGAGAGCAAGTGATTTAATATTCTAGATACTTGAACTGGTGAAAATCTGGGTGAGTTCAATACAAGTAAAGACATTGTGCTTTGGTGCTCTTTCTTGTGTTGTTCACTTTTCATGGTTCCTATTTTCCAGATCTTTAAATATTTATTTTGAAATTATAGTTTCATGTTATATTTTAAGTTTAGGTGTCATGCAATTGTGTTGGAAATTTAGTATTTGGGGTGTTTGAGCAACCCTTGGTCCGTACTTTTGGCTACTTGGTGATTGCAAGTTGTTTTATAAAGTTAAGTTGGGCCTAAATGTTGTGTGTTGAGTTCAATTGTGGGTATTTATTCATTTCAATTGTAAAGTAGGGTTGATTTGTGTGAATTCTCCATAATTTGAAAAATCTTGATTACCTTAGAAGATTGCACTATTTATGTGAGAATGTAGGTTTATCTGGGTTTAACAAGAATTGGTTTTGGAAGGATTGATCCACTTTGAATGTTTGTTTGTTTACACATTTGATCTTAGATTTTAGTTTTAGAAATATCTCTTCACCCTTTATCTTTTTTTATTTCTTTAAATATGAATTAATTTTAGGATTGAATCAACATCAGTACATTATTGTATTTGATGATAAGCTTCCAACATTGCTAATTTGTAAGGTCCCTTGTGATCACTAGCATTTTCACATTTATCACTAATTTGTTTTATTGCATTATCAGGACCTAACATTAGAGACCTTGGGGTTATCTCTTGAGGCTTGTTTATAGAGATTTACCTTTCAATAGAGATAGGATATTGTATTATGTCTAAGTTGTTGTGCACAAAACACCATGAAAAAATAGCTTAGGCTTGATCCATACCTTTTAGAAAAATAGTTGAAGCTTGATCCCTCCCTTCTTCATCTTTGCTTTGATTTTTTATTTATAAGATTGTGTATCTTGTGTCGCTACTACATGCGTGTGTCTCTTTGTGCCTTTGTTATTTTTTCATGAGATCTTAGATCTTGGGGGCTTGATCATCCTCCTTGATCCTAGTTATCTCATATTTCTAACAATTGTATGATTATACCTCTCTTGACTTATTTTTCCACTTTAGTGTGAGTTTGAGCATGGTCTCATACTCTCAATAAAGTAGGGGCTAAATGTAGAGTAGAAAAATTTACAACTTTACATTTTCCCACTATTTTTGTATCCCCTTAATTAATTGGACTTAATTAAGCTTTCAATTACCTAAATTATGCATTCCTAATTATTCCCATTTTTTTAAAGGAAAACCCACATTAAAAATTTCCAACATTAATTTAAGCACCTTGGAAATTTAATGGCCTAGACTTAGGTCCTAAGACCCATTCACCCAAGGGAAATTGGGTCTCCTTTAAGTGCTAGGACTCAATTTTTAATATGTTTTTGGCAGAATTTTAATGATTCAAATTCAAGTTTCAAATGTTGGCTTATGGAATCTAATTTTTGAGAAATTAGATAAACACCTATAAATACAAGGTATTTTTATCAATTCAAATCTAACACACTTTATGAGAGAAAAAATATAGAAAATATTATTGGCAAGAGCATGGAAGAGTTTATTTATGATTCATCTATAGGAACAATCAAGATCATATCATCATGTCATGTTTTGGAGCTAACATTGTGATGTAGGTTTCAAGCATTCAAGCAAGGATTCAAGCATCCAATCAAGCAATCAATCAAGCCAATTCATGCAAGATACAATCCTTAGAGAGGTGTTAGACTTCAGTCCTCTAAGGGTAGCCATTAAGGGTTTGGTGAGTTGTAACATGGATTTTTTCATTCATCAATTTCATCTATTCATCATTATTTCATCATCAAGGTCTAATTATCAACATGGGGTTTGACTAAGGAAAACCCCCATTCACCCAAAAAAAAAATTCTTCTCTCTTTGTATGTGCAGATTTACAAGTGAAGAAGGATTGAAGATTAATAAAAGGAGAAATTTTGTAAAGTTGTCAAATTTTTCATCATTGTTGTCAATCTATAAAAACTCACCTACATATTTTATTTCCAACTATAGTCAAACCTAGAGAAATTAGAAGCTTAGATCCAAGATTTGAGGACTACAAAATCAGATTTTTGGCCCCTGCACCAGGACCCATTCACCCTAGGCTGAACCAGTCTTGATATAGAGCTCAGAACCTACTTTTTAGGCTAGGTGCATACCATTTTTACCTTCTCGGATCTACCTAAAATTTACTATTTTCATTTTTGTTATCATAATTTTCTGCATTTCAAGTGTTAGGTCATGCAATTTAGGTTGTTAATGCATTTTAAATTATCTCCCAAAAGTGTCAATCAGTCATTTATGTCATAAGAAAACAACATACCTTCCTAATAGGGTTGACTCACCTCAAGATTGAAAGTCAATATTATCCTAGGGAGATCTCTTTTTATAATGAAATTAGAGAAAGTTTAAGTGTTTTTAAACCCTCAGATCATTCCACACATCACATCACACTTACATTTTTCTTCGTTTCACACACACAAACACACACACATAATTGAATTTAATGTATAAGTGGCAGCCAAATCAAATGGTAGGAATTCCATGTGAAACTTGATATAGTGGCAATTATACCATGTAAAGGCAATGGAAATAGTTACTTTGAAAGGTTATTTTAAACCATTAAGGGTCACCAATATAGTTGTCACTTCATGCATATTGTAAATGGTAAAATTGCCACAAAATTGCTAATTAAATTTCTTTGCAAAAGTCATTTCACATCCATGTTAAGGTGGAACTTTGACTAAGTAAAATGCATGTGATTATATCTATTACAATCCCACGACTTGAGAAATGGAAAGAAATAGAGTTTGCATTGTCTTTGACTTGCCAACGTGCCAAAAATAAGACATTTTCTAAAGTTTTGAGTTGCCAGCAAGTAAGGAAAGTTGTGTCCAACAATCCATTCCATTTTGGAAGGCATTCAAATTCTTTTTGAAGTAATATTTCAAACTGAAATTGAATAGAAAACTCCCATGACTGGCAGAATTTGGGAGTGGTGGCATCATTTGAATGAATCGATCTTTCTTTTACAAATTGGTTTCTATCCATTTTTTAGTATAAAACAGAGAAATTTCTCATCATTTGATTTCTAAATCATTTTTGATAATCAGAGTATTGTGCATTTATGAGATTGTGAGGAGAGTGTATTTTTTAGTGCAAAGAGTATTGAATTTTGTTTATCAATTTGTCAAAAGAGTGAGGGTAGGTTATTAGTTTTAGTTGTGCATTGCTTGGTAGTTGTAGTTATTAGTAGAGAACCAAGGGAGAGGCGCAAGAGAAAAATGGAGAGCTAAAAATTGAGAAGGTAGTAGATTAAGGTTGAGCTATTGAGTTGATTTGAAGAAAGGAGTAACAATAATTTGATTCAAGCTATTTTAATCTAGGTATGATTAAAGTATCTCTCTTTCTGTCTCTTTCCAATTTTGAATCTAAGATTTTTATTTATCTAATATTTTATCCCACCATTATGTGTAAATTATCGTTGTCAGAAAAGTATGTTCGTGCATATACAAATAGCTAGATTATTTATACATAGAGATAATTTAGAAATGCAAAGAGATAAGCTAGATTAGGGAATCAAATGGGCATATTAAGTAGTTATCTTGAATTAAAATGATTAAATCATGGTTGAATTATGCGATTCTAAGTATTATTTATAAATGTATTTGAGAGATAAAAAGTTCCTTTGGAAGGATAAATCTCTCTAAAGTTGTGTTTAACCCAAACAACCAGCTTGTTAGATTAACATAGCCAAGAGAACCTAAGTATGGAAATATGATATTATCCCAATATTAGGGTATTCTATTTATAATATTTGAATGCGTTTATATTTATTTTCAACAAGAGGGTTTGAAAACATATTAGAAGTAAATATGTCTTTATTATATTTTGAAAGATATTATTTTATATATTCTTTATTTTTACCTATGTATGGTAGTTTTAACTTTGAGAAGAGGAATGATGTTTTTAGATCCCTTCAAAGTAGGAGAATATATTATTACCTTGTGTTAGGGTAAATATTTGAATAAGAGGCAGTTTCTAGACCCAAATTGTTAGAAGTATGTAATAGTCTATTCAAGAGATTTGATTCAAAAAAATTTGGTTGAATAAATTGACATCAATGTGTCATCATATTTGAAAGATATCTTGTTTAAGATAGACAACCTTTGGGCCAAATCAAGAGAATTTATAACCAATTCTTAGTAGGATTTCCAAGTCAAGTTAGAGGTGGGTGAACTTATGAAAAAACTTCCTTAAAACTATATTGATTATATTTATCAAACTTTGTCCAAAGTGTAGAATTTCTTGCTTACACTTTTTCAGTTCACTATGCTCCAAGTTGCATATATTTTCAGTAGCGTCATGCATATATGGAAGGTATCCATAGTTGTATGACCATATTTTTATGTAGGACACAACACTAGATACTTAGATAGGGAATGCTAGAGTTTCTTATACCAAAATTTTAATCAAAAGGAAAGGCCACTTCCAATGAGGAAGGTGTGTGGGGGACTACTAGGTCCATGATTGGAGGAAAAGCACTTGGGTGATGCTCTCCCTCTTGTAGACAAAATTTGAGACTTGTGAAAGTAAAGAAGTGTAATATATATAAGCATACCTTGACCTTAAAATCTTGTAAGTTATAAAATTGAATATATGATCATGAATCTATTGTAATGTGTATTTGAAAATATGAGCTTCATTTACTTATAATTATATCATGCTATGTTATTTTATTTATGTAGTGTCATGTGAAACTATTTATCAAGAATTTAATTATGATATTGAAAAAGAAAATTCCATTTCCCTATTTTTGGAAATTTGAATTATTCACCTCATGAGTTAAAAATTAGGTGAAAATAAAAGAGTAAACATGGGTATGGTATATGTGGTATTAGAGCTACCAAGTTTAGCACTAAAACCTATGATCTCATTATGCTAGCCTATTATCAAAAATTATCATTATCTAATGTTTTGAATGCTTGTTTTAGGATGCTGTGAATCAAGATGACTACAAAGAAATCAACGATTGGCAATGAGCACTACCTAAGGGCCAAGAAAGAACAAGATGACATAGTGAAAACCATAGAGGGAACCAACCATAGTGGAGATATGGCTTGCAGATTTTGATACTCTCAATAATGTAGTGTTTTGCATAAAAATAGAGAAGAAGAAGATGTAGGAAGCAACCAATTCCATAGCTCCTATTCCCCTAGCCAAGTCTGACCAATTATCTCTCTGAAAAGACCTACCATATGAATGGAGTGTTACATCCCATTTGATTAGGAGGGACCCCTATGCTCCCTCATCTCCTGAGATCATTTTAATTGTTTCTAATAGTGAATCTAAGGGATATAATCTCCTTGACCATGATGAATAATTCATCCCATGTATAACCATGTATTAAATCAGGATTCAATTGAAATACTAAGTATTATAATAAATGAAAGGATTGAAAATTTGTGATAAAAGTCTCCCATCTACTTTTTTTGAACAAGAACTAACCCTGGAGGAAGCCAGGAAGTGGTTCAACCTTCAGGGAACTTTGAAGCCAAGCTAGATCAAATATTGACTATGCTTAATGAGGAAAAATAAATAATTGGTAACCTCGAGCAAGAGGTTAGGGGTAAGGGTAGACCTAAGAAAGAGACCTCTCAAGAAGGAGGGGATGAGAACACAAATGATCATACTACCCTAAGTGGGCATGAGGAAGATGAATTAGAGTCAAGATCTAAAATGGGAAAAAGGATCTAGCTAGCATGAGAAATTTCTAGAGATATGAGAAAGGTCGCTCCTCCCAAGTTTGAAGGAGATGTAAATGGGGATGCCCTTGAGGCATGGCTCATGAAAATGGAAAATTACTTAAAAATAAGGAATTATTTCGAAGTAACTAAGGTCGTGTGGGGAGCCTTTCAATTATCAAGAGAAGTGTCCACTTGGTGGATGACTAAGAAGATGGAGCTAGGTCTTAGCTCCCCGAGTTTGAATTGGGATGATTTTGTGGTGATCTATCAATGATGGTTGCCATAGTTGTACTTTGATAAAAAAAATGATGGATTGCTAGAGCTTGAGAAAATGAGATTCTATTTATATGAATACTAAGATAAATTTACTCTTCTTATAAATTATACACCTCATTACTAGAAGGATGAGAGGTTTCAAATCTAGAAATTCATTATGGGGCTCAATGACCAAATCAAAGGAGAAATGGATGCACATGGTCCTACCACCATGGACCAAGTGTACGAGAAGGCCATAAAGAAGGAAAAAAAGTTGTCTATTTTTGAATATCTATAGAAGAGTTGTAAAAGGTTTAACTGGTCACAATCCACCCAAAAATTTAAGGGTGACCAACAAGACTTCAAGAATAAAGGGGATAAAGGGTTTCAAAATAATCAGACCAATTCTAGAGGTGATTATAGGAGAAAAAGCAAAAAAAATCCCAAGAGGAGTGAAGATAGCTTTGAGAAACCTTTAGAAAGGCAAGGGCCTCCAAGAGGATGTTTCTCTTATGGTGATGACCACTATGCCAACTAGTGTCCCAACAAGATACACTAGACACAACCTAATGGGAATCCTTTACCTTCCCAAAAAGTGGCATTCCAGCAAAAAAATCATGTGGCATTGGATAATCATCAAGAGGAGTACTAGATTACTCCAATTGAGACTCTCGGTACTTTACTTGGCTTACCAATTTCAATTTTATTAGAAATTGGTGATAGCAAATGTTTTGTTTCTCCAAAATTAGCAAGAAAGCTATCTATGAAAGTTGGTTATATAGAAAAGTCATAGTTTGTATAATATGCAATCCAAACAAGATAAAAGGTAGAGTAGTGTCTATTTGAGGCAAGGGTTTAAATTTTGAGTTTCTTAATGGAAGTAAATTTGTAAGTAGTCCCCTTAGGATCATATGATTCATTCTAGAGTTAAATTGGTTATGGAGGCATAGGGACAAGGTCAATTGTTATGCCAAAATAGTAGAGTGTCTAGATGACTTTAGAGATAAAGTGTACTTGCAAAGTGTGCTTCGAGAAGTAAAGTTATGGATAATATTTTTTGTGTAGTTCAAAAGAGCTAAGAAGAAGGGTTGTCAAATTTTTGTAGTCAAAATGGAGAAGCTAGATGATTAAAAAGAGTTCATTTTTCAAGATGACTTGATGTACTATGAATCCCAAGATCTTCAGGAAGAAAATGAAGGGGAAATAATGGAACAAGAGAGATTAGATATGGAGAAGTATCCCATTTTAAGGGACTTTGAGGATGTATTTCCAAATGAATTTATTGGGTTACCTTCTAAAAGAGATTTTGAATTCTCTATGGATATATTTCTAGGGTATGAACCTATATCCAAGGCTCCATATAGAATGACCATAACTGAGTTGATAGAGTTAAAGGCTCAACTGTGGGAATTTTTTTCTAAAGGATTAATTTGACCTAGTGTATCACCCTAGGGAGTGCCAAAGATGTTTGTCTAGAAGAAGGATGGTACACTATACTTATGTGTAGATTATCATATGCTTAACAAAGAAATGATAAAGAATAAGTATCCCTTACCATGTATCAAAAATCTCTCCGATCAAATACATGGGGCAACAATATTTTAAAAGAATTATCTATGATTAGTTACCATCAGTTAAGGTTCAAGGATGAAGACATCCACAAAATATCCTTTAGAACAAGATATCTACATTATGAGTTCACAATCCTACCCTTTGGACTGATGAATGCTCTAGCAACATTCATGAACCTAATTAACAGGTTCAAAGACTATTTGGATAAGTTTGTGCTAGTATTCTTGGATGGCATTCTTATCTATTCTAATAATGAGGAAGAACACCTCAAACACTTGTAGATTGTTCTCCAACATTTGAGGGAGCATAAAATTTATGGTAAGCTTTCAAAGTGTACCTTCTTCCATAATAAAGTACAATATTTGGGTCATGTAATCTCAATAGAGGGAATTGCAGTGGATCCAACTAAGATAAAATTTGTACTAGAGTGGCCTACATCAAAGAATGTGCACAAAGTTTGTAGCTTCATGGGTTTGGCCGAATACTATAAAAATTTTGTAGCTAACTTTTCTAAAATAGCTTTTCCCATTATAATATTGCAAATGAAAGGGAAAAAGTTTGAATGGTCAAGAAAATGTCAAGTGACATTCAACCAATTGAAGGAGAAGTTAACTATGGCTCCATTTTTTAAGGTACTATATCTAGAAGGTGATATTTTTTCATTACCAATACTTTAGGAGATGGTCTAGGAGGAATACAGATGTAGGAAGGGCATGTTATTGCCTATGAATCTAGGAATTTAAATCCCTATGAACAAAAGTATGATCTGTATGATCTAGAGCTAGTAGTAGTTGTTCATACATTGTAAATATGGAGACTTTATTTTATTAGGAAACCATTTAAGCTAAATATTGATCATCTTTGTCTAAGGTACTTGTTTATCGAACCAAATTTGAATGTTCGATAGAGAAGATGACTTGAGCTAATATTAGATTATGGTTTTGAAATCAACTATTTAGAGGGCAAGGAAAATCGAGTTTCAGATGCCCTAAGTCAAAGGAGACATATCTCTTTCATGATATCAATCCATTTTTATTTCAAGAACCAAGTATTTCAAAATTCCAAGGGTAATGATTATTATAAGCAAGTCAAAAAAGCTCCCTTGGGTGATCCTCAAGATTCGAGGTATGATGGGTTCCATTTTGAGCTGGATGGGAGCTAATAAGATTCAAAGGAAGGATTTATGTACCAAAATCTAAGGATTTAAGGAATATGATGTGGAAGGAAGTTCATTTTGTACCATATTCAGGACATCTTAGAGTGACGAAGCCATTGGTTGATGTGAAGCCACTATATTTTTGGAAGGGAATGAAGAGGGATGTTACAAGGTTTGTAGAAAGTTGTATAGAATTCCAAAGGGTGAAGGCCAAAAATAATCACCAATAGGACTATTATATCCTCATTAAATTATAGAAAGGAAATGATAAAGCATTAGTATGGATTTTGTACAAAGTCTTCCTATGTCAAGGAATAAGCATAATGATATCTTAGTAGTGGTGGAAAATATCATCAGGGTAGCCCATTTTATACAAAGAAACTTAACTGATGGGGCACCCATCATAGCTCATAATTTTTTTCAAGAAGTGTTTAGGTTGCATGGTGTTCCTAAGAATATTATCTCAAATAGGGATGCTCATTTAGTTTCAAGGTTTTGAAAACCCTATTTTCCTCTTGGGAATCAGTTCAACATAATTTCAATATATCACCCGAAGGTAGATGGTCAGATGGAAAGGTTGAACCAAGTATTGGAGGATCTACTAAGAATGTATTGGATGGATCAACAATACAAGTGGGAATATTATTTATCACTGATAGAATTTGCATACAGTAATTCTTATCATTCTGATATCAAGATGGCTCCATTCAAATAACTATATGGAAGAAAGTGTCAAAATCCTATAAGCTAGGATAAGCTAGAAGATAGGATTAGCCTCAGTCCATAGATGCTATCACAAATAGAGGAGAAAGTTAATTTGATAAAGAAAAGGTTAGCGGAAGAAAATGATAGGAAAAAGAGTTATGTAGGTGTTAAGCATGTGCCAAGATATTTCTCAATAGGAGAGAAGTTTTCTCTTAGAGTTAAACCTCGTAAGAGTTTTATTAAGATTAGAAAGTAATCCAAACTAGCTCCATGTTATGTAGGTCCCCTCGAGGCTCTCAAAGAAGTAAACCCAATCATATATCATATTTCTTTATCACCAGCTATTGTTAGGATGCATAATGTCTTTCATGTGTCATACTTTAAAAATTATATAGCAAGAGGTAATCATATTATTGATTTGAATGCTTTATAGGTACAAGACCCATGAGTGGTAATGATCGATCCTCTTAGAGTGCTCAAAACATGTAGGATTCACCTACGTAATCAAGAGGTCCTTTAGTGTAATGCCCAATGGGACTAGTATGTAGAAGACTTTGCTATGTGGGAAGACTATCTTAAGATCAAGCAAAGATTTCCTCACATAGTTTAAGATTTTGAATGTTCCTATAAACAATTCTTGTTATGTTTATTTTTATTTTTTAATACTTTAAATCATCGGTGACAATGATTCTTAAGGGGGGGGATATGTTACACCCCATTGTTTATTTACCAAAAACTATTTACCTTTATGAGTAAATATGTTTTTAATAAATGATTATGTCTTGATGATATTAAATAGATGAATAATATGTATGAATATACATTATGATTCAATTAATTTTTAAATGCTTTAATGATTCTTGTGCTATGTGATGAATGAGATTTATATGTTATTAGCTAACTATGAACATGTTACTCAAAGTTGGATGTAGGAAAGGTTTGAACCCTCAAGCGGGGGAGGGAGAGTATCACCTAAGAGAGGAGGTTGGTATTCAAACCATTGGTAAATCTATTTGAGTGGATGCATACACTCACTTTCATAGGTTAGAGGAATCTTGTCGAGTTAATATGAGATTTGTATCAGCAAGTGTTAAATCTAATATGGTAGGCTATTGGTTGATAGGAAAAGATAGGCTTGGTTGTCTTTGATCCTTCTTGAAAATTTAATCAATTCGAATTAAAAATTTAAACTCTTGTGAATAATATATTTTATATACATTGTGTATCTAAATATATATACCCATATACAAAATATATGTATATGCAATGGCCCATATATATGTATGTATGTAGGTATGATAATACATAGATAATAATATCTATGTATAATCCTAGGTAGATATGTAATAAATATGTTGGAATTCGAATGGGATATGTGTATATATTGTATAGATATATATTAATATATATTATATATATTAAAGCATATATAATATATTTTTAATATACTATTGAAGTTAATGTATAAGTGGAAGCTAAATTAAATGGTATGAATGCCACATGAAATTTGATATAGTGGTTTTTGTACCATGTAAAGGTAATCATAATGGCTATTTTGAAAGGCTATTTCAAACCATTAAGGGTTAGCAATATAGGTGCCACTTCATGTATTAAGTAAATGGTAAAATTTCCATGAAAGTGGAAATATAATTTTTTTTACAAAACTCGTTGCATAGCCATGCTAAGGTGGCACTTTGACTGAGTAAAATCCATGTGATTATCTCTTGCAAGCCACGACTTGGGTGATGGAAAGAAATAGAGTTTTAATTGGATTTGATATGCCAATGTTCCAGAAATAAGACTTTTTCTAAAGTTTTGAGTTGCTAGCAAGTAAGGAAAGTTGCATCCAATAAAACATGTCATTTTGGAAGGCATTAAAATTAGTTTTGAAGTCATCTTTCAAACTGAAATTGCAAAAAAAAATCCCATGATTGGAAAATTTTGAGAGTGGTGACATTAGTTGAATGAGTCAAGCTTTCTTTTAGTAGTTTCTATCCATTTTTAACTATAAAAGAGAGCAATTTATCATCATTTGACTGTTCAATCATCTTTGATAATCTAAGAATTGTGCATTCATGAGATTGTGAGGAGAGTTTAGTTTTGAATGTAAAGAGTATTGAATTTTGTTTATTGTCAGAAGAGTGAGGGAAGGTTGTTAATTTTATTTGTGCATTACTTGGTAGCTATAATTATTAGTAGAGAAGCAAGGAAGAGGTGCAAGAGTAGAGTGGAGAGCTCGAAATTGAGAAGGGAAAAGATTAAGGTTGAGCCATTGAGAAAATTTGAAGCAAGGAGTATCAGGAATTTGATTTGAGCTATTTTAATCTAGGCATGATTAAAATATCTCTCTTTCCTTCTCTTTCCAATTCAGAATCTAAACTTCTTATTTATCTAATATTCGTATGCCATCATTATGTGAAAATTATTGTTGCTAGAAAAGTATGTGAACACATATACAAATAGCTAGATTATTTATGCATAAAGCTAATTTAGAAATACAAAGAGATAAATTGGATTAGTGATAGGTATATCAAGTATTTATCTTGAATTACATTGATTAAATCATGGTTGCATTATGTGATTCTAAGTATTATTAATAAATGAATTTGAGAGATAGAAAGTTCCATTGGAAGGTGTGTCGCTAAAAAGTGTAGCCTTGACACTTTTTCACTCATTTGTGCCTTTTCCCTTGGATTTTAGCCTGATTTTGCCTAGATCTGATGTTGTAATGTGGCCAACACATTCACATTAGGCCTTGAACACTTGCAAATCAACAATAATCTAACAAAGTCTTACAATAGTGTTGTGAAGTGTTGTAACACATTTCCTCACTTTCCTAGGACTTTTCCACAATAATTCACCTAAATAACCTTGTTCCAAGCCTTAGTCTAAAGTGTTGTGAAGTGTTACAACACTTTTTCACACTTTCCTAGGCTTTTCATCACTAATTCAACCCTTTCTCATGATAAAATGGCCCCTTAATGCACTTATAGGCCCGACTTAAGTGTGTTTCGGGAGACAATATCGCTAATCAACATTAAACACTACTTAACTCCCAACTAACACTTGAATTTTTCCAAGTAGAATAAGTCGCCACCTTGGGAAACTTAGTCCCATTTGGCATAAAATTCAAAATTAAATCAAAATTCTAACAGGACTTTGTCTCTATAGTACCCCTTCGTTTTGCTCATATGTTCAGATAGTGTGTTGCTTTGATATGCTTATGTTCTCTGACAGTACCTTTACTTTGTTAGACCATGATACTTTGTTATTATTTGATCACTAACTTTGAAGCGATGTTGGTTTTTATATTATGATATGTGAGGACATTATTCTGATGTTTATTATTATGACATGCTTTTTGATTAGCGTAGTTTTTATTTGAGATAATATTTTTATATGCTCACCTGTATTATATTAATGTTGTAGATTCATCATTTTTGTGTGACATTGTATTGGTGAATGGAACAAGATTGCATCACTTGCTTGTGAGCACCTTGCGATTTCACGATTCTCTCTTCATGGTGTGAATGCTTATGATAGATATATGCATGTTCGACATATGCTTTGACTATAGGTTTGTAGGTACATGACATCGACTCCACCTAGTCTCATAGGTTTGAGTGTGTCAATTTCCCAATGGTATTACTGATTGGGAGATAGTAACTAGGTTTGTCTTGCCAAGCCACAACCCTGGTCATAGTGTGTTATTAATTTTAGTTGGTCATGTTTTGTTATCATGTTGTCCATTTTTGCGTTGATGTTATTTATGTTGCAAAGTATGTTTAAGGGAAATAAATGCTTTAAATTTTTAAGGTTATTATTTAATTAATCTAGATTATTGTGTTAGAAGATTGTAATTTAATTTAATAAATGAATTTTATTTATCTGGTAAAATTATTTAATCTTATGATTAAATTTTTTTTATTAAGTAATTAAATTAGTTGGAATAAATTTAAATTAGGAAATATTATGTGATTTTGATTTATTAAAATGCATTAATATCTAGAAAATATCTAGAGGGATTAGTGTTAATAATTGATTATGAGGATTTTTTTTTTTGACATGTGTTTGAAATTTTTAATTACAGTTGTTGGGAAAATTCTTTCATGGAGAGAATAATTATTGTAACAAAGGGAGGTAAGAAGTTACTTCACGAAAGAGAGGGGAAGATATTTTTGGGTAGAGGTTGTTAAGAATAAAGTTTTGTTGTTGAATCTGGTTGTTAAAAATTTGGGGAAGGATAATCTCGAGAAAAATATTTTGGCTCTAGAATTGTTTTGTTTTTCTAAAGGAAGCTTTGTTTTGTGGAAGAAGCTTTACATCAATCTACATCCCCTCAAGCATTTGGAATTTAGGTTCCTTTATTATTTAATTTCATTTAATTTTGGAAAGGTTCTTAGATTAATTTTTTGTATGGAAAAAGATTGCCTCTACAAGGTTAGAAACTTTTGAGTTTTTTGTAAAATTGTAAGAAGCCATGTTTGGAACTTACCGTGAAAGCTTTTGTAGAAATTGTTGAATTTTTTATTTGTTTTGAAATTATAAATTATCGAAGAAGCTTTGAAAATTCTTGTAGGGGTTGTTTTTAAACAATGAAGAACCCATAAGGAAACCAATAGGAATCTGGAAAATATTTGTTGGGATGAAATTAAATTTCTCTGTAGAATTTTGTAGAAAACCTCTCGAGAATTTTTTTTGTAAATGTTGTCTGTAGAAATTTATTATTCTTCTTCCAATAGATTTTTTTATTTGAAGGAAATTTGAAAACCTTCGTATAGAAATGGTGAAATCCTTTTGTAGAAAATCTTTGTAAAATTGGCTTATCTAGTGAATTCATGAAAACTTCCTATAGAAAAGTTGTGAAAATAAATTGCTCATCTCAACAATTATTTGTTTAATTTATTCATATTTATTTTTATATATAGGCTTGTATTTTTGTCAAATCTTCTAAATAAATTATTTGTGGAAAAATCCATATTGAATTATATTTGTATTATTGAAAACCTCGAGAAGATGTTGTATATCTTCCCTGTAGAATTAATTTGGGAAAAAATTGCTTCTCTAGAAAGTTCTTGTACAACTTGCTTCTCTAGAAATTTTTTGTATTTATTTTTTGTTGAAATTGTGTGAAAATAAAATGGCTCATCTGAAACCATCATTTGATATTTTTGTGTGTGTGTATATATATATATATATATATATATATATATATATATATATAATTTGATATATTATACATACAGATATACAGATTTATTTAATTCTTTCTTCTAAAGAAATTTAATTGTTTGTTTTTATAGATAGAATCCCTAAAAAATCTATGCATGAATTTTAATTCGTGAGTTCTAATCTTTACAAAAAAAAAATTAAGTTGATTGTTTTTGAGAGGGCATGGGGATTTTCCCCACCACCACAACCCTAAAGGGAGGCAGGCGATGGAGTCCCCACAGCCGTTGTCCCATAGGGGAGGTGGATGGTGGAGCCTCCGCCGCTGCTACCTCCCATGACAAAGGTGTCCAATGTTGCCATGAGGATTTTTGGCAGTATTAAACTATACACTGCATATTTTATAAGATGTGAACCATGAGTATTTCCATCTACTCCGTCGAAACTTCCAATTCAATGATATTTGGATATAAATTGTATGAGTTTTGATTTATTAGATTCATTTTAACATACATATAACTTTAGTTTATATTGGGAAAATTTGTGGATAAGTTTTATATTTAAATAATGTATATATATTTAAATACATATTTAAATGATATTTTAAACATATGTATGCAAATGTACAAAGTAGATAATTTTAAATGGAAAGTTTTAAGAGAAGAAATTGATATTTTTAGTTAAAATTAATTGAGGAATTCAAATAACATATATATTAGATTTCCTCTACTGTCTATGAAAGAGATTTTATTAAATTAGTTTATTTGGGCAATATAGTACTTTATTTCATTGAAAGAAAATTGGATTTAGGAAATCCAAAAGATTTATTTCCTATTTAAATTACCCTTTTGAATGTGATTTCTTTTGTTCACATTTTTGGGGGAAATTGGTTATAAGCGTTAGTAGTTATTCTGTAAGACTTCCAGTTGTGGTAGTATTATTTGGGGTTGTTGTATTTTATGGTTTCATCCTTTCAATTCCCTAGGTAGTGCATTTAGTTGTATTTAGTTAATCACTCGGTTACCACGAACAGGGTGTGTTGCCTCTTAAATTTTGGATTGGGAATTAATATCTGCATGTATGCACTATGTTTTCTCTTTGATTATGGATTGGATCCATGTGTTGTCAGTATGAGAGTGGTTCTCGATGGGGGCCAAGGTCTAGGAAGATTTTCCAGGGTAACCCATGTTATTTTGCGATGACACTCACCCTATGTCAGTAGTATGTTGGTTCAGTGCTACATTTGGTTATGTAAATTTGGAAGTAATGTAACCATTAAGTTAGTGTTGTACTTGTATTCTATTAAGTTTAGTTATGTGTTATCCTGTGTCTAGAGGTAGTTGGTCTTATCTTGGAAGCATTGTTACTATCTCCTAGGATGGGGGTGGGCTTTTGGGTACCACTTGGTTGGGTGGAACATGCACCTTACTCCATTGGGTTCCCACCTTATGTTCATGAAGGCAGGATCTTCCAAACTGGAGAGCTCATGTGTACCAGTTATTATTTTCCATTCTTATGATTTATTGAATCAATTGGACACTTTGTATTTGTATTACTCCCCAATTGTGTTTGAGGAAGACTCTTGTAATTGTAACACTTTTGTAAGATCTTCCTCATTGGAAATAAGTTTTGTAAGTATTATTTGGAATGAATTTAATCTATGGATTTTTATGTACTTTTATCTTATGAGATGTAACTTAATACTTTGGATGTATGATCTTTAATTCATGAGAAATAATTTATATGTTATGAATGAGTTATTGTTTTATGTTATGGGATTCGGTTGTAAGCTTATTCATGTACCTTAGAGGATGTATGTGTTAGTATAGTGAACTTATCATGTTATTAATTACACTTTAGAAAAAAAAAATCACTTCCATTGTAGTTGCATCTTCCTCTAGGGTTACATGTTGGGGCGTTACAGTCTCCTAAACCCTAAGGTCAACCTATGTCGTGTTATTTTCATAAAATTAGGGCACAACATCTATAGCTAAGGGTTTTTTCCTCATTTTACCTCTCCTACACTCCTACTCACACATAACATCTTTCATCTCCACAAGCACTCAAGCAATCAATATTCTCAAGCAAGCATTCAAGCACTAAGCATCTCAAGCAACATCCATTAGAGTCGGTTCTTGCATATCTTCAAACTTCTTCACCAAGGGCTTGGTGAGTGATTGTACTTGCATGATATTCAATCATGTTTCCCTTTTTTTATTTCATTTGGGTTTGATTACCAACATGGGGTTTGACTAAGGTAAACCCCTATTTTCTAACCCTAACAATTTTTCTCCTCTTTACATGTGTGCTTTACAGGTTTTTGTACGTAGATTTTTTAAAAAGAAAGGTGCTAAAAGGGTCTTGTCAACTCATCAAAGCCAATCAAGTCAAAAAATCCCTAGTTAAAGCTTGGAGACATATTTCAGCTTGTTTTCTTCATAATCTAAGCCAGACACATGTCAGGAACCGAAGTGAAAACTGAGGGCTTCCACTTCCACTTTCAGATTTTTAGAGATTCAAAAGTGGTCTAAGTCATCAATACTAGTGACTTAGTCCCACTTAACCTATTTTATAGAAGTATTTGTAGATTTGGACACCCATTTGGCCGAAATGAGCTTTGGTGCAATTTTTGAGATCTGGGACTAAGTTTCCCAGAATGGCATAAGTGTCCCAATAGGCTAGAATTTTAGCATCAGTAATAGTTCTAGTCTGCAGCTCACTCCCATGTGAACCCCTTTAGTTTTATTCATTTCAATAATAGTTTTTTTATGTTTCTTAGGTTATTTGCATATCACCATTTTTTTCAAGAATAGCTCATTTTCTAAGTTTAATATTAGTATTCAATCACTTATTTTCATTCTTAGCATCTAGATCCTTCTGCTTAGATACATTTTACATCATTCACACCCATTCAACCCCAAAATCTTTGAGTGAACTCACCAAGAATAATTAGTGTGAAAGAGGCCATTTCTTAGCTAGTTCCTAGGTGAAAAACCCTAGGAGCCTATTTAGGAATCCTCTTCCCTAAATTGCAGTATTTTTGGTGGTTCATAAGTGTTAGAATCAAACATGCTCTGATACCATGTTAGAATTGGCTATGGATGCCAAGATCTATGGACCAAATGGAAAGCACAAAGAAGAGAGAAAATGATGTGACAAGAATAAACTATATTCAATGTGTAAATGTAGTAGAGACCCCTTGGTTATATAGCCAAGGTGAGAACATAGGAGTTCATAAGATTATGACAAGTGTCATAATCTTATGACATGAGACAACAATGAAAAGATATCACTCCACCTAAAGTGGAAAGGTGATAATGTGATAACTACCACAAATAGTGGATCACCCACAAAAGGTGGAAACCTAATCACATGATATGCCCACGAAAGGTGGAGGTGATAAAGTAATAAGAAGATAAATCCGCCAAAGGTGGGAATTCTCCAACAAATCCTATGTGGTCCCTAAGTAAACTTAACTAAGGTGTAATTATGACCTAAGACAAGGTACAAAATATTTAATTACACCAACACCCCCCCTTAAGTGCAACTTTGGGAGAATGTAGACAAATGCAAACAATGCAAGATGGGTCCCAACAACTAGGCCATGTTAGGTACCCAAGTACAGATGCAATGCAATCCCTCACAAACGTAGAAAAGGAGAAAACCCAGTGGGAAAAAAATCATCCCCAAAAGAGAGATGAAATACAAAATAGAAATGATCTCAATGATATATGAGAACATACAAACCCCATGTGAGGAAAAGAACCCCTCATAAGAGAGAAGTAGAAGAGAGATAAGTTAGCCCCCCCTCAATGTTGAGTCTCTTGCAATGATGGTAGAAGCTCGACATTGAATGTTGAAGATGATGCAATCTCATCGAAGAACGTTCCGCCCCTAAGGAAGAAACAAAACCAAGAATGTATGCAAGATGTATAATGTCTCTGAAGCATGCTCAAGTGTCTCCATGTCAATGCCAAAAGCTGACACACTCCAAATAGGTGTTTTAGGCCACACTGCTAAAGAGGAAAATCCAACATCTAGTAGAGATGAATGTAGAACATGATCCAAAGAGAAATTTATCCCCTCTAAAGACAAAGAAGCCTCCTCCAAATGTTTTCCAAAAGTATCCACACTCATGTCAAACTGCAAAGAATGATCATTTAGAAAATGAACAAGTGGGTCAAAGTGTTCCCTCACAACAATTGAAGAAGGAGCATCATCATCAAAGATAAGATGAACGTCATCAATAGTGTCCTCCAAATCTGCAAGATGAGACTCCACAATCAAGTCTAAAATACCTGACAAGAAGCCATCCAAAGTAGGCATATTGGGAAGACAATGTATATCCTACTGCACTGAATCACAAGGAACCAAAACTATGGAATCACAAGCATCATCAACTGCAATAGTAGATGGATGATATGAAATGCATGGCTCAAGTACTGGATCTAATTTGCGAACTCCCAAGTTCAAGTAGCCAAATTTCTCCTCTGAATCATGGTTCACACTAGAAGTGTGATCAATAGCCGAAGGAACAATGTCACCATCAAAAGCAAAATCTGCAAAGGTATACAACAAAGATGAATGATCAACCACCCTAGTAGCAATGATCTCTCTAATGTCAAAGTCTTGAATGATGATTGAATGAATGATCAACCCCATTACGTGATCGTGATTTAGCCCATCCTAGCTTCACATTGAAACCCTTTACATATAAGCCCACTTTACAGAAAAACAAACCCCATTACAAGATTGTGAGTTAGACCAACCTAGCATACATTGTACATCTTTACAACACTCTTTACATAGAAGATACAAAATCCTAATGCATTCTGAACCTCAAAACCAACTAAAATTCAATGCATAACACCCAAAACACTTGCTTATAAAAAATCCCTACAAAATCGAAGCAAATGATTAGAAATAAGTTGATTTGTTTCCTACACCTTAGAGGCCATTCACTGAGCTTTCTTGATGTACATGTTGTTTAAAGTGATAATCCTGAAAAAGAAAGATATTATCCCATATTACATTATGGTATTTAGAATTTTTGAATAAGTTTATATTTCTTTTCAACAAGAGGAACGTTTAAAAATGTATTAGAAGTAAATATGTATCTATTATCTTTTGAATGATATTATTTTATATATTATTTACTGTTACCTAGGTATGGTATTTTAAACTTTGAGGAGAGAACTTATGTTCTCAAATCCCTGAAAAGTGGGAGAATATATTATTCCCTTATTTTAGGGTAACTACTTGAACAAGAGGTAGTTGCTAGACCCATATTGTTACAATTATGTAACAAGGTATTCAAGAGATTTGATTCAAACCTTTTTGGTCAAATAAATTGTCATTAGTGTGTCATCATCTTTGAAAGAGATCTTGTTTAAGATAGAAAACCTTTGAGTCAAAACAAGAGAAGTTTTAACTACTGATCAGTAGGGTTGCTAGGTTGAGTTAGAGGTGGGTGAACCTAGAGACCACTTCCTTAAAAAGTGGATTGATTATATTTATCAAAATTTGGCCAAAGTAAGTGTAGAAGTTGTTTCTTACACTTTGTCAGTTCATTGTGCTCTAGGTTGCATAGCTTGTTAGTAGAATTATGCATAGATGGATGGTATCCATAGTTGTATGATTGTACTTTTTAAGTAGGACACAACACTAGATACTCACATAAGTAATACTAGAGGTTCTCATACCAAAATATTTGTCAAAGGGTAGGGCCACTTCTAGTTAGGAATGTGTGTGGAGGACTATTAAGTCTGTGGTTGGAGGAAAAGTGCTTGGGTAATGCTCTCCCTCTTGATGATAATAGTTGAGACTTGTGAAATAGAAGAACTGTAATCTAGATTAGGATACGTTGACCTTAAACTCTTGTAAGCTATGAAATTGAATATATGATCATGAATCTATTGTAATGTGTGTGTGAAAATATGAGCTTCACTTAGAACTATATTATGTTATGTTATTTCATTTATGTATTGTCATGTGAAATTATTTATGCAACATGCAATTATGTTATTGAAAAAAAAATATTTCCCTATTTTTGGATATTTGAATTATTCACCTCATGAGTTAAAACTTGGTCAAAATAAGAGAGTAAAAATTAGGTATGTTATAGTCAATCCATGTTATCTAATGGAATATGAAGTTGAGGGGAATCATTATTATGTATAACTAATGGTTGGGGGATGAATTTTAAGGAACTCTACATGTGAGAGGAAGAAATCATATTAAGTTATGGTACAATAGGTTTAATAGGTTCTTGGTAGAGATAGGGGACATAAGTTATGTGGAGTGAATTTTGGTTTGCATTTAATATTGGTGAATGATTTTTTCATATGTATTCTTCATTTATATTTGGCATGGTGGCAATAGGAATGTTAGGTGAATGAAGAGTGGGCAAGGTAGTTTTAGAAAGTTGTCAATGATCTCCTCCTCTTGCACTAAAATATCTTCTCTAGGAAGAGAGATATTGGAGAGGAACTACAAACATGAATTATCAGAAGGATAAAAATGATTGAATTAAGAAATTAAATACATAAATTAGCCTAATTAACTCACATTCCCAATTAAATTATCTAAATATTAGCTAGGAAACCATTAATGAACAAAATAACTTGAAAGAATGTAATGAAAACCTAACTAATACTCAAACCTCATCCCATTAGGGGATTGGTGTTGCATTGATGTGGAATGATCAACCCTTTTCCAATCCCCATTTATTGAAGCAAGCTTGAGTGATGATTTGATGGAGATTTGATGGAGATTTATCACAAAGATGCAAGATGGCGAAATCATCTCAAAGATGAGGATAAAAATGGTTGTATTATGGTTGATCAAATGATTTATGGATCAATTTCTCATGAAATGGAGGCTATTTATAGGACAAATGGGTGAATCAATGGTCAAGATTGATTTGATTAATCAATGGATGAAAATTGATGAGAAGAATTGGCATGGATCAAGTATTCAATCCATGGATGAGATTGAATAATCACATGGATTTTTGTAATTAATCAAAGCTGGAAATTGATTTGAAGAAATAGAAATCCTAAAATTTAGGAGGAATGTGCAAGATATTTCCATGTTGGAGGTAAATAGTTTGAATTTGAATTAGAAGAATATTCCATGGGAATATTCCTTTAAAAGTGGGAGGGATGAAAGAAATTAGCCAATTAAATAATTTGGATATTATTTAATTTTGCAAGATGGTGGAATTAAAAGATTTAATTAAACAATTTACCCATTTAATTAAAAAGAGGGAATTAATGACATTTAATTAAATAATTCACATTATTTAATAAAATGGTAGGACTTATGGAATTTAACTAAATAATTCACATTATTTAATTAAATGGGATGGAAATTGGAATGGAAGGGGTGAATTAACTTGAAAATGTTAATTATTTAGTTAATAGAAGAAATTGGTGAATTTAATTAAACAATTATGATTATGTAATTAAATGTTTGAAAATGGGCCGAATAAAGATGAAAACGGTAATAGTAATCAATTTCAGATACATGATATCAATCAAGACAATTTTAAGTGTCTACATTTTGACCCTCTTTGAAGTGAGGTACCTATTGCATTGATTCAAAGGCTAGAGCTTTTTAGATCAACATTGTTGCCCATATCAAAAATTTAAAAATTCATGATTTTTCGAATGCCCCAATGTTGCCCCACTATTCCTCAGTGGAATGAATTATGTTGGTATATTACCCCCTCGAGAGATTGTAAAACCCCTCCATTTTGTTTTTTGGACTGGATAGTGTGTCCTTGTTTTTCTTTGATTTATGTTTCTGGATATTCAGATACTATATTATGTGGGTGTTATTTGATCGCTATTTATAGAGCAACAAACTATTTTGTATGATGTGGTTTATCTAATGTTAGTTGGTATAACATGTTAGTGCATGTGATATTATTGAGTTTCATGGAAATGTCAGTTATGATGATTATATTGATGAAGGGGACGGGTTCGCATTACTCGCTTGCGAGCACCCTGCGATTCCATGATTTCCTCTTCACAGAGTGTATTTTATGCTGCTTAAATATATGTGATGTCGGTTACTATGTTTTCTGGTTTGTAGGTACATGACATCGACTCCACCTGGTTTCACAGGTTTGAGCATGTCGATCCAACGGTTAAGTTGAATGGGAGATAGTAGCTAGGTAACTTGTGTCAATTCTACACTCTAGCCATAGTGTGTCATCAGTCATGTGTGTTGAGTCATTGATTGCCTTGCTTTAATCTTAATTAATTCTGAAGGGATTCTTGATTTGGAAATAAATATTTAGAATGATTGCATTAAATTATGCTGATAGTTATTAAATTAAATTAAATTAAATTAAATTAATTAAATTTAATTCATGGGGTTGAATTTAATTATTTAAATAATTAAATTAATTAATTAAATTTGATGTTAAGAAAATTAAAAGAAAGAAAAGAATTTAATTCATTTTGGAATTTTATTTCAATTAAGTGGGAATTAAATTAGAATTTCATATTAAATTATTATTTAGAATTATTAAATTAAATGGAAATTAGATTTGGTTGTTAGAAGATATTTTAATTTTGCCAGCATGTTAGAGTTAAATTAATTGAGAGTTTGTTGAAAAGTTATTCACGGAAGAGAATTTTGGAAATTGAAAAGAAAGAGGAAAGTTTATTCACGGGTGTGTGAGGATATTTTTGGGGAAAAGAAAGATATTTTTGGAGGAAGATTTATGGAAAATACACAAAGGTTTTCTTTTGGGGAATTCTTGGTTGTAGAATTACATTGGAGTTATTTTGGTAAATTTTGTTGTGTTTGTTGGTTGCTTTATTGGTTGGAATCACTGGTATTGCTGGATAGAAGCTGTGGAAGCTTTGGAGGAGGCTCTGCAATAAATTTTCTATTACCTAAAGCTTCTTGACTCAGGTTTTCTTCTGTGATATTTTATTGTTCTTTATTTACATTTAAAGTTTTAGTGATTAAAGAATTGTTTGTTAAATCCATTTAGGAAACTAATTTGTTATTAGAAGAAAGAAAATAAATAAATAAATTTAAAAGCTTTTGTTGTTCCCATGAAATTTCTTCAGGGAAATTATGAAACCTCTGTTGAATTTAGTTTATTTGAGGAAATTGTTACTTTTGTTATTAAATCAAACTTATGGGTAAAACAACACATTTAGATTTGTTTTAGAAGATTTAATTCATTGTAGAAATGAATTTATTTATAAAACCTATGTAGAAATTGCGGTGGAAAAATCTAGAGGATTTGAAAAAAGAAAATGATTAAAAGATTAGTTTTGAACCTCTGTGAATTTTGGATTGCTCTCTAAAAATTGCATAATTTCACCTGTAGGTGAATGTTTTTCACAAAATTTCCCCAATTTATTTATTATGTTAAATTCAAGTGTGTGTGTGTGTGTGTATATATAAAAACACACACACACACACACACATAATATTACCTTTATCATGCCTTTGACCTTGTCAATGTTACCTATTGATTGAGGGTGGATTTAGGAAATCCAAATATTAGATTTGATTAATGACTTGAATGCTCTTTATAACTCTTCCATCAAGTTGCATTTTGGGAAATGGGTTAAGTGCTAGTCCAAAATTGTAAGCCTTCCAGAGGATCTTAGAGGATGGGGGTTGTTGATTCTTTATGTCAACGAGTTCTTTTTTCCTTGGGTAGTGCATGGTGTCTTTTCAGTAATTTACATGGTTTCCATGAATGGGGGTGTTTTGTGCCTCCTTTGGAATGAGTGGACTATGTGTTTTGTTGCCTCCAATTTTTGGAGTGAGTTTCTTTATTTTTTTCCTCCTAGAGATGGAGCGGTTGTATCTTCTAGTTTGTAAGCACTTGTGATTCCCTTGGTGATTAGTTTGTTTGTGTATTTTCAAATAGAAGAGTGGCTTCCATTAGGGGCTAGAGCCCGTAAGAGGTAAGATTGGGTAACCTTTGGAAGTAGTTTAATCAAGTGATAACTAAAATTGTACTAAAAATTTGGGGAATACTTCACACTAAAAAGATAAGTTCTAGCCTCACTCATAGTCGCAAACGCTAGTTTAGGCTTGGAGTGAGATGGAAGGCCTGGAATGGCAAGATGATCTATCTTGTCTATACAAGAGGTATTTGATTCCACATTAGTAAGTATGAGGGCCGAGGGTTGGTAGAGGTCACCAAGAATACCGGAGCCTATGAAGATCCACTGAGGGTAGCTCATTATGAGTTGTGCAATGATAGTTGGTATTTATTTTATGTGTATGGTTTTTTGAACATACTTGATCTATTTTATGTCTAGAAGCAATGTGACCTATGTCAGTGATGTGTGAGTTTTACTTGTGTTGTTCTTGTGTTTGGTTGTGTTAGTATGAGTCAACCTTTGGTTAGTGGTTGTAGTGTTTGTCCATGTTACATTGTTACTATCTCCTATCATGGGGGGTGGGCCTTCAGGTACCACTTTGGTTGGGTGGAACATGCACCATACACCATTGGGTCCCCATTTATCTTCAGTACTTGGTGGCGAGACATCCAGATGGACAGTTCGGGGTTCTTGTTTTAAATTATTGCATTGTATTGTTTCGATTTATATAAGTTATTTTATCCCTCTTTTGTTTATGAGGTGAAATTATGCAATTGTAACACATTTGTACTATTGCCTCATTTTGGGAATGAGAGATGTAACTATTTGATTATGTTAATGATTATGAAAATTGTATCTTGGATGGTTATCTCATTATGTTATGTTATACATTTATGTTGATTTAATACTCATTGCTTAATGTCATTTAATATTATGGTTATATGTTTATATATGTGTGGTTTTAAGTAATCCCAACCTTGTAGCTTTAAGGGTTGTTATTAATTAGTAAGTGAATGTGTTTGTTAATTACACTTTATAAAAAAAAAAAATTGGTTCGCTTAAGTCATTAATTACAACTTCCTTTAGTGTTACTTGGTGGGGCATTACACATGGTATTAGAGCCTAGGTTTAAACACTAGATGCTCTAGGATTATGATGTACCCATTAAGCTTAGTTGTGTAGGTTTCCAAGTGTACCTTATCTAATACCTTTTTGTGTTTATGTAGGATTATGCCTCCTAGATGTGGATGAGGCAAAGGATGAGGACGTGGCCAGGTAGGTGGTTGTGAGTGGATTCAACATGACTCACCACCTCATGTTACACTTATACTAGAGCAGGAGGAACAATAGGCCTCACAGAATGGCCCAGGAGGTGGTGGTGGATAGTTACATCCTCCAAGGATTGAAGCTGCAAGTAGAGCTTTTGAGGAGGCTTTGGCACTCTTAGATCTGAGACAGGTAGTGCTAGAGGTTAATCCTTGTGTGAGGATAGTTACAACACAGTCAGAGATGCTAGCCTCTTGCTATATGAGAGATTTGATTTGGTCACAACCACCTTAGTTTGACGGAGTAGGCAGCAGTTTAGAGGTTGAGACTTGGCTGATAGGTCTTGATCGATGCTTTTCTATCCATCCATTTAATAGTAATACTAAAGCACGATGCGTTGTTATGCACCTGCGAGGGTTTGTGGCCACTTGGTGGAGACTGGAGGAGCAGAAGCTCCACATTGATATGAATACTATGTCTTGGGATATATTCCTTGAGGGGTTCAGAGCTCGCTTTCTTTCTGACCATTGGTGTCAGCGCAGAGGTGATGAATTTCATGCCCTATGATAGTTAGCTTGATCGTGGATCAGTACGAGAGACGTTTCTATGAACTTAAACAGTTTGCAGGAAAAGGAGATGACAAGGGGATTCTCATGCAACATTTCATCAAGGGTTTGAATTCTAGTATTAGTGGTGGTGTGCAGGTCTTTGAGCCCAAATCTATGGAGATAGTTGTGGAGAAGGCATGACTTGTGGAGGAGAAATTAGCTTTGGCACTAGGAGGTCATTCAGGTGTGTAGATTGGAAGTGGTTTTGTAGCTGGGTCTAGTGGACAATGATGTCAAACTCAAGGAGTTGGATCACTGATGACTCGGCAAGAGCTTACTAATAGTGGGCAGTAGGAGAGTGCACTTGGAAAGCATAAGGACTCTCAATCGTATCAAGATGATGGTGGTTCTTCACCTAGAAGGAACCAAAATTGGTGGCACAATAAGCATAATTGTCAAGTATAGCCAGCCTAGAGTTCACATTCTGTGACTGATTGGGGTAGTATGCAGCAGTCTACTGTACCAATAGGAGGTAGTGGGTTTGGCATAAAACTGTGTGTTACTCTTGTGGTTAGCAGGGCCACCTTGCTAGGAATTTTTCGCATTGGAACACTTCTACATTTGGTCAGGGACCAACAGTTTTAGAGCCGATAGTAGGGGAAGCAGGTAGGTCTCATCGTGCATATGTTGTGGTTGATAACCATCAACCTGGATATTAGGGTGTTGTAGTTGAAACTTCTAGTGTTGGTCATGCAGTACACGATACTCGTCCTTAGGGGTCGAGGTTTTCATTTGATGTAGTTTGTTTGAGGGAGTTATATCCCTACTTGTGTGCAAGATTGTAGGAGTAAGCCTAACCCTTTGGGGGGGAGAATGTAACACCCCACTGTTTTTTTTTCTGGACTGGACAGTATGTCCTTGTTTTTCTTTGATTTATGTTTCTAGATATTGAGATACTATATTTTGTGGGTGTTATTTGATCGCTATTTATAGAGTGATGAACTATTTTGTGTGATGTGGTTTATCTGATCTTTAATTTTACATGCTTTAATTGGTGTAATGATGTTAGTTGGTATAACATGTTAGTGCATATGAGATTATTGATTTTTGTGGAAATGTCAGTTATGATGATTGTATTGGTGAAGGGGACAGGTTCGCATCACTCACTTGTGAGCGCCTTATGATTCCCTGATTTCCTCTTCACGGTGTGTATTTTATGCTACTTAAATATATATGATGTTGGTTACTATGTTTTCAGGTTTGCAGGTACATGACATCAACTCCACCTAGTTTCACAGGTTTGAGCATTTCGATCCAATGGTTAAGTTGAATGGGAGATAGTAGCTAGGTAACTTGTGTCAATTCTACACTCTAGCCATAGTGTGTCGTCAGTCATGTGTTATGAGTCATTGATTGCCTTGCTTTAATCTTAATTGATTTTGAAGGGATTCTTCATTTGGAAATAAATATTTAGAAATATTGCATTAAATTATGCTGATAGTTATTTAATTAAATTATACATTGTTGATAGAAGTTATTATTTAAATTAATTAATTAAATTAAATTTATTTAATTAATTTAGTTAACTTAATTAAATTTATTTAATTAATTAAATTAAATTTATTTAATTAATTAATTAATTTAATTTATTAAATTTAATTCATGGGGTTGAATTTAATTATTAAATAATTAAATTAATTAATTAAATGTGATGTTAAGAAAATTAAAAGAAAGAAAACAATTTAATTCATTTTGGAATTTTATTTCAATTAAGTGGGAATTAAATTAGAATTTTAAATTAAATTGTTATTTAGAATAATTAAATTAAATGGAAATTAGATTTGGTTGTTAGAAGATGTTTTAATTTTACTAGCATGTTAGAGTTAAATTAATTAAGAGTTTGTTGAAAAGTTATTCACGGGAGAGAATATTGGAAATTGAAAAGAAAGAGGAAAGTTTATTCACGGGTGTGTGAGGATAATTTTGGGGAAAAGAAAGATATTTTTGGAAAATACATAGAGGTTTTCTTTTGGGGAATTCTTGGCTATAGAATTGGATTGGATTTATTCTGGTAAATTTTGTTGTGTTTGTTGGTTGCTTTATTGGTTGGAATCACTGGTACTGTTGGATAGAACCTATGGAAGCTTTGGAGGAGGCTCTGCAACAAATTTTCTATTGCCTGAAGCTTCTTGACTCGGGTTTTCTTCTGTGATATTCTATTGTTCTTTATTCACAACTAAATTTGTAGTGATTAAAGAATTGTTTGTTAAATCCATTTAGGAAAAGAATTTGTTATTAGAAGAAATAAAATAAATAAATAAATTTAAAAGCTTTTGTTGTTCCCATGAAATTTCTTCAAGAAAATTATGAAACCTCTGTTGAATTTAGTTTATTTGAGGAAATTTCTAGTTTCGTTATTAAATCAAACTTATGGGTAAAACAACACATTTAGATTTGTTTTAGAAAATTTAATTGACTGTAGAAATGAATTTATTTCTAAAACCTCTCTCGAAATTGCGGTGGAAAAATCTAGAGGATTTGAAAAAAAAAATGATTAAAAGATTTAGTTTTGAACCTCTGTGAATTTTGGATTGTTCTTTGAAAATTGCATAATTTCACCTATAGGTGAATGTTTTTCACAAAATTTCCTCAATTTATTTATTATGTTAAATTCGATTTTATATATATGTGTTTATATATATATACAAGTTTTATTTTTAAAAATATTGTTTTAATTTCAACTTTCGTTGTCGTATAGCTGATAGAATCCTGTGAGAAAACAAGGGAATTTCATATTAAGAAAAAAAAGGTGAATAAACCATTCGTTGTTTGTGTTGTGTTTTGTTAAGTGTTTTGGGTAGGGGTGCAATGCACATCCCACCACCCCCAACTCAAGGAGGGTGCGGTTGTCTCAAGGACAATGCCCTCTAGTGAGTGGAGGAAGCACTGCCTTGAGGCAGTGCAACCCCCTTTAGGGAGGCCGCCAGTGGAGTAAGGTGGGGCAAGGGTTTGGCTGCAGCTGGCCCCTCCCCAACCATCTGTATTTTGATTTCTTTTAACTTTTTCGCCCCCTCTCCTCTTAGCATATATGCGGAACTTGTCTTTTCCATTTTTAAATAGTTATATTATTTAACAATATATATATATATGGTAGATATATATGTCATGTTTTAATATATAAATTTGGGATTAAAATAATTTGTTTAGTATGAAATAAAAAATGGTATATCTAATACATATATATTTAGAATTGAAAGATATATAATTAAATATATAAAATTATATGTGATGTTACATTGCAGGAATATTTATATTTGAATGTTTATTTAATGAATGACAATAATTGGGTGCATGTAATTTAATATTGAATGAAATTTTTGTTTTAAAAGAAATGGTTTGTATGCATGGATAAATTGATGGTGTAAGTAATAATTGATTAAAATAAAGGAAATTATATGTTTTAAATGGAAAATTGAAAGATTATTTATAGTAGATTTATGTTGTTTTTAAAAGTAAATTTAGGAGTTGAGTATATTTGAAAGGAAATTAATTATTTTAATTTATTTATTTTCTATTAGGGCAATTATATTATTGTGAATGGAATATGAAAGGGATATTGATTTAGAATATCCAAAAATAGTAATTTCCTCGTGATTGCCTTAAATGTTTTATTTTCTTTGTATTTTGTAAAGGGAAGTGAGTTTAGTTGTTTTATAATTCCAATAGTGAAAGAGGAAATAGGGTTATATGATTATTTCAGATAATCCAGTTATCGTGCCTTTGACCTTGTCAATGTTACCTATTGATTGAGGATGGATTTAGGAAATCCAGATATTAGATTTGATTAATGACTTGAATGATCTTTGTAACTCTTCCATTAAGTTGTGTTTTGGGAAATGGGTTAAGTGTTAGTCCAAAATTGTAAGCCTTCTAGAGGATCTTAGAGGATGGGGGTTGTCGATTCTTTATGTCAACCAATTATTTTTCCCTTGGGTAGTGCATGGTGTCTTTTCAGTAATTTACTCGATTTCCAAGAACGGGGGTGTTTTGTGCCTCCTTTGGAAGGAGTGGACTATGTGTTTTGTTTCCTCCAATTGTTGGAGTGAGTTTCTTTATTTGTTTCATCCTAGAGATGGAGCGGTTGTATCTTCTAGTTTGTAAGCACTTGTGATTCCCTTGGTGATTATTTTGTTTGTGTGTTGTCAAATAGAAGAGTGGCTTCCATTAGGGGCTAGAGCTCGTAAGAGGTAAGATTGGGTAACCTTTGGAAGTAGTTTAATCAAGTGATAACTAAAATTGTACTAAAAATTTGGGGAATACTTCACACTAAAAAGATAAGTTCTAGCCTCACTCATAGTCGCAAGTGCTAGTTTAGGCTTGGAGTGAGTGAAATTCCTAGAATGGAAAGGTCATCTAGCTTGTCTATACGAGAGGTAGTTGATTTAGTATTAGTAAGTATGAGGGCTGAGGGTCGGTAGAGATCACCAGAAATACCAGAGCCTATGAAGATCCACTGCTGGTAACTCATTATGAGTTGTGCAATGAGACTCTGTCTAGGACAATAGTTGGTATTTATTTTATGTGTATGGTTCTCTGAACATACTTGATTTGTTTTATGTCTGGAAGTAATGTGACCTATGTCAATGATGTGTGAGTTATACTTGTGTTGTTCTTGTGTTTGGTTGGGTCAGTATGTGTTAGTATGAGTTAGCCTTTGGTTAGTGGTTGTAGTGTTTGTCCATGTTACATTGCTACTATCTCCTAGCATGGGGGGTGGGCCCTCGGGTACCACTTGGTTGGGTGGAACATGCACCATACACTGTTGGGTCCTCATTTATCTTCGGTACTTGGTGGCAAGACATCCATATGGATAGTTCGCGGTTCTTGTTTTAAATTCTAGCATTGTATTGTTTCGATTTTTATAAGTTATTTTATCCCTCTTTTGTTTATGAGGTGAAATTATGTAATTGTAACACATGTGTACTATTGCCTCATTCTAGTAATGAGAGATGTAACTATTTGA
The DNA here is from genome assembly GCA_007115665.2 of Sequoiadendron giganteum. Taxonomy (NCBI): domain Eukaryota; kingdom Viridiplantae; phylum Streptophyta; class Pinopsida; order Cupressales; family Cupressaceae; genus Sequoiadendron; species Sequoiadendron giganteum. The sequence goes on from CM021102.1 coordinate 633,120,177, forward strand.
TTATGTTAATGATTATGAAAATTGTATCTTGGACGGTTATCTCATTATGTTACGTTATACATTTATGTTGATTTAATACTCATTGCTTAATGTCATTTAATGTTATGGTTATATGTGTGGATTTAAGTAATTCCAACCTTGTAGATTTAAGGGTTGTTGTTAATTAGTAAGTGAATGTGTATGTTAATTACACTTTATGAAAAAAAATTTGGTTCACTTAAGTCATTAATTACAACTTCCTTTTGCGTTACTTGGCGGGGCATTACAGAGATCGATCCAAAATTTTGATTTTCTGGTCTAGGTCGTGCCAAGGATTCATGATTAGTTCAGCTCAAAGAGGATGAAAGATACTTCTTTAAAAAAAAAAAAAATATTTGATGAAGATAGATTTTATGACGTATAGACAATCATTGATCATGTGTAGCGCCATGTATATTTTGATATATATCACACATATTTGATACTTGGATAGAACTATTAGTAAATATAGAAGAATAAGAAGAATGAGAAGAATAGCAATGAGATAGCAGTGGAAGAATGAAATGGATATTGATTAACCATTTTTTTTAAGATTTATTCAAAATTCCAACAAGCCTATGATTATTTGAAGCTTTATTGGATATGGTAATGAGAAAGATGATTTTCTTGCTTCTAGTATTGCGATAACTTCATCATATCATTCCTTATTTTTGATATAGAAAATAGACGTGATACATCAAGGTATTGAAAACTAGGATGGTGTTGTATCTAATGTGATGGAATTTGACTCTATAAACAAATGGGAGTATCCTTGTTTATACCTGACATACAAAAACCTTGTTTGACCATGTGAAAGAATGAGCCATCTAAGTAATGAGACTAACACACAAAAGGTATGAAGAACCTAATATGTCTTAGCCATTTTTTTACTTGAGACTATCTCGGCACACACAAGATAAGTATTTGTTGAGGTCATATTACAAGAACATCCAAAAAGCAAAAAAAAAGAAGATAATGATCAATGCCCCATTCCTCTCTCTCTGAATCATTTTGTTAGACATCATCGAGAGGTCCTTGGAATGGATCAATAAGATAAATCAAAGGAAAATAGTAAAACAAACAAACAGTCAATGACATTCATCTCTTTCCAAAGGGATGTGTTTTGAGGAAAAGTATCTAAAATGATTGTCAATGATGATGCCCATTGTAGGAAAGATGTATCCTAGGACATGTTAGTGGATGATGGCTATTAATTGATAGGTTTTTTGAAAATTCGTTGATATAAGGTTTGATTGACATGTTTGATAATGATCAATAGTTTGATTTTTTATCTTTCAAGTTTTCATTTCTAGTTATTATTATGCATGTTTCCATTTGTGTTACCAAAGGGTGAAGGTGATGGTCAATTTATTATGGATGAAATCTTATCATGGGTGAAATCAAGATGGGATGGATGATTTTATTTTTGAATATTTCAATTTTTTTGATGTTTTGAAATGTTTTGAGGTTGTTTTTGATCTTTTGAGATTATGTGAATGCTTAAGTTTTCCAGTTATTTGAGGGTGTTTAGGATTTTTGAGCATTTTAAAATATTTTAGTTTTTCAAGCTTTTCCAAATGTTTTTGTTTTTTTCAAGGTAAGACCAAGACCTAAGGGGAAACTGACCTAATGCCTCAGGGGCTCATCAATTATGGCCTTGCCAACGTTATATAGTAAGAGATGACATAATTCGACTAACTCTGACCAGTAACCATTTATTGACAACATATGAGAATTGATGAAAGTTTCAATTTATTATGACAGACTCCTAAAGAATGACCTAATTCCTTGAGGGCTTATCGATGATGGCCTTGCCTACATTCAAGCATGTTGGGTGAAAATTCTATAATCCCTTTTACAAATCAAAAAACTTAATTTCAACCATAGCTATGTGAGATGAAATCTCTCCTCTCGAAAAGGGGAGGCACCCTTCTTATTTATTACATAACTAAAAATTAAACTATTCTAATATATACATTTGATTAATCATATGGTGGTGTATCACATTCACGATTCTCTCTTTTTTCATAGAATATGTTTACAATGTTCCATGATTTTATATTTATGGATGCAATACAACTCTGAACAAAATCTAAGCAGTAATCCCAATACTTCTAACTTGTCAAAGTGTAGTCTAGAAGTACCAATGTGATAAAATACATAACCAAAAGGCTCATAGAGGCACAAAGTCTTTCTGTAGTCTTTAATGATGTATTCAGAAATAAAGTAACCAACAATATAAATGAAGCACAAAGTCTTCAATATACCTTACAAATAGATCCTCAATCAACATGAACAACTTCAATTACAAAGCCTTAAAGATAGCTCACCAATATTATCAACAATCGCATGATTCCAAGTAAAAGGAGTAGCAAAAAGTCTATAGAAATTATCTTGAAATCCTTTCAATCTCAATTCATAAATCACCACCAATTCAATTCAATAATAAGATAAACATGCGAGAATTATATAAGAACATTGACATACATTTAAATTGACCCAGCTTTAAAGTTTGGTATGCAATTTATCCTTCTTTATTGACTTGAAAATGACTTCACAATTAGAACTCAAAGTATCCAAAAATTTACTCAATTGGGTAACACTTCATTTCATAAGAAAAAAGGTAAATAATACAATATAATCATCTCATATTTATACATGAGAGAGGAGACCCAATCTAAGAAAAACCCTAACTAGTTATTGACTTATTCAAAGATGTCATCCATGAATGTAGGAGAACATCTTTGTTTTTACATGTAATAACATTTTACAAAATGACATGTAAAATTTCAAGACCTTTTTACATAAAGAAAAGCATAAAAATCTATCTCTGGAAATGTAAGAAGAATTTATGGTTCCTTGATCTTGGCTTGAAAGTCTTCATATTTCTTAATAATCTCATGCATCGTTTCTTTATCTGATCCAACAGTATAATCAATGATTGTGTGAACCTTTGTGATAGACTTCTTTGCAACAATAGACAATATTCTTACACCTTTCTAGATGAGTCTTGAGATTATCCAAGGTTAGTTGTATGTCCACAAAAGAATCCAGGGAAGTCAATGAGAATGCTTCATCTTCTAACTATTTCTAAATAGCTTCCTTGTAAACCTAAATAATCTTGCTTGCTAGGAGAAAAGTATTATCCTCATCAAGAAGCCTCCCAGGCAATGCTTCAATTCTATTCACCAAGATAACTTGATGTTCTTCAACATCTTCCTATAATTTTTGAGTATCCTCGATGAGATTCTTGATGAAAAGTATGTGGTTCTTAATAGACTCCTTAAATTCCACATACTTTTCTTTGTTGGGAATGACCCCAATTTGTACTTACTCAACTCAACCTCCTTTAACTGCAACCATGATTCAAGATTTTTCTCCATTTTCTTTTCCTTAGCAGAAAGTGTAGACATTGTTTTATCTAGCTCTAGCTTCATCTTGGAAATCTGAGAAAACTTCTCTAATGCATCAATCATGTACTTTGAGCCCTATTCAATTATTATATCAATAAACTCATAAATGATTTTTCCTTTAGAATATTAATTTTCCACCTTTTCAAACAACTGGCTCTTCAATACTAATCATGGCCATTGGCTGCATGCTCTTTGATGTTCCTATGATTTTCCTTAACACTGATGCATAGTTTTTAGCTCTTTCCTTCTACATGTCCCTAGATTTCTCCATCTTATCAAGCCTATTTTCCAATGCATTAAGAAACACTTGGGAATATTCTTTGGCACTTGCACTAGTGACCTTCCCAAGATCAATAATTTTCATGGTGTTATCTTCCATACTAACTTCACTCTTATCTTGTGGAAGTGCTACAATAACCACATATTTGTGAATCTTCACCTTTTTATTCCCTTTGGATTTTGGAAGTACTATCTCCTCAAGATCTAACTCGTTAGGAGAAACCATTTTTTTCTTTTGTTTAGAAACTTGTGAGACTAACCAAGGAGGAAGAAATGAAGTGTTCCCTTCTTGAACTTTTGACAATTCTTGTGTAGAAACTGCATCCGTAGAAACAAGTTTTGTAGTCACAATTGGGTTTTTTTCAATCATCACCGCTCCAGGAGTCTATAAATTTGATGTATCTGGAAATGATTCTCTCATAAACCAATCAAATTCACTTGGGAGGTAATATCATATGATGTATAAAATAGAATTTGAATTGATGATGGGGAACTGGAGGAAACATCAATAATTTATAAAATTGATCCAATGGAAGGAGTGGAAAGAATGAAATGTACTAATGGGGGAATTGTTACTTTTAGTTCATGCAATCCTATTGTAGGTGGAGGTGAATTAGGAAGAGTTGGTGGAGGAGAAGTGGGCGTAGGAGGTGTTGAGGTGTCGTATAAATGAAAGGTTATGATGTTTGTGGGGAATCCTCAACAATATTCTCATGGGGAGATAACTACATTTTCTCATCATTCCTTTCTTCTTCCTCATTACCTTCCTCTTCATCTTGATCTTCTTCAAATTTTTCACTTTCACCCCCTTCTTCTTCTCCTTCTTCGAGATTCTCCTCAAATGTAGGCTTTGGTTCTTCTTTATTAATTTTTCCTTCTTCATTAGTGTGCTCCTCCTCAATAGCATGTGTAGTATTCTTCTCCTAGATGAATTTTATTTTGGGAACTCTATGTGAAGAAGAGGGGGAAACACCTACTCTGTGCTAGCTTCACTTTCTGATATCCCTCCCCCGGACTCTGTCCTGAAGGGATTCAATTGAAAACCATGCCTCTGTAACCATTCACTTGTGTTTTTCAAAATGGGAGTGATTCGGTCTCGAATGGAAATTATTTCTTTCTTGGACCACTAGATTAGGGGAAAAGGTTTACTGGAAATCTCTCTTCCCTCATATGTAGAGTCTAGAATGTCACCAAGATCTTCAAAATCCTCTAGAATATTTGCCAAGCCAAAATCCCTGATCTATTCCACAATTAGCCTGCATAAGTCCATTCTCTGTATGTCTTCGTCATCTCTACATTCTACCCATATTTCCTCAAAATGATACACATGATTATGACTCTTATTGAGTTTTCTATTTACATCTCTATAGTAAAAATCATACCTATACCTATATGACCTTATGGTCATAATTTGCATCTCTACTACTGCTGGTTTAGCCTTTTGTACACTTTGAATTGAGTATCTCTCGATAGAAATTGGAAATCGAAATCCTAATTTGTTAATAGCTTGGAGTTCCTTGTACTATAATCAGTTGTTTGCATAATTAGATCAAAATCCACCTATCAGAAGGGTATCTTGGTAACATATGTGGGCATCCTTTATAGCACCCTACTCTTAAGTATGTAAAAGTAGGAAACTACAAGAAAATACATCCAAACTTTCTAACAACTTTCTACACCTCATTAGATACTCTTTTCTTCTCTAAAGTTGGATCAAATAGGAAAATAAAAGGTGTAAATAAAGCATCATTCACTCTTCTAAAATGCTTGATACTCCCTCTCAAAGTGATTTGAGAGTATAATTTATAGAGTGGAAAAAGGCTTATATTTCCTTTAGTTGATAATCCTAGAAGTTATCTCATAAAAACAACACCATACACCAGATAAGAGCTCGCTTATAATTTTAAGGTTGACTACATATTGATTAGATGTTCATGAATCCCATCACTAATTTGTGTATGCCGGTCTATGTGTCTTCTTCCTCTTGATGATTTTGATATATTCATACATCTATTCTTAGAAATTAGATGAGACGGGTAAGCCTTTCACCCTACTTAGAAGAGCTATCATGTCTTATAAATCTTCTTATAATTCACTTCGTAGAAGACCTTTAGGCCATATAGAAATGGTGGGCCTCAGAGTCTTCAACCATTGTGAGTTGATCAACTGCTTGTCTTTTTTTGATCTTTTTCATAAAACTCTTGACCTTGTTGAATAGAAATACTAGTATACTTGTCCATGGTTGGGACCATGAAAACTATATTGAATAATTTTGGATCCAATATCATCATAATTTTCCCAGAAGAGTCTCTAACACTCCTATCATCCCTGGTATAGTGTGGGGAGACTTGTAGGATCAATTATGGGTAGTAAGAAGCTATTGTAAATGAAGCCACTCGATGAATATTTTTGTGGATGATTTCTTGCAAGTATCCTTCCAATGGCTACTTTTTTGTTCTATTTAAAAAGTCCATGTCAAGGTGACCAATTTAGTGTCCTTTATTTCATCGATCTTGGAGGTTACCACTGTGGGTGGATAGAAACCTTGGTACTTATATTTCATCTTTTTTTTCTTAGAAGATGAAGGGGATTCCTCTATTGTCATTAAGAGTGAAAGAGATCACTGAAAACCACCTTCAAAGAACACCTGATAGTAGCTTAAGGTAACTACAAGGAAACATGGATTTACTGAATATTAGGAGCATATGCATTATGGGAGTAATTGGGATGCGTGAAACTAGGAAAGCACTTAAGAGTCAGCATACATGAGCTATGGAGGACAAAAAATGGAGTAAATATGAAAAGAATGAGATTCAAAAATTGTTTGCAGACAATTTTAAGTATTAGTGAAATTTCTTCTATTTATGCAAGGTTGTTGAAAATCAGCACCCTTACACTTGGAATAAATTACATTTCATGTAATGGCGCTAAAAAATAGCACTCCAGCATGTCCTAGGAAGGTTTAGAAAGATCAATGTACAAGCGCTAAAAGTTAGTGCCTTGAAATCTTAAGGAAGGTCATCTTGTTGCACTAGCGAAAAAAAACACCACTTTCACATCTCTTAACTTGGGATGAAGCTTTGCATGCATAGGCAGTGAAAATCACCACCTATGCATCAAGGGGTAATGAGTCGAGTTTAGTTTGTAGGAGTGATTATTTTCACCACTCCTACATATAAGGGTTGAAAAATTAGTGATATATGTCGAGGCGGTGAAAATCACCTTCGAGACATGTGCTTCTTTCTGCAATGTTGAGATGCTAAAAATTAACGCCATTACACAAGGGGAATAACCTAAATGTATTAGCGGAGATTTCTAACATGCATACATCCATAGAGACTTAGGGAAATACAAAGGGTATGGCATCAAAAATCGATGTCCATACACCAAAAGATAACATCACAAACATTGGCAATGGAAACCATAAAGTATAAATACCATAAAAATAAAACAAGAGTGAAAAGAGACTCAAACGGGGGCAAGAAAAACTTAAAACCAAATGAAAATACAAAAAAAATAATAGTAAGGATTTACCACAAACAATACCAAACCCAACAAGCCAAAGCAAAGAGAAAATAAAAAGAAACAAAGGACTTACCTATAAACAAGAGATGATGAACCCTAGACCAATGAAAAGATAGAAAACACATAAAAAGTGAAACAAATCCAAGCTTTAATACAATCCAAGAGATCTCAATGCATGCACAGGAGGTGGAGAAAGTTGAAAAACAAAATAGGATGTGAATAACTGAATACCCAAAGGTTTAAAAAGTAATTAAAAAGTGATTAATGAACACGAAGTTCATTAATTCACACATGGGAGGTTGGGTGAGAACATGTAAGGGCGGTTAAAATCACTGCCCTGACATGTTAAAAAATGAACACCAAGGTCCATAAGTAGTGAAAAACATCGATCTAGTTTGCCAATGACCTAAACAAAACACCACATGCAAAAGTGCTGAAAAATAGCGTTCTAACATGAGATGGATGAGAGAGAAGTGTAGGGGCATTGAAAATGAGTGCCCTTTCATGGGAAAAAAAAATTCTAACTCCTAAAGACTAGAAATGACAAAACATTCATTTTGAAGGTTTTCAGAAAATGAGAAAATATGAGAACTCAAAGGGATGGTTCAAGGCCAGGACCATGCATTAAGTCTAACTGAAATTTTCCTTGTTTCATGTGCTTAGAGTGCATGAGCCTACAAAAAAAACTAGTTTTCCCGTGAATCGAGCACAGTTGGATTTGAGGATAACAAAGCTCAAAGACAATGTAGTTTGACAAGGGTTTTTTGACTTTTTGATATTTTAGACATATTTAGGTATTTTGATGTGATTTGTATGTTTTGGGCTTTTAGACTTTACAAGTTTTTGGATGTTTTGGATGTTTTTGGATTTTGAGATGTTTAAGCTATTTTTGGATTTTTGGACTTTATCATGCATTCAAAACCGATTACTAACATAGTTTTCATCCTAATTCGTCCCCTTTTGACTATTTAATTAAATAATCATATTTATTTAATTAAATTCATTGGTTTCTTCTATTAATCGAATAATTAACATTATCAGGTTATTTCACCCCTTCCATACTAATTTTCATCCTATTTAATTAAATAATGTGAATTATTTAATTAAATTCCCTAAGTCCTCTCATTTGATTAAATAATTTAAATTATTTAATTAAATGTCATTAATTCCATTTTTTTAATTAAATGAGTAAATTGTTTAATTAAATATTTTAATTCCACCATCTTGCATAATTAAATAATATCTTAACTATTTAACTGGCTAATTTATTTCATCCCTCGAATTTTTTCCACGTGCAAAGGAATATTCCCATAGAATATTCCTCTAATTCAAATTCAAACTATTTCCCTCCAACATGTAAATATCTTGCACATTCCTCCTAAATTCTAGGATTTGTGTTTCTTCAAATAAATTTCTACCCTTGATTAATTGCATCAATCCATATGATTATTCAATCTCATCTCTGGATTGAATCCTTGATCCATGCCAATTCTTACCATCAATTTGCATCCATTGATTAATCAAATCAATCTTGACCATTGATTCACTCATTTTTCATATAAATAGCCTCCATTTCATGAGAAATTCATCCATAAAACATTTGAGCAAACATACTATAGCCATTTTTATCCTCATCTTTGAGATTATTTGGCCATCTTGCATCTTTGTGGTTCAAATCTCCATCAAAGCATCATTCAAGATTGCTTCAATCAATAGGGATTGGGAAAGGGTTGACCATTCCACATCAATGTAGCACCAATCCCCCGATGGGATGAGGTTTGAGTATTAGTTAGTTTTCATTACATGCTTTCAAGTTATTTTGTTTATTAATAGCTTACTAGCTAATATTTCAAGAATCTTTTTGGTAATATGAGTTAATTAGCCTAATTGATGTATTTAATTGCTTAATTCAATTACATCCACTCCAATATCATCCAAATCATGCATTTGAAATCAATTACTAACACAGTTTTCATCCTGATTCGACCCTTTTTGATAATTTAATTAAATAATCACAATTGCTTAATTAAATTCACCAGTTTCTTTGATGGAGTTAATTATTTCACTAATTTTATGGAGTTAATTAACCAATGACATCTTAAAACTAGAAAAATCAACACATATCAGTAATACCTCCACAATATCAAGGGAAACTTTAGGGGGTAGGAAGGATCCTTATGATGAAAGTGATACCAATTCTACAACTAGTTGCATAATGAATCATCATCCACCCATCATTTCATCCATAAATTGGGACCAACATAGAAAGAAAGATCCCTATCAAAGCATAGAAAAAATCATCAAAGAAAATGAAGCAGTAAAACGAAATGGAAAAATCAAATGCAAATGGATACCAAAGAATACAAAAGAAAATCATCCCAATCATACTCCATTAGTCAAAGAAACTATGGGGAAAAATAAAAAGTGGAAATGTATCCATCAAAGGCATTCATAAATATAAAAGAAGACTTCTCAAGTGATGTATAAAGTATATCAAGTAGTTGGTCCCAATCTCATGCAAACCTTTGTATCTACCCATTTCTCATCTACTCAAGTTTGGAGAGTCAAAGGTTCCAAAGTATTGACCTATACATCTCCTACCCATTCATGCACATCATTGTCCACATCATCCATGATATCCAATTCTTGCATTGACCATATGTCAAAAACTACTCTTCATCATAAGGATTCAGAAAGCACTCTATTGTGATGTGTGCACCTAGATGAGGTAAAATCTGGTATCAACATGGTAAATCAAAATTCTCAAAAGTTGCATTCAAGTGCTTGTATTTTACCAAAGAAGCTTCTTCGAGCAGGATATTGTTGGCACGTTAAATTGCAATATTTTATACATTAGTACCACCAGATGGTTCAACATGAGCATAAATTTTCAAAAAAGCAAAAAAAAGAAAAATAAAAAATAAAAAATAAGAAAATAATAAAGATAAAAATTATCCTCTAGTGAAAACCACTATGGTGGTAGTTTGGGCAAGTAACTTGATGAAAACTTGGAAAAAAAGTGTCATGAGTAGAATCGAGCATCTATATGATCCTTTTCAGATGTAAGTATATCATCCCCTTCATCATAAATCCAATGCTCCCTCCATTCATCCAATCCATCTTTATCCAAATATTTCAATTTATCTTGATCATGACAAAGGTTCAATGTATAATTCAATTCTACTCATGGAAAAATTCTTGACATGGTCTTTTTGATTCCATTTTATCCCATGAAGTTGCATTGACTATCTATAACAATGATCCTATTACATACTAATTTTTTTTGTGAACTCTTCACATATACATTACCTTACTTGATTTGTCCATTGAACTATGAAACATTGCTAGACACTAGGGGCAGGTTCTTCCACTCTTGTTTTCAAAAAATTCTTGTTCCATGTCTTATGAATCATAACATGGCATCAACATCATGATCTAGGTATCATTTATCTCAAAATCCAAAAATAGTCGCAAAATCTCAAAAATAGATGTAAAATCTCAAAATCTCAAAAATAGTTGTAAAAAATCAAAATCCAAAAATAGTCATAAAATCCGAAAAATCCAAAAACATCCAAAATCTTGTAAATTTCAAACTCCAAAACATCCAAAAAGTTGTAAAGTTCAAAAATTGAAAAAATATGAAAACTTGTAAATTCCAAAAGCCCAAAGCATATAAATCATCCCAAAAATCTCCAAATAGGTCTAAAACATCAAAAAATTAAAAAAAACCCTTGTCAAAATATGTTGTCTCTGAGCTTGAACGTAGGCAAGACCATCATCAATGAGCCCTTAAGGCATTAGATTAGTCTTTAGGAGTCTATCATAATAAATTGGCAATTTCATCAATGTTCATATGCCATCAATAAACAGTTATTGGTCAGATTCAATCAAACTACGTCATCTCTACATGTATAATTTAGGCAAAGCCATCACTGATAAGCCGCTAAGGAATAAGGTTAGCTTCCCCTTAGGTCTTGGTCTTACCTTGAAAAACACAAAAACATTTGGAAAATCTTCAAAACCTAAAACATTTCAAAATGTTCAAAAATCCTAAATAACCTCAAATAACTGGAAAACTTAAACATTCACATATTCTCAAAAGATCAAAAATAACCTCAAAACATTTCAAAACATCAAAAACATTAAAATATTCAAAAATAAAATCACCCATCCCATCTTGCTTTCACTCACAATAATCTTTCATCCATAATAAATTAATCATCACCCTCACCCTTTGGTAACACAAGCATAAACAAGTACAACAATTAATCAAAATAAAACTTTAAAGGTAAAAATAAAACTCTTGATCATTATCAAACATGTCAATCAAACCTTATATCAATGATATTTTAAATAACCTATCAACCTACAAGCATCCACTAACATGTCCTAGGATGCATCCTTCCTACAATGGGCATTATCATTGGCAATCATTTTGGATTTTTATCCTCCAAACACCATCCTTTTGGCAAGATATATGAATGACATTGAATATTTTTTCATTTTTATCTTTTCCTTTGATTTATCTTATTGGCCCATTCCAATGACCTCTCGATGATGTCTATCAAAAATATTAGAAGAGAAAGGAATGGGGTGTTGATCATTATCTTTCATTTTTTGTGCTTATTGGATGTTCTTGTAATACAACCTTGGTGAATACTTATCTTGTGTGTGCATGATAGTCTCAAGTAAAACAATGAATAGGACATATCAAGTTCTTCATACCTTTTGTGTGTTATTCTCATTACTTCAATGGCTTATTCCTTCACAAGGTCAAATAAGGTTTATGCATGTCAGGTATGAACAGGGATACTCCTATCTATTTGCAAAGTCAAATTCCATTGCATTGGATACAACACCATCTTGGTTATCAATACCTTAATTCATCATGTCTATTTTCGATATCAAAAATAAGGAATGATATGATGAAGTTATCCCAATCCTAGAAGCAAGAAAATAATCTCTTTCTTATCACCATATCTAATAAAGTCTAGAATAATCATAGACTTTCTGGACTTCTGAGTTGATCTCAAAATAGTGGTTAATCGGCATTCATCTACTTCCATCCATCTTATTCTTCTTATTCTTCTATCTTTATCCTACTAGCAATTATTTCCATGTATCGAATTTATGCGATATATATCAAAATATACATGAGGTTACCCATGGGCCATGATTGTTTATACATCATTAATTTTTTCTACATCAAATATATGATCTTTATAAAGAATTATTTTTTATCCTCTTTGAGTTGAACTAATCTTATATCCTTGTCTTGATCTCGACTTGAAACAAAAATAAAAAATTCTTGATCTCTCAAAGTGGCAATATACCAGCATAAATTCTTTTCCGTTGGGCATAGTGGGGCATCCAAAAAAATCGTAAATTTTTTAAAAATTTATATGAGCAACAATGTTAATCTGAAAAGCATCAAGTCTTTGAACTAATGTAACTAGTACCTCACTTAAAATAGGGGAAAAATGTAGACACTTAAAATTATCCTAATTGATATCATGCATCTGGAATCGATTGCTAACACTATTTTTTCTCGATTCAACCTCTTTCAACTATTTAATTAAATAATCCTTATTGTTTAATTAAATTCATGATTTTCTTATATCAATCAAATAATCAACATTATTAGGTTAATTCACCCCTTCCATACCAATTTTCATCGTGTTTAATTAAATAATGTGAATTATTTAATTAAATCCCCTAGGTCCTCTCATTTGATTAAATATTCTGAATTATTTAATTAAATTTCATTAATTCCCTCTTTTGATTAAATGAGCTATTGTTTAATTAAATATTTTAATGCCCCCATCTTGCATAATTAAATAATATTCTAATTATGTAATTGACTAATTTCTTTAATCCCTCTAATTTCTACCACTTGCAAAGGAACATTCCCATGAAATATTCCTCCAATTCAAATTCAAACTATTTCCCTCCAACATGGAAATATCTCACACATTCCTCCTAAAATCAAGGATTTGTGTTTATTTGAATCAATTTTAACCATTGATTAATTACATCAATCCATGTGATTATTCAATCTCCTCCATGGATTGGAACCCTTGATCCATGCCAATTCTTCTCATTAATTTTCATCCATTGATTAATAAAATTGATCTTCACCATTGATTTACTCAAAATTCCTATAAATAGCCTCTATTTCATGAGAAATCCATCCACAAATCATTTGATCAATTGAACTATAGCCAATTTTCATATCCATTTTCATTAATTAAGAGCAATTTTATGGTTCAAATCTCCATCAAATCTCCATCAAAGCATCATCCAAGCTTTTTTAAATCAATAGGGATTAGGAAAGGGTTGATCATTCCACATCAATGCAGCACCAATCCTCAATAGGATAAGGTTTGAGTATTAGTTAGGTTTTCATTACATGCTTTCAAGCTATTTTATTCATTAATGACCTTCTAGTTATATTTCAAGAATGTAATTGGGAATATGAGTTAATTAGGCTAATTGATTGTTTAAATTGCTTAACTTGGTTGTATTTATCTTTCTCATAATTCATATTCACATATTTGGCATGCCCAGTGGGACCTAGTCCGCTATTTTAATTAATTGTACTTGATAATTTATGTTTGCAGGTTTCTAGATCACCATTGTGTTATAGGAGCCACAATTGTTGGAGAAGGTCGCTATTGTCCCATTTTTGAGTTGTGGTCACCATATTTATGGGTTGTTATTTTCAAAATAGGTCGCTATTATCCTTTTCATTTCAAAATTTAATAGGGTTTATACAGTGTAGCAAATAAGGTTTCTATCATCCTGGAAGAAGGTTGTTATAATCCTAGAAGAAGGTCACTATTGTCCTAAAATAGGGCCACTATTGTCAAAACAAGCTGCTATTGTATTTTTGCTTGTAGGTTTTTAACTATATTTTATTTGACTGGAAAGAAAGAATCACTATTGACCTAAAAGGAAGATTCTATCGTCAAACAAGGTCACTTTTGTTTCAGAATAGGGATGCAATTGTAGGTAACAGGGCTGCTACTATCCTATTTTCTACTTTTTTTCCTCATTTTTGAACTTTGATGTTTAACTTGAATTATTTGTTGACTTATGCTTTATTGGTGTAATTATAACCATTTTGTAGGATCAAATTGGAGCACAAAAGCTTGGAGGGGGGGGGAAGTAAAATGTTCATCAACACTTGTCTCGTTTAAATTTTCAAAGTATTTTTAAATATTTATGAGAAGGATGACCTAAGAGAATTTATTTTCACGCTTTAGCTAAATCACATTTCATTTTGGGTTTAAAATAAATTAACACTTAAATTTCGATTTAACAATGAACAATCTATCTTGCATTGAACCAAACATCCTCATACTTCAATTTGGGTTTGAAATTGAACAAGACAAACTCACACTTATTTTTGGTGCTTAGAATGAGCATAAAATTTATCTTTGGTTCACTTAAATGAACCATTTTTTTCTTTTATTGCTTTGATTGGTAGACTTCTAGTACATATCCTCTCCTCTTGTGCTTTGTGTGATCTTGGGTGAAGATAAATGCTCTTAGTTTACATCTTTTGAGTCACCCAAGGATTGCTACATATACTCTCCCCTTGTGCTTCATGCGATCTTGGGTGAAGATAAATAGCATTAATTTTATTTTATTAGAGAGGTCCTCCCTTGAGATACATCCCACAATGGAGAACTCAAGGTGACCTTCAAGCACATTTACCGGTGGGATATATAAAGAGTGTGAAAACTAAAATAAGTAGCATAAATCTACAGGTGTTATACCTTATGGGACTACTATCATGCAAAAAATTGGGTCGCTTAGGGGAAGCTAGAGACTTTAGTGTCAATCATCTAAAGTATACCTATGGTATTCATGGTGTCATTAAAATCCTTCGTATCTAGAAGCCAAGCCATGTTTTCCAAAATATCTCTTGAGAAGGTGCAATGGGACAAAAGGTCATTCCATGAAGATATTCTTCATGTACTGATTGCTTGTTGAGGTGAAAAACACCTTGGAAGGATATTATCCTTTCAAGGTAAGAGGTGTATCGTGTATGCGTGCATACTCTATTCATCCATTCAAGCTAGGTATTCTATTATGTGGACCCGACCCAGGAGATGTACCCACTTGATTACTAGGAATGTGATTGATTGATGATGCCAAAATTTCTTTAGTGAACCTTATGGAAGAGGGTTTAGGAAATATCTCCCTCACCCATTAATTCACTAAACATGTTGCTTGACATTTTAAACTCAAAAAACAAACATCAAAATTGTCACCAAATTTTAAACCCTTTGAATATAATGGAGTACACTTGAATAAAACTATACTACTACATATCCCTAAGTATATCTTGTTTTTATTAAAACAATATCTTAGTGGTTTCCTAGTATTTTGGTTCGTATCTCTACTCATTATTTCAAAGTCAACCTAGGGGTCTATGATTTTAGCATCCTAATTTTCACAAATTTTGAGCTTTGTGGAAAACCATTTGCTTGGTTGTAGGAATTTTAGATTCAAATATAATCATGATCTCCATGTTGTAAAAAAATCTATTTCACATTAATCAAATTTTAAGAATTGAACCACCAAGAAGGTATACCTTGTTCCTATTTTCAAAACAATTTGGTCTCCAACAACAAAATAAAAAAATGAAATGCATCCTTAAAGTTGTTTTTATTAAAATAATTTTGGGTATATCACACCTTGAAACATCAAACCGAATTTCCTTTGTCAAAAAATCATTGGTCTCTTAGGTTTAAACATGCAAAGGAAAATGCATGTCTTTCAACACCTTGATATTGTCACAAGTTCCTCTTGGGTCTAATAAATTAGGATCAAACATCAATCAACACATTGACATCCAAACGTCAAAACATTTGACATCCCATCTCACCAAAAACTTTAAATTTTGGAAAAAAATCTCTTAGACCAAAGTTTTCATTAAACATAATTTAACCTAGCTACATGTTTGGAAACACATCCCTTTTCATACATCTAGTTGGATTAGCACACATCCTTTTGAAAAAATTTATCCTAAATTCACAAGTCTACTTCTAGGATTTACAAGTTCATTAGCATCCTCATAAAAAATTTATCAAAAATTAAGTCTAGTTTTATCCAAAATTTAGAGTTCCTTGTCATTTTCATCACTCATCCCTTCACCATTCATAACATCATTGGTCCTATATCCCTTAGAGGTTCACTTTTAGAAAAAAATGAATCAACTCATGAGTTTCAACAATACAAATACCATCTTACTACTCCAAAATCTGATCCAAGTTTTATCGTAACAACAAGATCAAAACACAAGAGAGACATGTAACAAAACCAAAGTTTACCTATCATGAGTGCTACAAACCAACAAAACCTTGGAAAAAAATAGTTTGATCTTAGAGGTTTCACAAATCCACTATACAATCCATACATGAGTTCAACAAATCCTACAAACTTTAATGACACAAAAAATGTGGGTATGGAAACATTTATTGATAATTTTAGGTTTTCACAGGGGAAAAAATGTACCGCATTAATCGGATCAACATAGCCCATTCAAACAGTAGTTTTTCAAAAAAAAAATGTTTGTTCTGGTAAATCCTTAGCTCTACTTGGCCCTGTTTGGAATGGTAATAGGTACACTAGGGATGTTTCATTTTCTTCTTTTCGTAGATCTTCTCATAGATTGTCATTTTAGGCAATGGATAATCATTTTCCTCCTTTTTCTAATATAAAGAGTAGATTCCAACCTCGGAAAACCCTTGTTAGGGCAAAGAAAATTCCTTTTGATATTTTCCATTCAAATTCTCAATCCAAAGGCCTTGATATGGCAAAGAAAAGTCCTGTCGGTAGTTTCCATTTAGATTCTCAATCCGAAGGAGAGGCTCAATCCTAGGCAAATGTTTTTTGTAAATAGAAGTTACCTACTTCGTTTCCTAACAATATTTTGATCCCTCATGGAGCTTCCTTCAATCCAAATGTATCAAATTTTCATTTCAACAAGGGCCGATATGGATCTGAGCTAGGTTATGAATATTTTTTCTCAATGGTGGATACGCCTTCTTCTTTTCCTAACAACATTTCTCATAGTCATGAAGATTGTTATCGGGTTCTCTATCTCCAACTAAAAAATGCCCAGCACAACAAAGGATTACCAGAAGATATGCCTTCTACGTTTACAAATGATATAGATCAGAGGCACGAAGCTTGTACTCGAATTTAACATCTTCAACAACAGAATGTGCTTCCTAATAAGGTACAACCTTTTTCTTCAACAGAAAAATGTTTGAATATTCCTTTATCAAAAAATTTCATGCAAAATTTACATCGAAGGATTCATAAGGAAAAAAAAGGTTAGCAATGGATCTGTAAAGGAAGCTCTTCCCATCATTCTTTGAATCTTTCTGAATCAGAGGATGAAATTCAAATTTCAATTCTTGATGAATTCTTAGGTGCACAAACATAGAATCTTAAAGATCATGCACTAATTTGTAAGTTTTGGAATTATTTACCCAACATAGAATTCCTAAAAGATCTAATTTTTTCTGATTGGGATGGAGAAAATCAGGTGTTTTACATAGATCAGGTAAATGGTTTCTTTATTGTTTTTTTCTCTTCTAAAAACTAGAGAGATTTAATTCTTAGTGAAAAGCCATGGGGTTTTGAAGGTGTTGGGTTGTTTACTCAAACCTGTGTTCCAAAATTTGATCCCCAAGTTGTGGTGATGCAATTTGTTCCTTTCTAGATCCAACTACTCACTCTTCCTCTAGAGTATAGGGAGCCTCCTCTTCTGGAAATAATTGTTAATAATCTTGGATTTTTCACCTCTCATGATACATAATTCTTTAAAAATTCAGAAAAGCTAGTTAGAGTATGTGTTCTGTTAAATGTTCTGAAGACTTTACCTACATCACTTTCAATACACTCAAAAAATGGAATTTTCAGGATGGAAATACTTATTGAAAATCTCAAAATGTATGTCTTACTTGTCACCTTTTGGGTCATTCTTCAACTCAATGTTCATAAAACATAGATAATCAAGGGAGGTCATTGTTATCTGATAGCAACTTGTCAAAAGACCACATTCTTGAAGTCATCCCATCTGTGCAACACAATATTTCAACTTTAGTGGCCTTTAATTCTCAAAAGGAGTTGGCTTATAATTATGTAGTAGTAAGGAAGGGTAAATCCATTGTGATTGAAATATCTACTATTCAAATGGTGCCTTCTCTTCATTCTTCAAATTTTCCCCTAAATTAGATATCTGGGTTGTTTCAAAATGGCAGGGGTACAAAATTTGTTATAAATTTTCCCAAGGTTTGGTAGTAAAATTTAGAATTTTGGCCTTGGGAACGATCTTTGTGCTTATATACTCCTAACCTTTCAATACGTAGTAAGCAACAGTTAGATGGAGTTGTTTACAAGTTGCTCTGGGATACTTCTCTGCTTCCAAATTCTAGTATTAAAAAGGAATCAATAGAAATATGTGATTCAAATTTTCCTTCTACGACCACATAATTCATGGAAGTTTTGGATTTGCATGATTTGGAAACTATGAATGATCAAGATAACTTAGAAATTTGGGTAGATCAGATAGAAAATATGGTAGGTTCAAATGTTTTTGATGAAATCGTAGAGGAAGTAACTAGAGATGAAGGAAAAGATCTGTTAGATAATATTTTTCCTTTTTCAGATGAAAAGGTAACATTGAGCAATGGTCTTGAAAATAAGGATACTAATGAATTAAATGGTAGTGTTTTTGATTTTTTGAAACATCTTTCTATTAGCCAAACTCCTATTTCTTTTCCTATAGTTAAATCTCCTGCTAAGAGAGGTAGAAAGTCTAATGCGGTGAAATTGCAAGAGGAAATTGAATCATGCATGAAATTAACCTTAGATGGTAACATAAAGAAAATATTGAGGGGATCAATTTTCTCTCCTTGATCAATATGAAGATCATCTCTTGGAATGTTAGGGGCTTAAATTCCCCTAACAAATGATCCCAAGTCAAGAAAAAAATCAATTCTTCAAGGGCTGATATAGTTTTATTACAAGAATCAAAGCTATCTAAAGAAAGTTATGAAAACATAATTGTTAAGTGGACTAATTGGAAGTATTATCATTCAACTGCTCAGAGTGCTTCAGGTTGTCTTTTAGCTTTGTAGAATTCTCAAACAGTTCAGGTAGAATCTATTACTAACACCTCACATTGGCAGTTGGTGTATGTTACCCACTTTCATTTAGCCTTTTTGCTATCTGCAAGAAAACTAAAACTTTGGAAAGAGCTTGAGTTAATCTTTCATCAATTTGGAATAGAAAAAATAATCTTAGCAGGTGATTTCAATGCTATATTGTCCCAGCATGAAAAGTCGGGAGGCATCATTTTTTCCACATAAATCAGTTGAAGATTTTAACATGTTTTTTCATGATAATGCTCTAGTGGATGTGAAGCTTGAAAAAGGAATGTATACATGGACAAATAAGAGATGAGACTTTATGCACATTGTTGTAAGACTAGATAGATTTTTAGTCTCATCAAATTGGGTAGTTGATAAGAATGAATACATGTCACAGATTCTCTCTTGGCTTGGGTTTGATCATTTTCCTATTTCATTAAATCTTGAAGCCTCTCCATCTCCTAAAAGCTAGACTACTTCTTTTAAAGGTGAATCAATGTGGTTTAGACATAGTGATTTCTTGCCACTTTTGAGATCATGGTGGATGCAAGTTCTATATGTGACAGGTTCCATAATGTATAGATTTTGTAAAAAAATGCATTTTTTGAAAGGAAAAATAAAACAATTGAATATCCATGTGTTCAAGAATATATTTCATCAAAAATAACTAGTCTTGACTCAATTGGCTAAGGTGAATGAAGATATTATAAGCCAGGGGTTAACTCCACAAACCTATGAACTTCAAAAATGTTTACAAGCAAATTAGGAAGAGTTAGTGTTGTGTGAGGAGTTATATTAGCGTCAAAAGTCTCATGAGTTGTGGCTTAAAGAAGGTGATAAAAATATTGTGTTTTCATATGTGAACTCAGATTAAAAAAGTTAAGAATATAGTATTGTGCATCCAAGAAAATTCATCGGGAAAATAGTTAAAGAATGAAAGAGACATTCAAAATGAAGGATTTAATTTCTTTTCAAATTTATTATCTATACCCAATGAACAAGCAACTATCCATGAGGTTGATACAGATGAAATTTTGCAATCAATCCCTTCTTTAGTCACTAAAAAAGACAACTCTCAACTTAACAAACCGTTTACTTTGGATGAAGTGAAAGCAGTTGTTTTCTCTCTAAAAGCCAACAAGGCACTAGGCCCAGATGGATTTACAACATTATTTTTTCAAAAAAATTGGGACTTTATAGGAAGCGATTTTCTTAAAGTGTTGGAGGAGTCCCAGGCATCTTCTTCAATGCTCAAACAATTCAATGTAACTCGGATTGCATTAATTTGAAGGTAAAATATCTTAATTATTTCTTAGAATTTTGACCTATATCTCTTTGCAACACAATTTATAAGATTTTTATTAGAGAAATTTACCTTCGATTGGTTCCCCTTATTCCAAAGATAATATCAGAAGAACAAGGAGGTTTTGTCCTAGGCAGGGATATAGCTAAGGGTTCATTGGTGGCTCATGAAGTCTTGTACTCTATCTTGGTGCACAAAATACCTTCATTTATCATCAAGCTTGATATGATGAAAGCTTATGATAAAGTGAATTGGGCTTTTTTGATGCAACTGTTAAGAAAATTTGGATTTTCTGATAAATGGTGTAAATGGGTATTCTCATGTTTAAAGGGAGTGAAACTTTTTAGTACTAATTAATTGCACATCTTCAGGTTTCTTTAGTTCCACTCAAGGAGTGAGGCAAGGAGATCTATTATTACCTTTTTATTTATAATATTAGTTGAATCTCTTAGCAGGTCAGTGAAACAATATCATTCTTAGGAGAAGTGGAAAGGTATTACAATCCCTCATACTCATTTTTCAGTAACACACTCTTTGTTTGTTGATGACACATTACTATTTGGTGCAACTCAGATTCAAGAATCCATTCAAATCAAATATGTTTTAGATAAATACTCAAAAGTGTTAGGTCAGCAAATAAATGTAGAAAAGTCAAAGGTATATACATTTCATCTCAAGTCAGTTCTTCAAAAGAAAATTATTAATATTCTTGGGTTCCAATTAGCTGAATTATCGTGTAATTATCTTGGGATTCGCTTCTTTTCTTGGGAAAAAAATTACTTATTGGTCTACCATTATTCAAAGAATTCAAAAGAGAATAGCATCTTGGAAGGGTATATGGTTATCTCTATCAAGTCGAATTCTATTGATAATATCGGTAATTACTGCCATTGCCAATTACTTTATGACAGTGTTAAAGGCTCCAAAATTAGTGATATTGCTAATTCAAAAGATAATTAGGGATTTTTTATGGAAGGTAAATATTGATAATAAAAATAAAATATCTCTTATATCTCTACAAAATCTGTGTGTTGAAAAATCCAAAGGGGGTGCTGGTGTACATGACTTATCAACTCAAAATTAGGCTAGGGGAAAAACTAGAGTGGAAAATGTATGATAAATCACATCCAAAATGGTGCAAAATCATGCAAGCTAAGTACTTAGATAAATTGGATCTAGAAAGAATATTTACAGTCTCAAATCCTCCAAAAGGATTAGCAATGTGGAATTTTATAATTTTATGTAGAAAAGTAATCTTGCCATACCTCACTTGGGAAATTCATGATAGGTCAAGGGAAAAATTTTGGGAAGATTCATGGGGAGGTCACACACCTCTAGAATCAACTTATAATCAGAATGATGTGAAAAAAATTCTCAGTACAAGTTGAGGGGTTAAAGTCAATGATTATTTTGACAGCGTAGATGAATGTACGGGGAAGGTAAAGTGGAAAGATATTTCTCAATTTGACTATCTAGAGGGTCAGAAGCAAGATTTCACAAGTATTCTAGAGAAATGATTAGTATTCTTATAAAAAAGGAATGACAAATTGTTATGGGCACCTTCGAAATTTGGAAATTATGTAGTAAATTTCTGTTATATGGCAATAAGAAATCAAGGGGAGAAAATTATGCTCCAAAGAGCCTTCTCATTTTGTTGGGACCCTTCAATACTTCCAAAGGCTAGTTGTTTCTCATGGTTGGCCATTAAAAAAATGATTCTAACAAGTGACAGGATGGTCAAACTTTGAATTGCAGCACAATCTAAATGTGTTTTATGTGAAAATGAGAATGAAGAAATAAATCACTTATTTATTCATTGCCCTTTTTCTTTTCAATGTTGGCTTTTATTAAAGAAAAGTTAAACTAGTCTACTCCACTTCCATAAAATCTATGGGAACTATTCTCAAGTTGGCCAGTATTGTATAGAAAAATGTTGTTTGCTTGTATTTGGAGATTAATTCCCTATGTTGTTCTATGCTCCATTTGGTGGGAACGAAATAGAAGAATTTTTAGAAATGAAAAAATGAAGATTGAGAAAATCCTACAAAAAATGGATTCTTAAATTGTAGAAATAAAAAATGCATATATTTTAAAGACCAAAAATGTTGGTTCTTTGTTCATAGATTGGGACTCAAAAGCCATGAAGAATTGGAAAAAAATTAGTTCTTCCATTCAATGGAAGTTTGCATAAAAATCCAAGTGCTAGATTGGATAGAATCAAGATACATTGGTCTCCACCTGTGGAAGGTTTCTATAAGGTGAATTTTTATGGTGCTTCACATGGGAATCTAGGTCTATTAGGAGCTAGAATTGCAATAAGAGATCATAAAGGTTTTTTAATATCAACAAAGTTGATAAAATTTCTGAAAGGTACAAATAATGTTGTTGAAGCTCAAGCTTTATTTCATGGTTCGCAACTTGCATATGATATGAAACTTAAAGACTTGGTAATAGAAGGAGACTCTTTAAT
Organism: Sequoiadendron giganteum; assembly: GCA_007115665.2. Taxonomy (NCBI): domain Eukaryota; kingdom Viridiplantae; phylum Streptophyta; class Pinopsida; order Cupressales; family Cupressaceae; genus Sequoiadendron; species Sequoiadendron giganteum. The sequence continues at coordinate 633,143,358 of CM021102.1, forward strand.
CATTGTAAATTCTTGCAAGGAAAGAAAAATCTCATGTGGGAAAATTAGATATGTGTTGGAGCAGGTTTTTTTGTTATTGGAAAAGTTCAAAAAAGTGCAGATTAATCACACTTATAGAGAGGGTAACTTAGTGGCAGATAAGTTGGAAAAAATTGGGTGTGATCAAATTCAAAAAGAGATAATTTATGGCAATAATGAGGAAAATTTTTCTCAAGATCTACAAATTATAGTTGAAAGAGAAATTATTCTATACAACAAATAATTTGTAAGGCTTGTTAGATATCAAAGTTTGTGCCTTGATAAAATTGGAAAAACTTTGGTAGGGAGTGATAAAATCAATAAGTGGCACCACTATCATGATTCTAAATAGATCATCTTCTTAACACAAGGAAAAATCATCTGTGGTACATCAATAGCCAGTTCATCAACATGTGGTTAATTTTGGCAAGCATGTGGATTTGAGTGATTTCATGCCTAAGTTAAATGCATTTAGTACCACTTAAATCCTCTCACAAAACAAAAAATTTGACAAAATTTTCCTTCCCAGAACGGAAGTATAGCTTGCATGCTTTAATTTTTGGGGAGTTCACTTCACACGAACAAAAGTGTTGGGGATTTGAATTAATTAAATTCTTATCATGCCCATTCCGGTCGTAACCAAGGTATATTTTGAGCTAATAGGTGTCGGTTCTTTGCAGGTTTACTGAGGTGTGCAAGGATCTAACAACACATAATAAGTATTTAAAAGATGGCATAGGACAATATGGCATGTGCTAAAAATCAAATTTCACATGTGGTTTTGTAGAAGGCAACAAATAAATTCAAGCATGTAGAATGGCAGTAAATGATCTTGCGAATCTCAATGGGAAAAATATAATTTAGGAGGGGAACAAATCCATGGGTAAATGAGCAAGTTGAACATTCATTTTTGCATCTCACTAATATTTAAATGAAAAATGTAGTTTTTCATTGGCGATTTCATTGTGCATGGTTCTCGGGCTCCTACCAAGCAGAAATAGTTCATTCCAAGACAAGTTCTAACTTCTCGGGTACATTTTACAGTATAGAAGTGGATTGTTCAAAAGTATTAATCTATGTGGTGTCTCTTAGATTTATATTGTTCAAAAGTGTTTTTTCTATGTTGACTTCCATAGACTTCTTTGCTGGTTTTTCATCATTATACCACAAGATATATGTGTTTTGGTGTCTCATAACTTGCCAATTTCTGCTTTGAGTTGTCATTTGTAGTGACTTTTGCTAGTTTTTGGGATATTTCATTCTTGTTGCTCAGTCATTGGTCTTTGGTCAATCAAGTTTTTATAAGGTACATGTATGTGAAAAAAATCAAATAGTTCAGTGCTATAAGGGACTTCTATAAGTGTTGGGTAAGAATCCTACAGGCTACAGTCAAATCTAATCGTAGTTGCATTTATCTAATTAAAAATATTTTGACAGTGAAATAAAATAATTCTAGTTGAAACGGAATTCATTCCAAGAAACCATTGTGCTCCTTTTCTAGTGCAGTAATGGGAAATGCCCTTCTCCAAAGGGCTAGGTAAAGAACAATTATCTTACATATTCAATATTGACTCTATTCTGATTTACAAAAGTGTGAAGGACATAATTGGAGATAAAATTATCTATCCCTTAGCACAGAGGATTATATTACCCTCTAATTTAGCATAAATATTTGTTAGAAATGTGATAGACCTGAATCCAAATTTCCAAGATATGCAGAAGATAGAAAATATTATTATAAAGGAGGTTTTCCTGCAAGAAAATGCATTACTAACAAGCATTCCAAAATATGATTTCTAGTCTGGAGAAGCATATATTGGAGGAGCCTTCCCAAGATACTTCCTGCATCATAAGATAAGCTTCAGAAATATATATACTGGGATGAGGTTATCATTGGAAAATAACTCTTCAAGCCACTTATATAGGGAACTAAATAGGTATCAAATTGAGTTGGGCAATGAAATGGTTAGAAACTTCAAAGTTAAATATCATGCCATATCTTTCCTTCTTACTCATCATTGTCATCAAGCATCACTGCTCAAAATTCCAAATCAGCTACACCAAGGAGAGGTCCAAAATAAAGAATCAAATGCAGTTTCTGGGAATTCCAAAGCAAAACTAGTAGCTCAAACTGGTTATCCAACTCAAGGGTCAAAATATGTTCAACCTATAGTGCAAGGGAAATATCCAATTATACTTAATATAAATGTCATAGGAGACTCAAAGACTCCACCAACAGATCAATTTATGTGCAGAGGGGGAAATGAAGCTAGTTGTTCAATCCAGAAGGTCTGAAAATATAAGTAAATATGTGATCAAGTCTCAAAATTGGATACTTTTTGTGCATATAAAGATAAATATCTATTTTTTTCCTTTGAAAGTAGATACATGCATATAAATATAGTTAGCATGACTATTAGCAAATACAAGGTTGAGTCTGTCAACCTTCTACCAGTATTACAGTTGACATTTTTCCAGTATTGCGATTGAGATTTTTTATATCTCTACAAACTTTCTATCACGGAATATTGTAACCTCTATTATTATATAATATAAATAGTCGACTAACAAGCCTTTTATTTAAAAAAATTAAATTAAATATGGGTATTCCTAATCAAAACCTTGGAACATCTTGTCACATGGTAGATTTAAATCAATGTCAAAACTTACAAATCTATCAACCGCATGATCAAATAATGAATCTTCACCAAAACAACGTTATCTCACCAAGTCAATACATATCAAGTCCACAATTGGTGAACTATGGAATAGATACATTCACACCTCAAAATATCATTCAATATCCTCAACATCATCCACATCCTCAACATCCATACCAGAATAAACTACATCAAGGGTTTCCAAATCTACAACATCAAATTTCCCTAAATTAACTTACAAAATATTTGATACACTTCTCCACCAAACATCTCAATCTCCAAATCAATTCTTTCCTCATCAAAATCATAAAAACATTTATTTTCATCAACAACAAGATCTATCCTTTCAAAATCATCAAAATGTTGATTTCCATCAACCACATCTCCAATATCAAGACATGGGATATCAAGAAACATAACATCAACAACAAGGTCTATCCTTTCAAAATCATCAGAACATTGACTTGCATCAACAACAATATCAGCCACATCTCCATCAAAACATTGATTTGCATCAACAACAACAACCACATCTCAAACATGAAAACATGGATTTTCATTAACAACAATATTTATCCCTACAACAACAATATCAATCTCAAGAATCACCACAACAATGAAAAGTTTCACAAGATAAGAACACCATCACCAAATTTGAATACACTCCTTTAGGGGATCCAATTGAATCGGTGTTAAACAAGCTAGTTCACACAAAATTCATTACTCTCCCAATAATAAGTGCTTACAACTCTATAATGAACCTCTCATGGAATAAAGAAAAAACTTATTTGTGGGTATCATAGATCAGAAGGCCATGAAACATCATGTTGCATTCAACTCAAAAATCTCATCCAAGACCTTAAGTTGCTTTGGAATTTCATTGGGAATATGAGTTAATTAGGCTAATTGATTGTTTAAATTACTTATTTCGCACCTACCATACTAATTTTCATCCTGTTTAATTAAATAATGTAAATTATTTAATTAAATCCTCTAGGTCCTCTCATTTGATTAAATAATTTGAATTATTTAATTAAATTTCATTAATTCCCTCTTTTGATTAAATGAGATAATTGTTTAATTAAATATTTTAATGCTCCCATCTTGCACAATTAAACAATATCCTAATTATCTATTTGACTAATTTCTTTAATCCCTCCAATTTCTCCCACTTAAAATTGATACCATCAATATTTAAATGTTTCAAGTTTTTCATTATAAGAAAAATAGGTTTTGAAGGGGCCTTGAAACCCTTTACAAGAAAAATTGTTGCTTCATCATATAATCAAAAACATAACAAGCAACCAAAAACCAGGACACAGATAGCCAAAAAAAGGAACAAAAGATAGAAACAAACTAGAGATTTTTAAGAATGTCTACTACCTCAAGATCAATATCAATTATTTTCTGATGGAAATTCATGACTTCCACCACTTCATCAACAAAAATACCATCCTTTGTATTAATTTTTTTCTTGTTATAGGTTCTAGAAGAAGGCCATGTATCACTAGTCATCTTTTATTGCACACCACCATCAACCACCATGTCTTTCACACCAGAACTATCCCCCATACACTTCCTATTCTTCTTATTTAGAAAACAAAAACCCTTAGCCTCATCGCATATGGCATGTTTACTGACCTCCAAAACCTTCTCCAATTTACCATCAAGGGCAACAAAATTTTGTTCATAGGAATTCTTCATATTGAGCATTTCATCAGCCACCATTTTGAGAGTGTCAAATAATTGATTGATCTCAAGTTTCACCTTGTTGACTTGAGCTTGCATATTAGAACCCTTAGAGGAAGATGGATCTTTGATGTTATTACTCATAGCTCTAACCCAAACATTAGTGGATTTCATCTCATGCAAAACCCAATTGAAAATATTAAACAAAGAAAGATAGCTCTCTTTCACCAAACCAAGATAATTAGGTATAATATCCATTTTAAAGTTAAAACATCCTTGTCCATAACATAATCTTCTTGGGAGTCATTTCTAGTAGAAGAATTCTTCATGGTCTCCTTTTCTTTTTTAGCAGATACTGCGACACCTTTGTCCAAGTTTTTCTCCAACAACTAGTTCTCAGCATCCAAGGGATTGTCAACATTATCTTGTGACTCATCCCTTCCCAAATTCATAGGAGAGTTTCTCCTCTTCAACCCCCCTTTCTTATAAACATTGTAAATAGGGGAGACCCCCAACCGACCCTTGTTAACCAGATCCTCCTTCCTCAAATTCTCCAACACATTCCCCTTCATCATTTTTCCACCTGACCCTGACACAATTTTATACTTTTGACGATACCAACCCACCTCAACCTCATCTCCCATTTCATATTCATCTACCCTAGAAGAGACCAAGGTTTGATTCTTTTTTCTTTTCTTACCTTCAGCCTTCAGTTTTTTTCCACCCAACCCCTTCATAGGTTTAGACTTCTGGTAGGACTGCACAATCTCTTCCTCGTCACCAGTAACATACTCATCATCCCTAGAGGAAATAGGGGATTGATTCTTCTTTCTTTTCCTAGCTTCAGAGATGGTAAGAGACTCTGAATCACCCTCCATGGAAGCATCAGACCTAGGAGACTAATCTTCATCCTCAAAATCATCCTTCAACCCTATTACATACTCAAGATTCTTCTTTTTTTTTCCAACATTGGAAATATTGGGTTGAGCAAGGAGAGTAAATTCCTTAACATACTCAGAAATCAACAAGATTAAACCTTCATGGAGGATAGGGCTTTTGGGATTGTGTGTATGATCCCTTATACCATTTTCTAGAGAAATGAGTAAATAGAAAGGGAACGACACCTTATGCCTAAAGGGGTTAAGCAAAACAAAATGATGCCCATAAATAACATAAAAGAAGCCATCAAGGGTAAAATACCCCATGATCTCCTTAGCAACATCTCTCCAAATTTCCTTGAGAGAAGAATGAAAATAGCCACTACATTTTTCCCTATCTAGTTTCCTCTGCTCATTATTTAAATGAAAGATTCCATTGCTAGACCAGACTCATTCTTATCTCTATATAATTTCTTCCCTTTAATTGAAAGATGTCATTGCTAGACTAGACTCATTATTATCTCTATATAATTTCTTCCCTTTAGTCAATAAGCCTGTGATTTCATCCATAAAATCCTTACTTAAATTAAACTCCTTTCCCCCAATTTACATAACACGATTATGCCAACCTTCAAGAAGTTCTTGCAAGGTCTTCACATTGAACCAATGCAATTTTTCTTAATACGGGGTCACTCCCTTGGCCTCCAACAATTCCCAGACCTTCTTTTTAGCCTTGATAGTATTGCAATATTTCAGCTCAACTCTATTTCATCTACCCCCCATAGTAGCAACAAGAAAAAACCCTAATAGAAGGAAGAATTCAATAGAGGATCCAAAGATACTTAGAGAACTTGCAAAGAAAAAAAGGAAACCTCGAGAAAAAAAAGGCTTTTCGAATACCCACAATCTGTGTGGATTGGATAATATAGCAGAGAGGAATATTGAGAAAAGAAAGCCTAGTCATTCAAGCCACCAAACCATCAGAATGTCGACTAGCCTTTCGTCTAAGTGAATTACACCTCAGAATAAGCTTCCACATGAGGAGCATGTGACAACACACCATCATTAAAAGACCACTCCTCTCAACACCTTTGAGATTCATAGTGAATTATTGAGTGAGCCTCTAGGGGAAGAAGGTCATGTTTTCCCCATTCCACATAATCATTAACCCCATAATTGGTGAAAAAATAAACCAGCCTATTCCCCTCTCTATACACATGTGATATGTAAAATTGATCGAAGGAGTCCAAAATATTTAAGGCATCATTAATGATAGCTTCCACCATCCAAGAAGGATGATACAACTTCCTAAGGTTATTAATGATGTTGAGGGAATCACCCTCGAGCCACACCTTATAATACTCTCTTGTTTGAGCTAACTTCAAACCATGATAAGCTGATGATGAATTGTTTCAAGTTAATTAATGGCTTCCTAGCTAATATTTAAAGAAATTCATTGGGAACGTGAGTTAATTAGGATAATTGATGGATTTAATTGCTTCATCGTTGGTTGAAGGAATGTTACCAAAGGAACAAAGTGAAACATCAACCAAGGATTTTAGAGAAGAGAATATTTTATCAAAACAATTATAAATATTGAAAGGAAACATACAATTAAACAAGTCATAAGGTCAGTGCAGGATCATGGGGGTCCAAATTAGGCCTCTACGTGGTGATAAAAATTCATAAAATTAGAGTTAGGAAACTTGACATAAAAATTTCAATACGTTATTAACATAATTTGAAAAATATGTAAGAGAAAAATTTGTAGCAAATTGAATGCATTTTCTAGGCTACTAGTCCTTTTTGGAAAAACATAAATTTGTTTTGAGAAAATTTGAAATTTTAATGCAATGGTACCAAATTTTCATGAAAAAGATAACAAGCAGGTGTCTGTCTAACCACCCTAAGTATAAGAAAAATCTAATATTTTTCTAAATAAGTAGAGGACACATGTCCGGATGTGCTCAATGTTTTTTTGGTTATTTTTTTCCATGTAAATAATTAGTTATGATTTTTTATTAGAACTTTTCAAAATTATTAAAACATCTATGTCTGACCACCATAACTTGGTCAAAAAATTATTATTATTTTTTTTTAATCCTATAGTATGCAAAGCATAGAATGTGGTTCATCTTGTCAATTTCAAAAATGTTAAGTATTTTGAAAGTTATAGAAGTTTTTCAATCAGCCTATCAATCAAGAATTTAGACGTAATGTAGGTAGAAAATCAATAATAAATTATTTATTAAATTCAAAATAAAGAAAAAATTATATTGCTGGAAAGATGACAATTTTTTCTAAAAACCATTTTCGTTTGATGAAATTCAAGTCAAAAAATAGTCATCAGCCACAAGGGCGAACTTCGCAAAACTAAAAAAAATTCAAAAACACATTTTTTAGGTTGACTTTGTAGAGGTAATTTCAAACCAAATCCCGAGCCAATATCCATTTTGTTTTGGTAATACCAAACTGAAATGGATATCCATTACTTATATTTACTTATATTATTTATAATACATATATTTTGTATAGTGGGAAGGACTTGAGAGAGAGGGATAGAGAAAGACCTAAGAGGGAGAGAGAGATAGTTGAGAGGGATAGAGGGAATGAATGAGAGATATAGTTGAGAAGAGAGAGAGAGAGAGAGAGAGAGAGAGAGAGAGAGAGAGAGAGAGAGAGAGAGAGAGAAATAGTTGAGAGGAGAGAGGGAGGGAGAGAATCCAAGAAAGAGACTTGAGAGAGATATAGGGCCTAAGAGTGAGAGGAGAGAGAAAGAGATAAAGACCTAAAAGAGAGAGAGGAAAAGAGGGAGAGAGAGAGAGGAGAGGGAGGAGAGAGAGAGAGAGAGAGAGTTGAGAGCGAGAGATCAAGAGAGAGAGAGAGTTGAGAGGGAGGGAGGGAGAGAGTCTTGAGAGAGACAGAGACCGAAGAGGGAGGGAGAGAGAGAGACTTGATCTTAGGAGAGAGAGAGAGACTTGAGAGGGAGACAGCGAGAGAGGAAGCTTTGAGAGACTTGAGAGATAGGGGGAGGGACCTGAGATTGAGAGGGAGAGATAGACAAAGAGTTGAGACAAAGATATGGAGGGAGAGACAGAGAGAGAGGAAGGGAGAGAGAGAGAGGGAGAGGGGGAGAGGGAGAGGGAGAGGGAGAGAGGGAGAGGGAGAGGGAGAGAGAACTAAGAGAGAGGGAGAGAGAGTTGAGAGGAAGAGTGTTTTCCTGTGTTGGGACCCTCTAGAATAATAAGTGATACAACCATCAAACAAAAACATTACAAATAAATTCAACATTCATGCCATTAAAACCTTCAAGTTTAATAACATGTCATTTGATAATTCATGTACAAAGTATAAAATCATCATGAATAAGAATCACTAGCTTCCAATCATGATACATAAAGAAGAATATTATGTACACCAAAGGGGTTTGATACAACTTTCAAACAAAATCTTTAAAAGACATCAAGATACATGTTAATTAGATTGTTCATGTTAAATCTATACAATAATTATGATCAACAAATAAGACATCAGTAAACCATGATGCATGAATAAACACTATATATGCACACTATATATGAACAAACACTAAATTAAAAGATTATTTAATATTTATTGCTAAATTTTTGTCTCATCATTATACTATTATATTCATAAATTCAACACTAAAAATATCCATCCAATAGAATTCTTTATAAAATATCCATCCAAAAAAATTCTTTATAAAATATACATCCAAGATCAATTTTTTTATAAAAATAAGATCATTATCTTAAGAAAGTTTTGTGACTCTCAGTTGCATCTCTTCAGTTCTTTGTGTTTTCCTCTTTAGATTGAGATTTCCCTTTCCTCTAGCCATCATTCATTCTCTTCTAACTCCATTTCTGTGGACCTAACCACATCAACAATAGTTTGCATTTTTTATGCAAAATACCTCAATAATGGGTGACATATTCTTCATTTTGAATAGTGTTAACTTGATCCTGAATGGTTCTAACATTCACATCGACTTGTTCTTGAAAGTGAGCACCATCAGATGTGGGTGGTGGCAGGGGGTTATGAGGTGGAGTGGGTGGAGCTAGAGGGCATGGATCCATGATTTAGATATAAGTGAACTTGCATTATATTTTTCGTTTGAAAATGTAAGATATGTGTTTAAAATCCTCTTAATAAATTCAATATAAATGACTTAATTGAATACAAATGAAAAAATGTGTAAAGCTCATTTGTGTCTAAGGCATGTAAATTGAAAACAAAAAAATGTCAAAGTGATGTGAAATCTCATTTAAAAATACATTAAATTTTTACCTTGCTGCAATGTGGAAGTGTTAAGCTCCAAATTGCCAATACTTTGTGAGACTGTATAAATAGTTAGTAATGGTTAAACACAACTTGTCCCTACAACCATAGGGAAATGGGAAAAGTTAATGGGCAATAATCGATGGGTTGTGCGGGAAGCTATCATTTGTATATGTTACAATATGATAGCCTCCTGCATAGCCCATCAATTATTACCCATTCACTTCACCCATTTCCCTATGGCTGCAAAGACAAGTTTTATCTAGTCAATACTAACAATGGATCCACACTCACCAAGTATTGGAAATTTAGAGCACTTCCAACAAGGATCCTTTCTATTTTGAGAGCTGAGGAGAGTCAAAAGAATTAAAAAATTAAAAAAAAATTATTTAGCAAATAAATACTAACTTAAGAATAAGAAACAAAGAATTTTTTTAAGAAACATGAGAATAAGTGATAAACATGAAGTAAAAATAGAAAATAATGTAAAATAGTTTTAAAAAATGCAAAAATGGGGTAATGAAGGTTCTATTTTATGTTTGATTAGTGTGCTAGGTTAAATTTTATGCTTTTTCCTAGTAATGAATGTTAAATTTTTTTGTTTGATGTTTTTTATTTATTTTCCAATAACTAGGGTTTCAAATTTATTTGTAAATTTAGAAAGAAATGAAAAAAATCAGTAAAACTACAAAGAATGCACAAAAAACTTAAATTAATCACTAATTAGCAAAAAAATAGAAAAAATGTAAAAAAACAATACCAAGAACTCACTAGAGGTCACTCAAGGTTGTTGGTCACAAAAAAGAGGCAGGGTTCATGAAAATGAGGAAGATTTTGCATTATAAAGTCCTCATAGAAATGGATATCTATTTCGTAAAACTATATTATATTCCCACCTGGCGACAAATCCAATGGAAATAATAATGGATATCCATTAATAATAGATATCCATTATAAACAGATATTTGTTTATTATAAAATAAAGTTATTGTATATAAATATACAATAGTATATTTCACATATATAATATATAATATATATTATATGTATATTATATAATATATTATATTATATGTATATTATATAATATGTTATATATTATATATACATATAATATATATTATATATTATGTAATATATATTAAATATAGTATATAATATATTTAATATGTAGTCTCCCTTTGAAAATGAGGTAGGGTTTCTCCTCAACAAAAACATATCGTTTTGTAACAACATTTTTATTTTTCATGAGGCTTCAAATCCAATGTAGTTAATAATGGGTATCTATCATAAATGGATATCTAATTGTTCTATTATAAATTTAGTATATATAGATATACTATATATTATGTAATATATATTATATATAGCATATATTATAGTATATATTATATATAATATATGATATATACTATAATATATATTATTTATATTCTAGATATATTATATAATATATTTAATACAGTCTCCCTTTGAAGTCTCCATCTCCCTCTCAGATCTTTAATATACATTTAATCATTATATAATAAAGAGAGGGAGAGGGAGAGAGACTTGAGAGGGAGTGAGGGAGGGAGAGAGGAATATAGGGAGAGTGGGAGAGAGGAAGAGAGGGAGAGTGGGAGAGAGTGAGGGAGAGGGAGAGAGAGTGGGCGAGAGGGATTTAGAGAGAGCTCAGAGGGAGCTAAGGATGGAGAGAGGAAGAGAGAGTGGGAGAGAGGGAGAGAAAAATAGAGGGAGAGTGGGAGAGAGGAAGAGAGGGAGAGAGGAAGAGAGGGAGAGTGGGAGAGAGAGTGAGGATTTAGGGTTAATGGAGAGAGGGAGAGTGAGAGAGAGTGAGGGAGAGGGGGAGAGAGCGGGTGAGAGGGAGAGAGGGTAGAGGGAGAGTATGAGAGAGACAGAGAGAGAGAGGGGGTTTAGGGTTTAGGGAAGGAGGAGAGTTTAGGGAAAGAGGGATAGTGGGAGAGTGGAAGGGAGAGAGAAAGAGAGGAGAGTGGGAGGGAGAGAGGAGAGAGGAGGGAGAGGGAGGGAGGAGGGAGAGGAGAGAGAGAGAGAGAGAGAGATACTTGAGAGAGAGAGAGAGAGAGAGTGTGTGTGTGTGTGGGTTTAGGGAGAGAGAGAGGAGAGGAGAGGGAGAGAGGGATAGAGGGAGGGTATGGTTGGGAGAGAGGGGGGCTTAGGGTAGGGACAAAGCAGAGTGGGATAGATTTATGGAGGGAGGAGAGAGGGAGAGAGGGAGGGAGGAAGTGAGGGAGAGAGAGAGAGCTTAGGAGTTTAGGAGAGAGGAGGAGAGGAACACAAGGAGATAGGGAGGGAGAGGGAGAGAGTGAGATAGGGATAGAGGGAGATAGGGATAGAGGGAGAGAGGGAGAGTGAGAGAGAGAGTGGGAGAGAAAGAGAGGGAAGGATAGAGGGAGAGAGGGAGAGAGAGGGAGAGAGAGAGAGGGAGAGAGGGGGAGAGGGAGAGGCAGAGGGAGAGAGGGAGGGAGAGTTAGAAAATATATATTAATAAATATCAGGATAAAGGTAGGGTATGCAAGTGCTACGAGTCCTTTCAAAATGGACACTTGTTTGTTTCTTTTGGTTTCCTTTATGTGAGATATTTTTTTCAACTACCTATTGTGCATGTTTTCCACACACACCTCGCCTTGGGCAGGGACTAGCTCTTTTCACTCCCGACGAGATTATTTTCTCCTGTCTCATTTTGTGTTCCCCTTCCCTGGAGCCTAAATTGGTCATGTTCCTTCAAACAATCAAATTCCCCTGACCAAATTCACCTACCTGAGTTTCGCTAAGTCTTTTGATTTTGGAGAAGTACCCCTATGGGTTTCCCATCGCCCATTTCCTTGGCATCCTCCAATTCTCACAGACCCACAACTATCAGTTGCCTCATAAGGGTCACCTCTCATGTTTCACTATTGAGTAGTGGCTAATGCCCAACTTTTGGCTGCATGGCGGTTCTACTTAGTTTCTTTGTTTGAGCCTTGACCAAGCATCCAAACAAGCGTGAGATTCCATATATCACCTAACCTGGGTACACCATACAAAGAAATCAATGCATTCCATTAGTGGAAATTGGTCCATAAAAATTTCTCCATGCCCTTCACTTTACCTGGGGCATTCGAATCTCGGGAGAAGAAATGTCCCCCCCCTTCCATTTTCTACTCTTTGCCTTGTTCCTGCTAACTTGGTCCCTGCTCACTCAATTCACTTTTTCCTTCATTTTTGACTTTGGGGATAGGTTTCCTATGGATTTGGGATATTTTTGTGGTGCCTAAGTGAACTTCCAAGGTTTTGTTAAGTTTTGAGAAGTTGCAGTAATTTCATTCTGGAACTCCATCCCTCTGTGGTTGTTTTGGGAACTCCATCCCTCCATGGTCATTTCGGGAACTCTGTCCCTCCTTGGCTATTTTTGTAACTTCATCCCTCAGTGGCCATTTTTGGAACTCCATCCCTCTATGGCCATTTCGAGAACTTCATCCCTCCTTGGTAATTTTCGGAACTCTGTCCCTCCTTGGCCATTTACGAAACTTCATCCCTCCATGGCCATTTTCAGAATTCTATCCCTTGGCCATTTCAAGAACTTCATCCCTCTGTGGCCATTTCTGGAACTCCATCCCTCTGTGGCCATTTCAGGAACTCCATCCCTCCTTGGTTGTTTTCAGAACTTTGTACCTTTGTGGCTGTTTTGGGAATCACGTCCCTCCTTGGCCATTTTCAGAACTTCATCCCTCTATGGCCATTTTGATAACTTTGTCCCTCCGTGGCTATTTTGGGAACTCCATCTATCCTTGGCCATTTTCGAAACTACATCCCTCCATGGCCATTTCGGGAACTCTATCCCTCCATGGCCATTTTCAAAACTCCATCCCTTTGTGGTCATTTAACAAAATTCGTCCCTCCTTGGCCATTTCTAGAACTCTATCCCTCCTTTTCCATTTCATGAAATTTGTCCCTCCATGGTCATTACGGGAACTATGTCTCTTCGTGGTCATTTCTAGAACTTTGTCCCTCTATGGCCATTTTAGGAACTTTATCCCTCCTTGGCCATTTCTAGAACTTCATCCCTTCATGGCTATTTATGAAACTCCATCCCTCTATGGCCATTTCGGGAAATCCATCCCTCCTTGGCCATTTCCAGAACTCCATCCCTCTGTGGCCATTTTTTGAATTCCATCCATCCATGGTCATTTTCAAAACTCTGTCCCTCTATGGCCATTTCAGGAACTCTATCCCTCCTTGGCCATTTCGGGAACTCGATCCCTCCTTGGCCTTTTCTGGAACTCTATCTCATTTTGGTCATCACAAAAGGAAAATATAGCCCATCCTTCCAACCTCTGGGGCCCCATACTCTAATCATTAGTAGAACTCTTAACACAGATAACATGGAAGAAAATTCTAAGGCCAAGTCTGATCCACCGAGTAGCTCCCACTGGACTTTCGCTCATGGCTCGCAATTCTAAATGACCATCCTCAAACAAATTCCCAACCTTCTTGATCTGAACACCCAAACAATTAAGGAGTCATGCCAGTCATTCTCCAGCATCACAGGTCCCAGATCTTGAAACTCTACCCTCAAAAATCTGTTTCATCAAAGTCATTTCAAATGACAAACCTCAGACAACTCTTCCTCCTCGTGACTCTGAGTGCCCCAATAATGACCCAAATGCCTCCTAATCTGAAAATGAGCTTTGACCCACATATTGAAATTGGGCACTCTTCCCCGTGAACTTTTCAAATTGTCTGAATCTGAAGATGGAAGAAATCATATGGATTTCCCTACCTCGTTCACCCTTTTAAAACAATATTCTCTAGGGAAATCCAACCTCTAGGGTTTGGATCATCCAAACTCCCTCCAGTAAATTGCTAATGGAAATTTAGACTAAATATTAGATTTTTGAATGATGAATAATCCAATCTAACAAGGCATTTGTAGGATTTGACTAACATTTTCCTCTATTTGTGTATGAAAGAAATTATGACACTTCATGTATGCAAGATTCAAGAAGCCTACCGTGGGTCCATCAGGGAGACCCATTGAGAAAGTTGAAGAAAGAAAAGAACATAGATCCTATCACCATTCATTTTATATCTGTCTTTCCTCATAGCACCCATTATAAAAGCTAGATTAGAAAATGGCCTACGTCTTTCGAGGTGGTTGGAGGGAGCGGTTGTTTCTTCTCTCCAAAAAACTAATAGTGATACATCAGAGACTATTTTGTTGGATTAGGGACCACTAACCCATTCCACAATGATACAAATCTGCAAACAAGGTGCACTTGAATGGATGATAATTTTTTTCCTATCCATCAAGGGGAAGAAGGAAACTTTCAAGAAGTTTCAACTACAATAAAGGTGAAATCAACTAGAAGACAAAATAGGGAAAAACAAAAGATGTATTTTAAATTACTGAATATTATGGGGTAGGTGAAGCCCTAATGCAATCAAATTTGGGCCACACAATGTAATTCAATCCTAGCCATTCATTCGGGCTTTGGAAAACTATAATTAGGGGTCTCCCCCTCATTTGTAAATAGTTGGAGAGCTAGTGTAAAAATAATTTACAGCAATAGAAGACATCATTGCATGATTTTATGGATGTTCTCTTTTATTTTGATCATCTTGCATGCATGGTTCTACTTCCCCTTTTAGTTTAGTTGTAGTTTCTTGAATGGAAGTGGTAATGGTGACTGTTGTTTCAGTATTTGATGAATTTCCAGTTCATGCTTTTTATCGTTCATTGATGATGAGTCACTTTTCAAAGCTATTTTGAGCTTCATTCCTTTATTACTACAACTTAGTTCAATTGCATGTGCATGATGTGTGTGTAATCTAAAACTCTATAGTCCTTAGAATATTGCACTGGTTTTGTGTAACTGTAGGTTCCTCTTGGCCAAGAAAAACTCATTTTAGGGAGCTTGTCTACTGTAGCAGCCTCCTTGATCACTTTTCATTCATATTTTCAAGTCTAGGATTTTTCTCTCTTCCCTGCTATTTTTCCCTTTTTTTTAATAACTAACTTTAGGAAAGGTTAATTGCACATTATAAAGCTAAATCTGATGTTGAAATGGAGTTCTAGACTATTGTGTGAGCCTGTAACAAACATATAGCAACTCTCCCATCCTAAGAACTCCATTTGTAGACCCAACTTCCCAACTTTGTAACTCATTTGTGCGACCGCCTTGTGTTTCGAGCAAATCACATAAATCAACTAAGATATTCCAAGCACTGTCAAGACCTAACATTAGAGACCTTAGGATAGTGTTCTCCAATTTGACTATGGAAGATTGTCTTTCAAGAGAGGTGATGCACCTATGCATTACATGTGTTGAGAAGTGCATAAAAAACACATCAATACTACCCATATTCCATCAAGTATTGTGAGAATTTATTATCCTTGTAGAAGGATTGATCTAACATGGGTTGAAATGAAGAGGAAATCTTGTCATATATTTGGCCCTTGTTTTGCTAAGGATGAATTTAATATCTTATCTCCACCGTTAAATAGTGGTATTACCTCACTCTTTTCTTTGAAAAGCATTATCAATCTCTTTGGAGGTCTTTGGAGATTTAAGAATTGGGTTACCAATGTGTGAAATTTTGTCAAGATGATGTCTCAACCATGGAGCATCTCTCCCATGAAAACTTGTCTCTAATTTTTAATGTGTCATTCCCTATGGTGGAGGATTCAGTGCCATCAATTTTGGGTGTGGAAATTACTTTCTCTCAAGCGAGGCACATTATCTTTTCCTCTCAAGTACTCTCAGTGTTCTTATCATTTTTTTTGGATCTTCTACAATCACTTATCGATCTTGAATCAATTGTGACTAAATTTGTCAAACCTCAATTGCTTAGTAATCATGCATTGTTGCAAACAATGGAAGGGTGCAATTTTTTCTCTGAAAATGGGCATTTAGGGGGAATATTTCCTAGGGAGTATATTCAAAATAGGTAGGGTTTCAATGAAATATTTGAGGCAATTAGACTTGCTTTGCAATTCATAAATGATAGTTTTCTTTTGAAAGTGCTAAGAAATAATTGCAAGCAAGTGTGTCCAACTATGGATTTTGATTTCAAAGAAAAATATTATGCAATTTCTTTCTTCAGCATAATCCCCACCCCTCCCATAAATTCTTTCCTCATTGTTTTGGATACAAGTGATGTTCCTTTTGCATCATAAGTAGTCAAACTAGAATTGGTACCAAATTAGGATGAAGCTACTCCTATTGCTAGTGGGCATCAAATTTGGATTGCTAGGGCTCATCTACTACAAGAGGTAAAGACAGACAAAGATTCAAGATTGGAATTTGATTTATTTGCAAACAATTTGGGTCTATAGGATATTCCAAAAGGGCAAGATGAAAATTTTGTGTAGGGTGGTGACTGCATGGAAGAATAATTTCCATTTTCAATTCAGTGCTTTCTTTTGATTAGAGGTACAAAATGAGTTTTGATGGGGCCCAGAACTCAATACAAAGGAAAGAAAGTTACACTTATGATATACCATAAACTAGTAGTAGCACCATAGTAGCCTCTAAAAGATAAACAAGACTATACATTGCAAATAAAAAACAAACAAGGGCCTAAAACCCTTACACAACCTAATATTAACCCGGATAAAAAAACCCTATTTTCTGGGACTAGAAACCCATAAATGTACAAATAACCCACCTACATTTTCCAGGCATCAACACACTTGCTGCTTATCAAATTCATCCCAAAGCCAAAATAAATAGACACTTTAATGGTGTAAAAAACCATTAACCCTTTAATAAAAAACAATAGCACCTCCAACAAACCCTCGACAAAAGTGAGGTAAGAGAGCTCAACAAACCATAGGAACCCGAAAAAGAAATCAACAACCCTGCAACACAAAAACATCTGGTACCAAGAAATTGACTCAACCTCCACCTCTAAAGGAGGGAGATCCCCTCTACTAGATAGGAAACCTTGCTCAACAAACCCACCACAACCTGTAATCTCCAACCCCCTCACACTCCACCTCTATAGGAGAAGATTCCACCTCCACAAGAACCACATCTGAGGGACCTAAAAACCATCTCCTTCCAAATCCACCTTAAAAGGAAAGGAACCCACCTCCATAGGGTATGAGGAGATATCCAAAACTGCAATAGGACGCATGAACGAGGGCTCCTTTAGTAACCTCAGTACTAGAACCAGCACTAGGAACACAACCCTCTTTAGAGTCACCAAAAAAGAGTACCATCACTAATCCATCAAAATATAATAATGAAACAACTCATCCCAAGCACAAAACAAAAACGCTAGCATCAACATCCACCTAGGGGACATAAGGAACACAAACACCCATAGAAAAGAGGTACCATAGACACCTAGCCCAAGAGAACAAGGCAACAGGAGGCCCTCAGGCAGAGATAACATAGCCCCAATAAAAACAACAACAAACAAAAAGAAGGCCACCAGAGGAAAATTCCCAGTCTCTAAATGAATAGGAACAACCAAACCCCACGAGGAATAGGAGGGCCAAGGCAAAATGAAAGTAAGAAGAAGAACCACTAGAAAAGAACACCAAGCTACCCCAACATACCAATTAGAGCCATAAATGGGCCAATGCTCCTTATAGCCATCCAGAGGAAGTCACCACCATTTCAAAGAGAGGGAAACAAAAGACCCTAAAATATTTAGAGAACAAAAAACCCCATAAGAGAGCCACCAAACAAGCAAAAGGTAGAAGAAAATTCATACCAAGAAAAAATAAGAAGCAGAACAAGCCAACAATGAAATCCCCCAAGCCCTCCAACTATGCCAAGTCAAAGAAAAAATAAGCCCATTATGCAACCATTCTTCCTTAGAGAGACCAGAGCACACCCACAACCAGGAAGGCAACCAAAATACAAACAAGAAGGGAACCCACACTAGCCTCACATAAATAGAGGGAAGAAGACCAACACCCAAAAAATTCCACCACAACAATGACAATGGAAAGAGAGGACAATGACACCAGCAACAAAACACATGCCTCTCCAATGTCCAGCCACCCAACCAACAAGAAGAGCACCTCATGCAAAATCATATAGATACATGGAAGTATGTAGAGGAAAAAAGACCCCAATCTATAGAAGAGAATAGTGAAGCAAAAGGGGGTCCTGAAGGTAGCCAAGAGAAGCACCAACTCACCAGTCAGTCCCACCATCAAAAAGCTCTGCCAAAAGAGAGCCCAAAGCCACAAACAACTGTCATCCCCCTTTGAATATATGAAGACCATACAAACCACAAAGGGTACCCAATAGCTCTAAAAGAGAGATCAAGAGCCATAAATCGACCACGACTCCACCAAATACCATAGAGTAAATCCCTAGGTTCCACCACCATACATCCAACACGAACATGTCTATGAGGTAGGAAATCCACAACACCGCCACCAAGGAGAAGCTCTCCCTAAAATATCCCTCTAGGCACAAAATCACAAAAAGGGAGGAAAAAGGACAAGAAATCCCTTCACATAGTAGTAGCTAGCTATTCCAAAGATTTCATTAAAAAAAATAGAAACTGCCTAGGGCTCAGTAAGCTCCAAGTGGCAGACACCAAACAAGAGCCCTCAAATGAAGAAAGAGATGCTCCCCTCAAATGCCACGAGGTATAAAAAATGAAGGCACCAAAAATGGAACCACCATAGCACAAAGACAAAGCCAAAGAAAAAGTAGCTGGAGATAAAAAAACTCTTAGCCCAAAGCTCCAAAGGATGCATAAAGAGCATATTCGCACCCAAAGGAGTTGAAGAACCTACTAGGGAATTTGCATCCACATCAAACCCCTCACCATCATCACCCTTATTCTCAAATGAATTAAAAATTCCTCCCTCATTCTACCTCCCCCCCATTCTCTGTGCTCTGCTCCTCTCCATAGTGATAATTCAGTGCTTTGTTGCTCTTTTTGGGTCACATATTTTTCTTTATCAGGCTTTTTCTAGACATGAGTTTTTTTTATATGCGATGTATAATGTATATTTTAAAAACTCTCGGTTGGTGGTAATTTGGACAATTAATTATTTTGTAATATTTTTCTACGAACCCTTACTTTTGGGTCATTTTTGCAAGAACTTATTGTACCTAATCGAGCTATAACTCGAGGTTTTCTTCCTAGTTCTTTCCTCCCAATATGCTCTTCGAACTATGTTTTTTGTAATATTTATATATATATATATTAATTAATGTATTAATTAATATATTAATATTATATTATATATTATATATTAATATATTAATATTATATTATATATTATATATTAATATACAATAATTTAACAATTTAACATAGTATATTAATATATAATAAAAATATATATTATGACTTTTTAATTTATAAGACTTGAGGTAATGAATATCCATTTATAATAGATATGCATTATAAATAGATATCTATTTTCTTCTTGTGTATTGTGTAGACTTGTGAGCATGGCAAGTGGAAAACATAATGGATATCTATTTTGTAACTTATATATATATATATAAAAAAGGGACCATTTTGAGTATTTCAACGGTCCCTACATTCTTTATGTCATGAAATTATCGTTCTTTTTGTCTACATCAAATGAAATTCAACTTTTCAAAGATTATCTAACACTTTTTTATAATTTCAATCATTTGTGTGTGCAATGGGGAGCAACAATCGACATAAGAGAGAAGGTAAAAGGAAACTTACAGTATATCAAATTGAAGCATATAGAGTAAAAGATAGAGAAAGTCATAGGAAAAGAAGACATGGTATGCAAAATATTCATATTGAAGCTTCTTCTGAACCATTAAATGTTAATTCAAGTGAAGATGAAATAAAAATTAAAAATATTTATCATATTCAAATTGAAAATGAAAACATCAAAATTGAGAATGAAAATTTTGTTGAAAATGTTATTGAAAATATTGAAAATGAAAATATGGTTGAAAATGAAATTGTTATTGACGATGAAAATGTTGTTCAAAATGCAATTGTTATTGAAAATGTTGAAAATATTGAAAATAGTGAGAATGAAAATGTTAATAACATTGTATTTAAAAATGAAAATGTTGATAACATTGAAAATATTGAAAATGAACCTTATGTAACACCTAATTACAAAAGAACCCCTAAATCATTGGTTGAAATAGATCAGAAAATAATTGATAATCTTCAAGGAAAAAGGTCACAATGAACGGTTCACTTGTGGCTACAAAAATGCTTAATGAATTATTTTCCAATAATACATTAACTGAAAAATGCCAAATTTTTGTGCAATTACTTGATATTTACAAAATGAGACCATTATTAAAAAACTAAAGATTCGTCTCACAAAAAAATTTAAAAAAATAGTCTTATTGTAAAATATCTTTTTATTGCTCTAACCTCTATTGGAAAGACTAGTAAGGAAAAATATAAAAGGGTTTCTCGAAGAGTGATCACAACCTCACTATTAAGCCATCATTTGATAAATTCTCGTTTAATGAGACAAACTTGTATTGATTTTAACTTTAATCGTAAAACATTGAATAGATAACTCTCAAGAAGAGGAAGACTCAATAGTGATCTTCAAAATGATATGCGGGCTTTTAGTGGGAGGCTTCCACGTGTCGATAAAAATATAACCGATAATGTAAAGATGGAAATTGATCACTTAAGTTGTTTAGAATAATATCTATTTCTTATTCTAAGCATATTTTCTATTGTATGTAGTTTAACTGCTATCTTAATGGTTTGTACAGGTGCTTCTCACTCCAGAATGTCAACATGCTACTATTTTGGAAGACTATGCCAACCATGAAAGCAACATGTGATATATTCCTTCCCCTATTGGGAAATGAATATGTATTAGGGTCTTTTGTTGTATGTCTATGTGGAATTTTGTAAATCCTATATTTAATAGCAATTATTGAATGATAAAATCATGTGTATTGTGTATACTTTATGTATATTCAACTACACACCTTACAACTTATGTGTATACTTTATCACTTATGAGTATTCCAATGTATACTTTATGACCTACCTATTTTAATGTGTATAATTTTTATTCATGTGTCTAGTTCATGACTTAAGTTTATTTGACTAAATGAATCACTTTTTCACTTACTCACAAGGAACAAAACAAACCCTAAACCCCTGTGCACCTTTACATTGCATCCATTTGACCTTTTTTTCCACGAACTGAAAACTCAACACCATAGGCAAATGCCTTAGAGATTTCAAAAATTGAGAGATTGTATTGTAGAGGGGCCCTACGTGATCTTGTACACTGAAACAAATTTTTTTTAGGTGACACAATTTCTGAGAAATATCCCTTCAAATATTTCTACCTTTTATCACTTTGGACTCTTAAGGGAAATCACCAATCCAATGTAGTTGAGAGTGATTCTATGTGTTTGGGTAAAAAAGAGGACCAATCCTAGTGTAAATGTACCCATCTAGATAATTTTTAACAATCTATTTCATAATACAAGTTCCAGAAAAAAAATTGCACCACTTTGCAACTTTACACTACTTGCATTTAAGAACTTTTTCCTCAATTGAAAAACTTGTCACCACGAGAAAACACCACTGAGATAGAAAAAATAGAGAGAGGTTATTGTAGAGGGTTCCAACACAATCCCATAGCTGCAAACAGAGAGTCTATAAGCATTATGGTTTCTGAGAAATAGCTCTTCAAAGATTGTTGTCTTTTATCATTTTCGACTCTTAATGGAAATTGTGAATCCAATGTAGCTTGGAGTGATTCGATGTGTTTGGGTGAAAAATAGAATGATGCATAGCATAAAAATACCCCTTCAGATGTGTTGGAATAGACCATTTGGTTAGACGAGTTGCAGAATGAAATTTGCACCACTTTGTAACTTTACACTACTTACATTTGACAACTTTTTTCTCGACTAAAAACTCATCACCATGAGAAAAAGCCTCTGAGATAGAAAAAACTAAGAGAGGTTATTGTAGAGGGTCCCAACATGATCCCATATCCTTAGACGAAGAGTCTATAAGAATCATGGTTTTCAATAAATAGTCCTTCAAATATTTCTACATATTATCACTTTGGACTCTTAAGGGAAATCACCGGTCCAATGTAGCTCAGAGTGATTTGACATGTTTGGGTGAAAAAGAGGACCATTCCTAGAATAAATGTAACCATCCAAACATGTTGTAATATTCCATTTGGTCATACAAGTTGCAGAATAAAATTTGCACCATTTTGCAACTTTACATTGCTTGCATTTGACAACTTTTTCCTCAACTGAAAACTCATCACCACGAGAAAATGCCTCTGAGATAGCGAAAAATGAGAGAGGTTATTGTAGAGGGTCCAAACATGATTTCATATCCTCATATAAAGATTCTATAAGATTCTATAGACATTTGGATGTTTTGGAATTGTCCATTTGGCCTTACGAGTTACAGAACAAAAGTTGCACCACTTTGTAACTTTACATTGCTTGCATTTGACAACTTTTTCCTCAACTAAAATATCGTCACCATGAGAAAACGTCTCTGAGATAGAAAAAAATGAGAGAGGATATTGTATAGGGTCCCAACATGATCCCATATCCTCATACATAGAGTCTATAAGCATCACAATTTTGAATAAATAGCCCTTCAAAGATTGCTACCTTTTATCACTTTGGACTCTTAAGGGAAATTGTCGGTCCAATGTAGCTTAGAATGATTCAACGTGTTTAGATGAAAAATAGGACCATTTCTAGTGTAAACGTACCCATATTGATGTGTTGGAATAGTGTGTTTGGTTGTACGATTTGTAGGACAAAAGTTGCACCACTTTGCAACTTTACATTGCTTGCATCTGACAACTTTTTCCTCAACTAAAAACTTGTCACCACGAGAAAATCCTCTGAGATAGAAAAACCTAAGAGAGGTTATTGTAGAGGGTCTCAACATGATCCCATAGCCTCTCGATAGTCTATAAGAATCACTATTTTTGGGTAACAGATCCTCAAAGATTGCTACCTTTTAGCACTTTGGACTCAAGGGAAATCATTGGTCCAATGTAGCTCAGAGTGATTTAGTGTGTTTGGGTGCTAAATAGGACCATGCCTAGTGTAAAAATACCCATCCAAACATGTTGGAATAGTCCATTTGGTCATATGAGTTACAAAATGAAAGTTGCTCCACTTTTCAACTTTATACTACTTGCATCTGACAACTATTTCCTCAATTGAAAGCTCATCACCATGGGAAAACACCTCCAAGATAGAAAAAAACTGAGAGAGGTTATTGAAGAAGGTCCCAACATGATCCTATAACCTTATACAAAGAGCTTATAGGAATCATGGTTTCCAGGTAATATTCCATCAAATATTGTTGCCTTTTTTCACTTTGGACTCTTAAGGGAATCGCCAATTTGATGTAGCCTTGAGTGATTTGACGTGTTTGGGTGAAAAATAGGACCATTCCTAAAATAAACATACCCATATAGTATTCCTAATTTTATTATTGATTCATTATGGTTAGAAAAATTCATTGTTGTGCATTATGATAATACAAATTGCATGTCCAAGGTCAAATAACATGCATGTCATGGAGTTGTATTTGGTTTGTTTAATGGCTGCATCATGGTTGATTGATGCCTTAATTGTTGATTGTGATTATTGTATAGATTTCACATGAACAATATAATGAACATGTATCTTGTTTAGCTGTAAGGAATTTTTGAATGTTGCATCAAACCCCTATGGTTAAAAGATATCGATTCTTACTCAAGATGATTATATTACTTCCAAATGAACACTATAACATGACATGCATTTCATTAAGTTGTATCCATTTTCTTTAATTTTAACTTCTTTTGAAATAAAAATCAGTTGTCCACTTCATTACACGAGTTCAAAAAACAAAATAATGTCAAATGTAAATTCATTCAACAGAGATTGAAATCATGGGCATTCTCAAATTGAGTGTTTGATAAAAATGTATTGGTAGACATATATGAAAAATTTATGGTACAATAGAAATGGAAATGAATTATTTGAAAAAAACTCCACAAAGAAATATGGTCTCATGGAATTTAATGTATGTGAATCTTAATATGAATGAACTCTAGCATAGATGGATAACCAATTGTAATTCATAAGTTCTATTAAAATACAATTTCATTAATCTATAACATACATTATCAATCATAACTTTAAACCATTCTAAGATAATTATACATTCCATTCTGAAAATTCAAAGTTGAAAGACATGCACACGAGGAACAAACTAGATTGAATATCAATTATTATATATCAAACTGAATAATAATTTTGTTTGTGCATATAAAAATTTGGCATATGCCTACACAGAACAAGTTTTACAAAATGTGGCATATATGTCATCTCAAGATATATAAAACCCTAAGTATATATCAATCTATATCATATCCTAATCTTGTGTTGGACCATAAAAATCAAGCTTCTTTGAAGAATTTTGTTTATTTGAAGTTTCATACACAATAAAATTTCAAACCACAAATTAGATTAATTATGTGAATGCTTGTCAAGATAGACTAGTAAATAGAAACTTATCACCTTGGCCCCGAAACCTCTAATAGCCTTCCCAACTCATCCTGAGCCTATAATAGCACTCTAGGATATGACTGGAGAAACAACAATTATTTTATTAATGTGAGAAAAATCCATCCTAATATTAATTAATTACATGTTATCACTTGTTTAATCCAACTCTAAATGGGTTATCCTAGCAGCCACTTGAAAGCCACCCCCCCTTCTAGCACTAGAGGACACAACACACATACAAGGAAAATCCAACTTGCACAAATTAGAATCCACATAAGAATACACATAAATCAAGGCAAAGACCATCCTGCTTACGCAACCCAAGCATGATAATGATACATAGTACAAGGCTTAAGACCCTCATAAAGTCATCTCAAGTGGAATACTCGTAATCTTCTAGAAAAAACATAAAACTAAATAAATTAGTTATCCCCTAAGCCTCTGGAAGCAACCTCAACAACTTAGCACTAAGTGTTGATGGTGAAAATGACACAAACAACGTTAAACAAAATATATCTACTCCATTTCTCTTGAAAAAGAAAGACAACATATAGTAGCCTAACTCCTAAGGTCTTCGTAGTTGTTTCTCAACTATCTGGTGTCACTCAATTGGTCTATGCAACTGTAGTATTCAAGGGGCCTTTGTTGGTAATAAGGAATGCAAGCAATGATGGATTCATCAATCTATATTTAACGAATAGGGGTTTTTAAATAAAAGAAAAAGATAGATCAAATCATACATCATTGAAACCTAAATAGAATTATCTAATTATCCGGACATATATTTTCAACAACAAATGTTCCTCTAATAGATTAAAAAAAACCATAGCATGATGCAATTTACATAGCAAACCATACTATTGCATACATCTAAGGTGCTTAATTTAACCATCACAATCACACATCATAAATACTTTAAAGATTCAAAAAGAACAAACTTTTATTCGTTGCCAAAATCATAGATCAACAGACTTTCAATAATTCAATCCATAGATAATCTAACAAAATAATCCTTAAATTTGGTTCCTTCTAAGGATTTTCATCACATAAGAAACACTTATGCTTCAACACAATCACTAGCATATAGATAGACTATAATTCATTAACCTTATCCAATAAACTCAATTCCAACACCATATTGCGTTAAAAAAAACTTGTATTTGTATTCAATTGTAAATAAAATAACAAAGTATCTCTATAAAAACTATAAAAAAAATTATCTGCTACTATCAAGTGGCTAATCTTATTCTCATTAGCCGACCTTTACAATATGGTACCCTACCGGTATATATAGATGTAAAAAATATGAAGTCCTCCCCATGTAAAGTCGAGATCCACCTTTTAGGAACTTAAATTTTATTGGAAACTTAGATCAATTGATCCCTAGTTCTCATATTGATCATCTAGTAAACTGGAGAGAAAAAGAGAGAAGAAAAAAAGAAAATCATGTGTCCCTAAGACTGTCAATCATGCATGCAGATGAGAAAAGAAAGCCATGCATCCATAAAACTGTCAGTCATGCATGTGGAGTTTTCTCTGAAGTGTACTCATCATAACTAGAGAAGACTTGTTGAAGCATATCCAAATCCGGTCCATCAATCCAACTGTCTTTGAACTTGATCCTCTTCAATTCAGCAGTAGAAAATTCTCCCATGTCTCTCAACTTTATCAACTCCTTTCTAGCAGCCTTTACCTCTTCTCTAATATCCATTAATCAATCCAACAACAGATCTTCTCCATTATCTCCCTTTTGTATGAACTCTTTAATTCTACCATCCCATTTCTCTTTCAACTAACTTAAAGGTAGGCCCTCCTTCACTGGCATATCAACATTCACTATAATAGAAACAACAGCTTCTAGCTCATCAAGTTGTTGATTTAGATCCTTGTTAGAATCCTGAACTTCATTCTTATTCTTGTACAAAAATTCAGCTCTAAACTAGATTATGTTGGAGGATTTTTCCAAGAAAATTGTGTTGTCCTCTTCAAGAATTGACTGCTCTAGAAGAGTGGATTTCAGCAATTTATTGATCTCTCTCAGCTTCTAGATATACCCTCTACAATCCTCCTCTTGTTCTCCCAATGCTTTAGCATGCCGACTCATCTCTTCTATTAGCTTCAAATATTTCTCATGAACCTCATAACTACTTTCTAGCACCTCACCTACTTCTTGATTAAGCTTGTCGGTCCATCTATCCATCATCTTAGCCTTACTCCTTATCTACACCAAATCATCCACCTCTCTTTTGCTAAGAAAAATTGGTGTCTCTATGGTGGTAATTTTCTGTAACCTCAGAGTAGAAACATTCTTCAAGAAGGCATGTAATTGATGCAATTGAGCCTTAAGCTCATCCTTTCTTTGTTTATCCTTTATCATTCTTGATTTGGTGGATGATTCTACCACATCAATTAAGCTCATTTTCTGATTTCTCGTGGGTCTTCCCAAATTGATCGTGCCCATCTAGTAGTCAGTTAGCTACATATCTCCCACATCCTTATCCACCATCAGTATTACATATTCAACAACAATTTCTCCTCCTTCAGTGAGTTTAGTGGAATGCAAAATTTTAGCCTTCTCCTTGGGTCTTTCTTTCTTAATCTCTTTCATCATATCATCCCAATTAATAGGTTGTGAGGGTGTTACTGGCCTCTTTTGAAGATCAATTTTTAACCAAGTAGGAGCACTTGGAGTAGTGACCATTATAGAAGAAGAAGAATCAACAGTTGTAGAGGAAAAAGTATATAGAAAATTAACCTTAGGTTAAGGATCAACCTCCTGTACATCTTGTTATTCTTTCTCTACATTTTCTTGTACAAGCTTTTCAGCTTCTTCCCTATCCTATTGTTCTTGCATCTTCTTGTCTTCTTGTTCCTTCTTCAGCTTTTCCTCTTCCATCCTTTTCTCGTCAAGTACCCAGTTTCTCTCTTCTTCCAATGCTTTAATTTTTTCCAAGTCTTCCTTTTCCTTTTGTAGTTGCTTGGCTAGATCCTCAACATATTTCTCTTTTTGTATGCATTTTGCTTCCTCCTTCTTATAGGCTTCTTCAATTAGCTTCAATTTGGCCACAAGGGCTTCTCTCTCCCTTCATTGCTTAGCCTTTTCCTCCTCTAGATCATGAATTTTCTGCACCAACTCTAGCTTATCATTCTCTTCTTTGGTATTGAGCTCCTACTCCTTTTGCCTTTGTTGTTTTAGTACTTCATCATCTCTTAGCTTGGCTTCCATTTGTTGTTGTTGATTTAAGGTATCATCTTGTTCCTTTGCATCTATTTCCTTTTTCTTTTCCATTACTTTTGCATGTGCTTTATCATCTGAAGATTTCTTTGCTTCCTCAAACAATTCCCATTGATCTTCTTCAGTTAACACATGCTCAGTTTCTAGAGGCATCTCCTCTTGCACATCCTTCTTTGACAAGGTCTCATTAGAATTTGTTTCAATATCATGGATCTCCATCTCCATTTCCTTTCCCTTTAAGGTTATAGATATGTCATGGAGAGTCCCCTTAGGCATTTCTCCTCCTTGTCTCTCTGTAGGAAGGACTTGAGCAGATGACTCTCCTGCAAATGATGTTGGTGCCACCACTCTTGTTGGAACATTTTACTCCAGTGCCTCGGGTTCATCTTGAGTTGAAGCTTCCAGCTCAATCTCTTCTACATCAGGAGGAAAAAACTCGAATGGCTCTTTAGGTGGCCCTCTCCTCTTATTTTTTTTGTATCCTTTTCCTTTCTTGGGAGCTGGACCTCCAGGAGCTTTAGCTCTGACAAAAACCCATTGGATACTCCTGTCCAATACCGATCTTGCTATATGTTTGATATCATTAGTTTCCTCAGCATCCCAATCTATTGGATCCAAAAATATTGTACCTATGCTTTGTGCCTCATAGGATGGATCCAATACTAACCCATCATCCGATAATGCATCGGGAACATTAGTTGTCACTCCAAATTCCACCATGTCTGAAATAGGTAACCTCTCATAATTCCTCTTTTTGAGGTCATAATGATCTTGGATATCACTCCAGAATTCTTCTAGCAAGCTAAAGTGTTTATCAAAGACTGAAGCCAACAAAGCATTCATCGTATTCTTTGGATCAAAATACTTTCGTGCAGTGTATAAGCCCAACTTTAAATGCGCCAATTCACTACAAATCACTTTAGCTCCCACAAGATGTGGGCAACTATACTCACCCAATTTCATGGGGAACTTGTGACAAGCAGTTTTATGTTTTATTTCCAATAGGGCATTGACCCCCAGAGCTTGATAGACAAACTCCATCAAAATCATTCTATTACTACAAAATCTTGGAAGTAAGTGGGGATGACCCTCAAATCCTACCAACCTAAAATAAGTGAACTTAGGGTATTGGATATACCAACATCCCCATTCTGTGATAAATGCCATGGCCTCCTGACTTAACCTATACCCTACATGTACATTAAGTTGGTTAATAACCACATACAAAAATGCATCATTAACCCTTCTAAAGTGTAGCTCAAAAATCTATAGGGACAGCTAGTCATAATGATTCCAAACTTTGTTTTGTCCATTAGCCTCTCCCAATACACCTACTTTGTTCAATCCTGGGAAGGTGACTCCTTTGGCTACTGCATAGATAACATAAGAGGTCATGAAGAAGCTCTTAGTTTCCCTTACTTTGGTTAGCTAATCATGTATAGTATCTGATACAATCATTGGCCAATCGAATTGTGGCTTTCCATCAAAGATTTTGTGAATAAATGGAAACATCCATTCCTTGAAATGAAATGCATCCCTCTTTCCAATAGGTCTAGACAACATCATTATAAGATCTGATACCTCCTTGTAGAAATCTGCCCTCTTTGGCTGATTTGAGAGCTTGTCAAGGATTTCTTCTCCGTTCTTAACCATTTCTTGTTTAAGTAAGCCTTATTGGCCTCTTTGTATTTGATATACATTTCCAAATCCTTTGCTTCATTCAGCTATGCTAGGTTATTTGAATCAGGGACACTAAACATAAGTTGAAACATTTGAGGGGTTAGGTCTATGATCACATTATCCTATGAATCAACACACTGTCTGGTGGCTAGATTGTAATATTTAGTTGTTGTCATGATCAATTTCAGGCATTGGATAGATAGAGGAAACAAAATGACGTAAGCCAAACCAAACTCAACTATTCTTCCAGTTCTCCCTGTTACATCATCGGTAAATTTTTCTAAGTAAAACTCCTCGTAATTGAATGGGCCTAGATTGGTGTCAGTTATATCCACCCATCAGATTCCACCTTGCTAACAGTGACAACAGGACCCCTATGGTTATACCTCAAAGTATAAGGAAGTTGTTCCAGTTTAACCTTCTTAGGCTTAGTTGATTCCTTCAAAGTTTCTACAGGATGCCTCCTCTGAGAAACTTCTCCTGATATTCTTGACATTCTTTAACTTCTTGCAATAAAACCTTAAATTAGATCTTTGAACAAATATAACAAAATATGCTTTAAGATCTTACCCTTCTAAAATGTACCAGAGGTGGAACCAAGCAGAAAAGTATTCTAAATAGTCTCTTTTAAAATAATGTTAGGATCATAGTCAAAACAATTATTGAGATTATAGTAATAACAAGGTGGGACCAGAGTCGGTTCCGCCTGGGTTACCAGTATTTCAAAAGCTTACTTCTTATTGTAAGAAATCTCAGAGATGGGATGGAAATGGAATCGATACTTTCTACAAAACATGGTTCAAAGACTAAATTGATTTTGATATCGCTTCCGCTTAAAATAACCATGACATCATAAATACCTTTCACAAGATAATAAACACTAAGATCTAAGGACTAGGTCATATGAAAATGAAAGGGGCTTAAAAATAAACTATATAAGACCATCCCCATATGACCGACAAACAACCATACCAATTAGGGCATCATATTTAAAACAAAAATGTGCCCAAACCCCTAACTCACTAAACCTCGATTTCAAACAATTTAGGGCACGAATTCTAACCTTATTAAAATAAATGAGACGATGCACAACAACAATTTTAAGTAAGACTGCAATTTATCAAACCCTACTCACTGTAAAAATAGAAATCAATCTACCATTTAAAAACTTAAAAATAACAGTAACTAATCTATGCTACTTAAAACCTAGGGCATCCTAGTATGGTCACGTTTAAAAGTGAAAATGAATGAGATAAAAAAAACAATCGAGCAACCAAAACACAAGAAAAAAAAAACAAAAACACAAAACGAAAAGAAGAAACACGAAGAACATAAATGCACAAGAGGACTGAGAATCATGAAATCACGAGAAACCAATGATCACATAAAACAAAAAAAACATGAAAAAAAATGAAAGAGAAGGACATAAACCCTACCTCAAATGAAAATAAATAGGTTAACCCTCTGAGATGATTCCGCGCATGATTATATCCCTTTCAATCAAATCACACATCCAAACAATCCACTGCAACTTTGTTTTGCTCTTGATCTTTTAAACAATGATAATAACTCTCAGTTAATCCCTAATTAAGGTTAAAACTATAGCTTCGTGCATGCATGGTACCTATCATCAATGCCATAAATGTGGAAGATCAGAGTCAGAACTGCAGAGGGAACTGGCACATTACAGTAGTGTGACTTTAGTAAAGTCAACGACCAAAACGGTAGGAGCAGAATCAGAGTTGAGATTGATTTAGAAACTTTGTCCAAGTTTCACATTTGGTTCTCATTCCAACTCTGGTTCCACCAACAAAGAAGAAAATGAAACAAAAAATCAAAATAAAAACACAAAGACAAAAATGAGAGAAAAAAAACCTAAGTCTAAACAAACATACCAAAATGTGGAGGTGGACACAGAAAGAGAATCAAATTTGAAATTTGAACCAAGTTCAGGCTTAACTTCTACTCCAACTCCGGCTCCGACAGAGACAAACCAAAAGACAACAAAAATAATTGTCGAGATGAAGATCAGAATCGAATTTTGTAACAAGTTTCAAAACCCAATTTAGTTCTAGTTCCGGTTCCAACAGAATAAACCAAAGGAAAACAAAGTACTAGAGAATAATAACTGCAAACTTTTTTTAGAAAACAAACAAGGACAAAACCAAAAAGGGGGACTCATTTTGACCAAGGAAAAAGATGGGGTGGTTATGCAAGGCATAACACTAAGATTCCCACTTCAAAACAATAAGCTAACAAGGTAAGTGCACCAAGATGGTTCCCAAAAATGGGACTTAAGTGGACAATTTTTTTCTAAAATCAGGAAAAACTCACCTTGGACGTAAAATTGAGGATACTTACACTCAAAATTTTGAGATAGAACAAAAAGAAGGTTTCAAGTGCTTCAAGTCTAATTTCTAAACTACTAATTTATTCTGAAAATGGTTGATATTAAAGGGTTCGAATGAGGGTCGTACACAAATTGGTGTTGTTTTTGTCAAAAAAACATTGCATAGAAACTCTTGTATGACCCTCGTACGATGAAATTTTTTATAGTAATTTTAAAATCGCTACACTCAAAAGTTAGCTAATAGTATGTAGTTGATGCACGATTTTTCTGATAATTTTTTAATTAATATTTTTTTTTAACTAATTTTTGAAGTGGACACTTCTTGAAAAATAAAATTTTGGTCGTGCTACCCCTACAAATTTAGGAAACTAATTGAATTTTTATTTTTTTTATTTTTTAAAATTTGTAGAATGGAGTCTAGTTTCTACAAATTGAATTTATTTGAAAATTCGATAAACGGTTAATTTATAACGAAAAAATACCAAACACTTCTTTTTGGAAAAAAGAGACATACAAACAAAAAAATTATGGATGAAAGGCTTAACATTGTCACAAAGTGAAAAAAATTATATTGTTGGATAGCTAAGAAAGATCCCAATATTAACCATGTGTTCGATTTTTTCAATATTGAACCACATGCAATCATGATGGTGAGCACGAACCCGATTATGTGAAAAATTGTAGAATTTGCAAAAACACGTCTCTCATCATTGAGAATGCTTTGCAAGCCTTTGGGTTGGTATTCCAAACCAAATACCAATCCTAAGGCTCAGGGATTCCCAAAGCAAGATATAATGTGAGCGCATTATAACGCGCTCACGTTTTGGTGTACATTGAATTTGTTTTCTTCTCTTTTTCCTATTGTTATCTTTCAAGGAAACTATATACATGAAATAAAAATTTAAGTATAATTTGACATTTACATATGGAAATTTAATTTCTTATACTTTAAGTTATATTTCATGTATATAGGTAGGATGTTTGAGAGTGGTTTCAGATCTTTAGGAGTTATAATGCAAATTCTAGTTTTTGGAAGATCTTAAAAATTTCAGACTTAGTCAAATTTTAGTAATCAGCATGTCAAATTTCAGTAATCAAGAGGTCAGATTTTAGTAGTCAACAAGTTTTATCATCTTTCTCTCTCACTCTCTCCTTCTCTCTACTCTCTGTGTCTCCACTCCTCTCTCTCTCTCCCCTCTCTCTCTTCAAGTTTTTGGAAGATCACACAAATTTCAAACTTAGTCAAATTTCAATAATTAGGAGGTCAAATTTCAGTAATCAAAAAATTGTATTATTTCTCTCTCTATGTCACTCATTTTGATCCCTTACACTCTAGACCTCTCTCTCACTATCTCTATCCCTTTTTCTGACTCTCTCCCTTGATCTCAAGAAATATCTCTCTCTGTCTGTCTCTCCTTTTCCCTCTAATTCTCTCTACCTCACTTCTCTCTCCCTCTCTCCAACCTTTCCTCTCTACTTATCTCTATCTCCCTCCCTCCATCTCTCTCTCTCTCTCTCTCTCTCTACCTACCTACCTCTCCCTCCATCACACCCTACCACTCTCTTTGCTTCTCTCTAGCTAACCTCTCTCTCACCTCCCTCTTTGTCCCTCCATACTTCTCTCTCCCTCTCTTCTTCCCTATCTACTCTCTACCTCCCAATCGCTCTCTACCTATCTCTACATCCATCAAACCTTATTACTCTATCTACACCTCTCTCCTTCCCTCCCTCATTCCCTCTCTACTCTTTATCTCACCTCTCTCTACCTCTCCTTCCATCTCTACTTATCTTTATCTCCTCTAGCCCTCTCTCTACCTACCTCTCCTTCCACCACTCTTTATTTCACTTTATCTCACCTCTCTCTCCCTCTCTCCCTCCATCTCTAATTATCTATATTTCCCCTCTCCCTCTCTAACTATCTCTCCATCCATCACAACCTACTACTCTCTCTCCCTTAATCTCTATCTCACCTCCCACTCTCTCCATCCATACCTCCCCCTCTCCTTCCCTCTCTACTCTCTACCTACCTAATTCTTCTCTATCTAATTCTCCATCCATTACTCCCTAACACTCTCTCTACACCTCTCTATCTTGCTTCTCTCCCTCCCTCCCTCATTCCCTCTCTACTCTCTCTACCTCTCCTTCCCTCTCTAATTATCTTCATCTCCCCTATCCCTCTCTCTCTCACTAGATGTCTCCCTCCCTACCTTTTCCCCTACCTACTCTTTATATCTCCTATCCATTCCTCTACCTCTCTCTCTCTCACTCTCTCTCACTCCTCCCTTAACCCTCTTTCTCTCCCACTCTCCTCTTTATCTCACCATTCTCTCTTTCCCTCTTTGTAACTCTCTACTTCTCTATATGTCACCATTATCTCTCTACATATATTTATCTCACCTATCCCTCTTTACCTCTCCCTTCCTCCCCTCTCTCACCTACCCTCCCTCCTTCCCTCTATCTCTATCTCTTTATACTTCTCTTTATCTCACCTATCCCTCTCTACCTACATATCCATCCATCACTCCCTACCATACTCTCTCTATTGCTCTCTGTCTCACCTCTCTATCACCTCCCTCTCTCCCTCTACTTCCCTCTCTACCTACCTCTCCATCCATAACTCCCTACCACTCTCTCTATACCTCTCTATATCGATTCTCTCCCTCCCTTATTCTCTCTCTACTTCTCTCTACTTCTCCTTATTTCTCTAATTATATTTATCTCCCCTAGCCCTCTCTCTCTCTCTATAGATGTCTCTCTCCCTACCTTTTCCACTATCTACTCTCTATCTCTCCTCTCCCTCCCTCTACCTCTCTCTCTCTCACTCTCTCACTCCTCCCTCACCCTATTTCTCTCTCACTCTCTTCTCTCTACCTCACCATTCTCTCTTTCCCTCTCTATAACTCTCTCCTCTATATTTCACCATTCTCTCTCTACTTATCATTATCTCACATATCCCTCTTTACCTCTCTCTTCCTCCCCTCTCTCGCCCACCCTCCCTCCTTCCCTCTATCTCTATCTCTCTATACTTCTCTCTATCCTACTTATCCCTCTCTACCTACACATCCCTCTATCACTCCCTACCACACTCTCTTTATTTCTCTCTATCTAACCTCTCTCTAACCTCCCTCTCTCTCCCTCCATACCTCTCCCTCCATCTATCCTTCCTTATCTACTCTGTATCTCTCATGTCTCTCTACCTCTCCTTCCCTCTCTACTTATCTTTATCTCCTCTTTCGCTCCTAACCTCACTCTCTCCCCAATCCCTCCCTCCCCCTCTTTCTCTCTCCCCCTTTGAGGGTTGAGGGTGTAAGGTTTAGTGTTTAAGGTATATGGTTGAGGTTATAGGGTTAAGTGTATAGGGAATAGGTTTTAGGGTTTAGGATATTAGGTATAAATTTGAGGGTATAGGGTATAGGCATGAGGGATGAGGGTTTAGGGTTCAAGGTATAGGGTTGAGGATTGAGGGATAGTGTTTAGGGTTGAGGCTATAAGGTTAAGTGTATAGGGTATATGGATTATGGTTTAGGATGTTGTGTATATAGTTGAGGATATTGGGTTGAGGATATTAGGTTTAGAGTTGATGGCTTAGGTTTTAGGATTTATGTACAAGTTTGTTGAGGTATACTATTTAGGGTTGAGGGTATGAGGTTAAGTGTATAGGGTATAGGTATTAGGGTTTAGGGTGTGGGTTTAAGGGTATCTGGTATAGGGTTAAGGCTTGAGAGTGTAGGGTTTTCCATTTAAGTATAGGTTTGAGGGATAATTTTTATGGTTTAGGGTAAGGTTGAGGGTGTAGGGTATAAATATGAGGCTTGAGGGTGTAGGTTTTAGGGTTTAAGGTATAGGGTTGAGGATTGAGGGATAGTGTTCAAGGTTGAGGGTATAGGGCTAAGTGTATAGGGTTGAGGGTTGAGGATTGAGGGATAATGTTCAAGGTTGAGGGTATAGGGCTAAGTGTATAGGGTATAGGGATTAGGGTTTAGAATAATGGGTATAGGGTTGAGGGTATAGGGATAAGTGTATAGGGTATATGGATTAGGCTTTAGAATAATGGGTATAGGCTTGAGGGTATTGGGTTTAGGATTGAGGTTTAGGTTTTAGGGTTTAGTGTACAAGTTTGAATGTAGGGTTTAGGGTTTAAGTATAGGGTTGGGGGATGATATTTAGGGCTTAGGTTATAAGGTTGAGGGTATAGGGTATAAGGATGAGGGTTGAAGGTGTAGGGTTGAGGTATAGTGTTCAAGGTTGGGGATGTAGGGTTAACTATATAGGGTATAGGGATTAGGGTTTAGAATATTGGGTATAGGGTTGAGGGTTTAGGGTACAAGGTTTAATGTAGGATTTAGTGTTTAATTATAGGGTTAACGTTTCAGGGATAATGTTTAGGGTTTAGGGTATAGGGTATAGGGATGAAGATTGAGGGTGTAGGGTCTATGGTTTAAGGTATAGGGTTGAAGTTATAAGGTTAAGTTTATATGGTATAGGGATTAGGGTTTAGGATATTAGGTATAGGGTTGATGGTATTGGGTTGAAGGTTTAAGGTTAAGTTTATAGGGTATATGGATTAGGGTTTAGGGGAGAGAGAGAGACCTAAGAGAGGGTGAAATTGACAACTATATTTTCAATTTCATTAAATTAGCAAGCTAGTCGCCCACTAGCTTGCCAATTCAATGAAATTGGCAACCTAACTTTCCCTATTTGAAAAAATGTGTCCAAGAAATGGGGTCTCCTAGTGATTATCACTAGGAGAAGCCTTTTCTTGGACCCATTTTTTTAAAACAGGCCACTACATTACCAATTTCATCGAATTGGCAAGCCAATGGGCCCACTAGCTTGGCGATTTAGTCAAATTGGTAAACTCACTTGCCCTGGTTGAAAAAATGGGTCCAAGAAATGGGGTCTTCCAGTGATTTACATCACTAGAGACCCCATTTCTTGGACCGATTTTTTAAAAATAGGTCACTACATTACCGATTTCACCGAATTGGAAAGCCAATGGGCCCACTAGCTTGGCAATTCAATGAAATTGGCAACGTAACTTGCCTGTTCAAAAAAATGGGTCCAAGAAATGGAGTCTCCTAGTGATTTACATCACTAAGAGACCCCATTTCTTGGGATTTTTTTTTCAAACAGGCCACTACATTTCCAATTTCACTAAATTTGCATTCTAGTGGACCCACTAGCTTGCTAATTTGGTGAAATTGACAAACTAACTTGTCCTATTGAAGAATCTCTAGGATCCAGGGATTTCCCCATGTATAGACAACCATCTATAAATCCCTATCCATCTAGAGCCTCTTTGGCCACACTTTCTGATCTTAGCAATAATCCAGAGCTAATGGATAGATTGGCCAGACAATTCAGTCAACGACTTGCTCTGACTCCTAAAGAGGAACAAAAACCAGATCAGAAGGGCAAAGGGATTAATCTTACCAAGATGGGTGAAAAGCATTGTATGCTAAAAGAAAAATTGCCTAAAGGAAAACTTCCTAGAGCTGGATTTGAGAAGAAAACTGTGTATAAAATGGAGCTAAATAATCAAGAGCAAGATGTAATTGGCTATGAGCCTGGCCGATGGCCAACCCCTGAGACATTTACTGTCATCAATTCTAATAAATGGTTATGGGGTAGATATGAAGCTAGAACTCATACTGATTTGGGTAGAAAGCAAAAGAACTTAGAAGCCCATAGAAACTAGATGTCGTAGTGGATGATCTCTTTGCAAGATAATGTCGATGACATGGCTGTAGATGTTAGATTTTCTACTGATTTATGTTTAGATGCTGTAAATAAGCTAGAAAGTTTTTCAATTGACCAGGAAAAGATTTATACCTCTGCTATAAATTATGAACATCATTGTTCTACTATGTCTAATGATATAGCTGGTGTGAGTTATGATGTTAAAGAAGTTCACAAAAGTGTTAAGACAGTGATTTCTAAACAACAACACCAAGATAGCTATTTAACCCACATATATGATAACCAGTTGACACATGAGCATGCTAGAAGCATGAATGCATTGGAGAACCAAGATCTCCTACATTCTGTAGCAAAGAAACTAGAAAAAGTGAGATTACTCACAAAAAAGATAAGAGTCTCACAAACTGGGAAAGATAGCTCAGAAGAAGAAGACAAAGATAGAAAGGGAAAAACTGTAGAAGCTCCTAAACCTAAAAGAGTCCTTATTCGAAGATGGAATAAGGTTAGAAAGGAGGAAGCTGAAGCTTCTACTTCTAAGAAATCCTCCCACAAGCCAACACCACATATTCCTACGCCCAAGATTAAGGAACATAGTCTTGCCAATAAAGAAAAAGAGTTAAAGGATTGGCTTGGAGAAGTTGGAGTTGAGTAGGAACAAGAAGAACCTGTATATATGGATGAACCTGGTTTTGCTAACAAATAATCTAATGCTAAAACCTCTAGTTCAGACAGTTTAACTATTTCTGACTTTTCTAGTGAATCTGAATCTTCTGTACATAACAATTTTGAATAAATAGATTTAGATTTTTCTGGGTACAAATAGATTGAAGAAAAGGAACCATGGGAATCTCTAAAGAAGTTGTCTATGGATATTGAAATGCAAGAACTGGTTATAGAAAATCTCAGACCGGAACAAATGAGACCATATGCTCCTAGTGTTTATATTTTGAACATTGAAAAATTAGTCAATCCCTATGAAGCAATATGTACATGGAAAGATACATTAGAAAACATGTTTGAAAGAAGTGGTTCATGGACAGAACAAGCAAAAATTTTGTATGCAGTTAGGATAATGTCTAGAAAATTGTGCAATTGGTGGAATAATTTACCTGACCAAGGACCAGGATCTCAAGCACCTCCAGGATTTGATTCAATTTTAGTTGATCAAATAAATTTAGGAAAAGATGATATTTTTCAAGCTGGTTTTGATGAGTTTAAATGGTTTTTGACTGATCTATTCTATGATGATATATCTAATCAAGCCCTTCAAGCCAATAAAATACTACAATCTATGAAATTGAAGAATTTGGCAAAGTTTGATTAATATAATTGTATGTTTGAATCATACATGGTTTTTTCCAACAAAATGCATGATTTGACTACAAAGCAGTACTATCTTAATTCACTTCCCTATGGATTAGGAGCATGGGCTCAAGATTATCTCATAAAAAAAAAGCAACAATAGCTTGATGATATTACCTTTCCAACAATCAAAAGGGTAATCAAATACAAAATGGAAAAGCAGTGTTTGTTAGGTGCCCTACAAATGAATAAGGAAGAATATAATTATACACATAATCTTAAATAATTTTGTGATCTTCCTCCTATTAATCAGTTGAAAGATTTCCAGCAATTGAAGCAATTCAAGACACGAAGCTACATAAGAAAATGTAGATGCAAAAGGTGTTCTAGAACTCAATATCATGAAGGAGAATACATCTTTAGATGCAACAAGTATGGTGAGTATGGGAATAAAAAAAGATATAGGGCAGTACCTTATAAACAAAGACATTTTCCTTGACAAACACATCCCTACTTGTTTAAAAAGCGAGATAGAAAGGCTCCTAAAGGCATAAAATGTTTTATCTGCAAAGGACCTCATTATGCTTCAAATTGCCCTAAGAAACTAAATCCTGGTACAAAGATCTATGCAATGTTTGAATCCAAGAATCCAGGATGGGAAATAGTAAATAATAATGAATTTTTTGATAATTTAGAAAATTTATATGAATTAGTTGAAATTGTTCCTGATTCTAGCTTTATGCTGAGATTTAAAGATATCAAGGACAGAAAAAGATAGATGCATAATCTATCTGATGAACACTCCAGTAGTTCTGATCTTGATGAAGATTTCCTCACAACACTTCTCAAAGATACTCTCAAGGATATACAAGTAAAAATGTAGATTGAGAAGTCTAAGGATCCCTACAAGCTGGCAGGAACCAAAGAAGAACGAAAGAAATCCATTCACCAACATTTGACTCCTCTCAAACAACTTGATTCAGATAAAGTTGAAGTGGAGAAACAACTTAAGATCCAAAGAAAGCCTCCTAAAGAATCTACCCGAGGCACAACAAAGAATATTGACCATGGCTATAAGATTCCTCCATGGCAAAAAAAAGATAAATCTTCTTCCTCCAAGTCTTCTTCAAAACATCAATCATCAGAAGTAGATACTGATATCGTTGCAATCTTCAAAAAAATTGATATTTTCATAGATGATGTTGTAGATCTTCGACCCTTTCTAAAAACACAACAAAAGGAAATTAGAAATCTTTCTTCCACAGTGGGAGAGATTAAAGATCTTTAATTTAAGTAGATCAGCAGTCGGGATCTGAAAAGAACCCTTCTCTAGAAGAAGAAGAAGAAGAAGAAGAGGAAGAAGCAGAAGAAGCAAGCAGCAACAGCAATAGTATCATTCAAAAATCTAGAAAACAAATCTTGCTCTTTATTGCTTGCCAACAATGGTAATTATATTAGATTAAATTTTTGTTTTCCTGGATACAAGAAAATTCCATTAGATGCTTTTGTGGACATAAGATCCTCCAGATCATTGGCCAAAACATATGCCATCCCTACAGAATTTTGGAAACATAGGCCTGATCTTCCACATAGCTATGCAATCAATGGAGAAAGAATTCAGATGGGTAGGTATGCTCAATATGTTCATGTCAAAATAATGGGAAGAATTTTTGTGATAGATTTCATTGAATATAATGATTTAGAATATGATGTTTTGTTAGGATTTTTTTATTTCTTACCAAATATGAGCCTCTTCAATTTTGGAAACATTAAATTTCTCTAAGGCATGAAGATGGCCAGATAGAAATTCTTGCTCTTAAAATTATGAATCATAAGTTTGATGACAGTGGAAAAAAGGGTAAGAAAGAATCTATGAAAGAACTAGTAGAAGAAACATCTATGTGTTTGATGAAATTCAACAAAGATTTGAAACAAAATGTTGTAGCATGAACCCATTGAAGTTCTGGTCCCAGGATCATGAATGTGAAATTCAGATATGGTCAGAATGTCAATCAGTGATACCACATGAACTTGCCTACTTGATGAGTCCAATAGAGACCAAAGAAATGGATGAACAATTGCAGGAGATACTACATGGAATTTTATTCGACCCAACAAAAGTCCATTTGCATGCCCCACATTTCTGGTAAACAAGAAAGCAGAGCAAGTAAGAGGTAAAAAGAGACTATGCATAAATTATAAACCTCTAAATGATATTATTCTTCCTTTAAATTATCCCATTCCTTTCAGTGTTGGCTTAATTAGAAGAGTTGCTACCAAAAAGGTATTTTCTAAGTTTGACTACAAGTCAGGATTTTGGCAAATAAAGGTTAAGGAAACAGACAAATACAAGACAGGATTTTCAGTCACCCAAGGACTATATGAATGGAATGTGATGCCTTTTGGTCTTTGTACAGCCCCACCCTATTTCCAAAGAAGAATGGACCAAGAATTGAGGCATCTGAAATATTTTTGTGCTGTTTATATTGATGATATTCTTGTATACTCTGACTCTATTACTGACCATTTGCAGCACTTGGAAGAATAATTTGCAGCTATCAAAAAGCATGGGATATGCTTAACTGCAAAGAAAATGGTGATTGGACAAAGCCAAATTGACTTCCTTGACTTACATTTGAATAATGGTAAAGTACAGCTTCAGCCCCACATCCTTCAACGAATTCAAGAATTCCCTAATCTTCTCCAAGAGAAAAAATAGATTCAATGATTTCTTGGATGTCTTAATTATGTATCTCCCTTCTATAAAGGCCTAGCTGAAGATCAAAAAGCCATCCAATCACACTTAAAGGAAGGAAAAGAAGAATGGTCACTTGCAGCCACTGAAGTAGTCCAGAGAATTAAATCAAAATGTCAAAATTTTCCTTCTCTGTAGACCCCTGCTCCTGATTTACCATTGTATCTTTATACCGATGATTCTAACAATACATGGTCTGCTGTATTGATATAGGAAGAAGAAATTGGTAAAAAGAATATATGTGGCTATTGCTCTAGAACTTTCATAGACATAGAATGCAGATATCATATTTATGAGAAAGAAATACTGGCAGTCAAGAAAGGCATCGAAAAAATCAAGATTTTCCTCAAGCCAGTAAATTTTACTATC
The DNA here is from genome assembly GCA_007115665.2 of Sequoiadendron giganteum. Taxonomy (NCBI): domain Eukaryota; kingdom Viridiplantae; phylum Streptophyta; class Pinopsida; order Cupressales; family Cupressaceae; genus Sequoiadendron; species Sequoiadendron giganteum. The sequence goes on from CM021102.1 coordinate 633,185,802, forward strand.
CGCATAGACAGTCAAGCTATGAGAAGCCTACTAAAAAAGAAGCCCAATAAAGATATTTCTCAAGGAAGAATTGGTAGATGGTACTTTTAGTTTCTCAGTTATGATTTTGAGATTGAATGGATCAAGGGAGAAAATAATCCTCTAGTCAATACTCTAACAAGGGAACTTGTAGGTTCTATACATACCAATTTGGAATTCAATGCTCTATATTGGCATAGACCCAATGGAATTCCTATGTATATGATTATGTATGGTAATGGTATCACAACCAGTCTCCCATCTCTTCCCAGAGAAATTGTGCTGGTACTACTAGAATCTTATTTCCTTAATAAATGGCTTCGTAATATGAGAAATCATATCACATATTATCATGAATCAGGAAAGGTGGATCTAGATGAAGAAGATGAATTCAAGACCTAATTGGATTAGATAGAGCTCCAATCACATATTGGTGTGGCCACAATTATGTTCATGTTTTCATCAAAGAATTGTTTGGCATGAATTAGTCCAAAAAAAGTAAATTAAATTTTCTTAAAAATCTAATATATGGATTTGTCACCAGAATCAGTTTTGATCAAGATATATTTGAAGAATACAGTGATCTAATTGGAGCCAGGTTTAATCTAGATATGGTCAAACTACTGAATCTAATTCATCCTCTACTTTGGGATCAAATGTGCAATTCAATGACAGAATATTTAACACATTATCCCAGAATAGGATATGACTATCCAAGGATTGAGCTATATCCTCTAGAAGCCAGGTGGCATGCTGAAGTAAGAATTGAAAATATGGAGATAAGATTAAATCCTATACTTCTTGCTAGAAGGATCAAGATAGATAGAGCATAATCTTCTAAATATGTAGTTCAAATCGATTATGCTTTTAACCCTCGACCAGAAGATTTGGAAATGGCTTACCAAGAATTACCTAATGAATTATTGGAACCAGTACCATTTTGATGGCTAGCACATGGGCTTGTCTATGTCGTGATGTCACCCATGTTAAGATGTGACAACAAGAGGTAACCCTATCTCAAAAAGCAAGATCTTCGTATCCACTTATGAATGTTAAGTGGGCCCTTCTCACTTATGGGTGTCCTTAAGTGATTGTCTTTTTCCTCCACTATGTTAGTGTTTATGACAGACTGCTTAACAACTGTCTACTCTATAGTGCGATAGGTTTAGTGGGGCACGAGTCTCTTTTGTATGGATGGATTCCAAAAAATTATGGTTTTTTCCATGAGGTTACAAGCTTAGCCTCTCATTTAAATTGGGGAGGACGCCTCATTCTTGGCATCGGTTGGTCTAGGATTGGAGTCTCAAGTCTAGCAAGAGTCCCAAGTCGGGCATATTAGACTTATTCCCTCTCCTGTGCTTTGAGCGATCTAGATGATCAGAATTTGAGTGCATATTTGCATGTAATGTGAAAATGTTCAATCAATAATATCAAGTCTAATTTTCTCTTTTTAACATGAATAGTAATTTTTACTTAATTTTCGACTCATTTCGCGCAATTGTTCATGCATTTCTTTGGTCTCTGTTGGACTCATCAAGTAGGCAGGTTCATGTGGTATCACTAATTGACATTTTGGTTGTATCTAAATTTCACATTCTTCATGATCCTGGGACTAGAATTGCAATGGGTTCATGCTACAACATTTTGTTTCAAATCTTTGTCGAATTTCGTCAAACACATCAAATGTTTCTTCTGCTAGTTCTTTCATAGATTCTTTCTTACTATTTTTTCCACTTTCATCAAACTTATGATTCATAATTTTAGGAGCAAGAATTTCTATCTGGCCATCTTCATGCCTTAGAGAAATTTAATGTTTCCAAAATTGAAGAGGCTCATATTTGGTAAGAAATAAAAAAATCCTAACAAAACAACATCTTCTAAATCATTATATTCAATGAAATATGTCACAAATGTTCTTCCCATTATTTCGACATGAACATCTTGAGCATACCTGGCCATCTAAATTCTTTCTCCATTGATTGCATAGTTGTGTGGAAGATCAGGCCTATGTTTCCAGAATTCTATAGGGATGGCATTTGTTTTGGCCAATGATCTGGAGGATCCTATGTCCACAAAATCATCTAATGGAATTTTCTTGTATCCAGGAAAACAAAAATTTAATCTAATATAATTACCATTATTGGCGAGCAATAAAGAGCAAGATTTGTTTATGGATTTTTGAATGATACTATTGATGTTGTTGCTTGCTTCTTCTACTTCTTCCTCTTCTTCTTCTTCTTCTTCTTCTTCTTCTTCTTTTTCTTCTTTTGGAGAAGGGTTCTTTTCAAATCCTGACTGCTTGCCAATTTCAGTAAATTGGCAACCTAGTGGGCCCACTAGCTTTGCAATTTAGTGAAATTGGCAACCTAACTTGCCTATTTGAAAAAATGGGACGAAGAGATGGTGTCTCCAAATGATTTACATCACCAAGAGATCCCATTTCTTGGGCCCATTTTTTCAAATAGGCCACTACATTTCCAATTTCACTAAATTGGCAAGCCAATGGGCCCACTAGCTTGCTTATTTGGTGAAATTGACAACCTAACTCGTCTTGTTTGAAAAAATGGTTCCAATAAATGGGGTCTCTAATGATGTAAATCACTAGAAACCCCATTTCATGGACCCATTTTTCAAATAGGCCACTACATTTCCAATTTCACCAAATTGGAAAGATAGTGTGCCCACTAGCTTGGCAATTTGGTGAAATTAGAAATCTAACTTGTCTATTTAAAAAAATGGGTCCAAGAAATGGGGTCTCTCGGTGATGTAAACCACCAAGAGACCCCATTTCTTGGATGCATTTTTTCAAACATGCCACTACATTGCCAATTTCACCAAATTGCCAAGCTAGTCGGCCCACAAGCTTGCCAATTCAATGAAATTGACAACCTAACTTGTCTTGTTTGAAAAAATGGGTCCAAGAAATGAGGTCTCCTGGTGATGTAAATCACTAGGAGACCCCATTTCTTGGGCCCATTTTTTTCAAACAGGCCACTACATTTTTAATTTCATTAAATTGGTAAGCCAGTGGGCCCAATAGCTTGCTAATTTGGTGAAATTGACAACCTAATTTTTCTTTTTTGAGTGAGTGAGTGAGAGAGAGATACTTGGGAGAGAGAGAGGGGGTAGGAGGGAGAGACTTGAAAGAAAGAGAGAGAGGGAGGGAGTTGGAGAGAGATAGAGGGTAGAGGGTTTAAGGGTTTAAGGGTTAAGTGTTTAGGGTTTACGATTAAGGGTAGAGGGTAGAGGATTAAGGGTTTAAGGGTAAAGGTTAGATGGTAGAGGATTAAGGGTAGAGGGGAGAGAGATAGACCGATTGAGTGAGTGAGTGAGTGAGTGAGAGAGTGAGTGAGTGAGAGAGAGACTTGAGAGAGGGAGAGGGAGTAGGAGATATATACTTGAGAAAGAGAGAGAGTAAGGGAGTGGGAGAGGGATAGAGGGTTTAAGGGTTTAAGGGTTAAGTGTTTAGGGTTTACAATTAAGGGTAGAGGGGAGAGAGATAGAGGGAGAGTGGGTAGGAGGGAGATGGTTGAGAGAGAGAGAGATGGAGGGAGTGGGAGAGATATAGAGGGAGGGGGGTTAAGGGTAGAGGGTAGAGGGTAGAGATTTTAAGGGTTAAGTGTAGAGGGTTAAGGGTTTAAGGATTTAGGGTTTAAGGGTAGAGGGTAGAGGGTAGAGGGTTAAATGCAAAGGGGAGAGAGATAGAGGGAGTGAGTGAGTGAGAGAGAGACTTGAGAGAGGGAGAGGGGGTAGGATGGAGAGTCTTGAGAGAGATATGGAGGGAGTGGGAGAGAGATAGAGGGAGTGAAGGTTAAGGGTAGAGGGTAGATGGTTAAAGGGTTTAGGGTTTAGGCTTAAGGGTAGAAGGGAGAGAGATAGAGGGGGGGAGGGAGTGGGAGAGAAATATCTAGGGAGGGAGGTGGCAGGGTATAGGGTTTAGGGTTTAAGGGTTAAGGGTCTTGGTAAGGTTCAGGGTTAAGGGTAGAACATTAATGGTTAAGGGTAGAGGGGAGAGAGTTAGAGGGAGTGAGAGAGAGAGAGAGAGAGACCTAAGAGAGGGAGAGGAATTAGGAGGGAGAGACTTAAGAAAGAGAGAGAGGGAGGGAGTGGGAGAGAGATAGAGGGTAGAGGGTAGAGGGTTTAAGGGTAGAGGGAAGAGAGATAGAGGGAGTGAGAGAGAGATAGGGACCTAAGAAAGGGAGAGGGGGTATGGTGGAGAGTCTAGAGAGAGAGAGATGGAGGGAGTGGGAGAGAGATAGAGGGATAGAAGGTTAAGGGTAGAGGGTAGATGGGTTAAGGGTTTAGGGTTTAGGCTTAAGGGTAGAAGGGGGAGAGATAGAGGGAGTGACTCACAGAGAGAGAGCCCTGAGAGAGGGAGAGAGGTTAGGAGGGAGAGGGTTGAGAGAGATAGAGGGAGGGAGGCAGTGGGAGAGATATATCTATTGAGGGGGGGTTATGGGTATAGGGTTTTAAGGTTTAGGGTTAAGGGTAGAGGGTTAAGGGTTTAAGGGTTAAGGGTAGAGCATTAATCATTAAGGGTAGAGGGGATAGAGATAGAGGGATTGAGAGAGAGAGACCTAAGAGAGGGATAGGAATTAGGAGGGAGAGACTTAAGAGAGAGATAGAGGGATGGAGGGTTAAGCGTAGAGGGTAGAGGGTTTAACAGTTTATTGTTTAAGGGTTAAGGATTTAGTTTTTAGGGTTAAGGGTAGAGGATATAGAGATAGAGGGAGTGATTGAGAGAGAAAGATACCTAAGAGAGGGAGGGGATAGGAGGGAGATATTTGAGAGAGAGGGGGGGGATTAGGAGAGAGATAGAGGGTAGAGGGTTAATGGTAGAGGGTAGAGGGTTTAAGGGTTAAGGGTTAATGGTAGAGTGGAGAGAGATAGAAGTGAGTGAGAAAGAGAGATATTTGAGATAGGGAGAGGGGGTAGGAGGGAGATACTTTAGAGAGAGAGAGGGAGGGGAGATATAGAGACTCTCCCTCATACCCCCTCTCTCTCAAGACTCTCCCTCCTACCCCATCACCCATTCAGGCCTCTCTCACTCACTCACTCCCTCTATCTCTCTCCACTCTACCCTTAACCATAAACCATAAAACCTTATCCTTGTAAACCTACACCCTTAAACCCTCCACCATCTACCCTGAACCCTCTACCCTCTATTTGTCTCCCACTCACTCGCTCCCTATCTCTCTATCAAGTCTCTCCCTCCTACCTCCTCTCCCTCTATCATGTCTCTCTCCCACTCACTCAATCCTTTTATCTCTCTCCCCTCTACCCTCTACCCTTAACTCTCTACCCTCTATCTTCCTCCCACTCCTTCCCTATCTCTCACTCACTCTCTCTATATCTCTTCTCTACCCTTAACCCTTAAAACCTCTACCCTCTACCTCTCTCCCACTCCCTCCATCTCTCTCTCTCTATCTCTCTCCCAATTCTCTCTGTACTACCCCCTCTCCCTCTCTCAGGTCTCTCTCTCTCCCCCACCATATCTCTCTCCCCTCTACCCTCTAATGCCTACTTCCCTCTCTCTCTCTCTCTCTCAAATATCTCCCTCATACCCCCTATCCCTCTCTTAGGTCTCTCTCTCTTAGTCACTCCCTCTATATCTCTCCCCTCTACCCTTATCCCTAAACCCTAAACCCTTAACCCTTAACCCTTAACCCTTAAACAATAAACCCTCTACCATCTACCCTTAACCCTCCATCCCTCTATCTCTCTCCCACTCCCTTCCCCCCTCTCTCTCTCTCTATCAAGTCTCTCCCTCTTACCCCCTCTACCTCTCTCAAGTCTCTCTCTCTCACTCACTCACTCCCTCTATCTCTCTACCACTACTCCTCCTCCCCTCTCTCTCTCTCACAACCCTCTCCTCACTCTCCCTCTCTTAGGTCTCTCTATCTCTCTCCCCTCTACCCTTAACCCTACCTCCCTCTACCTCTCTCCCACTCCCTTCCTCTCTCTCTCTCTCAATTATCTCTCTCACTTATTCCCTCTATCTCTCTACCCTCTACTCTAAAAAATCTACCCTTTACCCTTAACTCTTAAACCCTTAACCCTTAAACTCTCTACCCTCTACCCTCTACCATTAACCCTCACTCCCTGTATATCTCTCCCACTCTCTCACTCTCTCTCTCACAAACCTATCCCTCCTACCTCATCTCCCTCTCTTAGGTCTCTCTCAGTCACTCCCTCTATCTCTCTCCCCTCTACCCTTAATTGTAAACCCTTAACCCTTAACCCTTAAACCCTAAACCCTTAAACCCTCTACCCTCTATCCTCTACCATCTATCCTTAAACCCCATCCCTCTATCTCTCTCCCACTCCATCCCTCTCTCTCTCAAGTATCTCCCTCATACCCCCTTTCCCTCTCTCAGGTCCCTCTCTCTCTCACTCTCTCCCCACTACACTTAACCCTCTAACTTATACATTGGATCTTCAACCCTCATCTATCTATATCCTTCCCTCCTCTTCTCTACTTCTCTTTATTTCACTTCTCCCTCCATATCTCCATTCCTCCATCCCTCCCTCTCTTCCGTAATCCATTAACCCTATACCCTCAACCTTTAAAGCCTTAAACACTTAACCCTAAACCCTAAACCCTTAACCCTTAAACCCTTTACCCTCTACCCTCAACCCAATACCCTCTACCCTCAACCCTATACCCTCATCCCTTAAACCCTTAAACTCCAATAAACTTTCTACCCTAATCCCTAAACCCTCAACCCTTAAACCCTCTACCCTCTACCATATACATTGGACCCTCAACCCTAATCCTTCAGCCTATACGCTCAAACCTATACCTCAAACTACATTCCCCATTTCACTGAATTGGCAAGCTAGGGTAGAGGGGAGAGGGTTAGGGTTAGAGGGGAGAGAGATAAAAGGATTGAGTGAGTGAGAGACTTGAGAGAGGGATAGGGGGTAGGAGGGAGATAATTGAGAGAGATAGAGGGCAAATGGTTAAGAGTAGAGGGTTTAAGGTTTAAGGGTTACAGGTAGAGGATTATGGGTAGAGGGGAGAGAGATAGAGGGAGTGATTGTGAGAGAGAGAGACACTTGAGAGAGGGAGAGGGGGTGGGAGGTAGATACTTGAGAGAGAGAGACAAAGAGAGATAGAGTGAGGCAGTGAGTGGGAGAGATACTTGACAGAGGGAGAGACTTGATAGAGATAGAGGGTAGAGGGTTAAGAGTAGATGGTTTAAGGGTTTAAGGTTGAGGGTAGAGGGGAGAGAGATAGATGGAGTGAATGAGAGAAAGATACTTGAGAGAGGGAGAGGGAGTGGGAGGTAGAGAATTGAGAGAGAGAGAGACCGAGAGAGAGGGATGAGTGGGAGAGAGATAGAGGGTAGAGAGAGAGAGAGTTATCTAGTTAGGGTGGGAGGGAGACTTGAGAAGAGGGGGATGGGTGGGAGGAAGAGACATGAGAGAGAGGTTTTTATCTACTTAGAGTTGGAGGGAGAGACTTGAGAGAGGGGGAGGGTGTGGAAGAGATAGAGTTGAAAGAGAGGTATAGATGGAGAGAGGGGGGAGAGAGAGATTTTTGTAGTTAGTTTGGGAGTGAGAGACTTAAGATATGGAGAGGGGGTGGGAGAGGGAGACCAAAGAGAGAGAGAGAGATGGAGTTCTCTAGTTAGGGTTGGAGGGAGAGCCTTGGGAGAGGGAGAGGGGTAGGGAGAAAGAGAGTTATCTAGTTAGAGTTGGAGGGAGAGACCTGAGATATGGAGATGGGGTGGGAGGGAGAGAGAGGGAGAGGGACAAATAGGGAGTGGGAGATAGATAAATAGAGAGATATAGAGAGATAGAGATGGAGAGAGAGAGAGTGTGTGTGTGTGTGTGTTATCTAGTTAGTGTGGGGAGAGAGACTTGAGAGAGGAGGAGGAGGTGGGAGGGAGAGAATTGAGAGAGAGGTGGGGTAGGAGGGAGATAATTGAGAGAAGGGGAGGGGTTGGGAGGGATAGAATTGAGAGAGAGCGAGGGAGAGGGAGGGATAGACCTGAAAGAAAGGGAGAGAGGGAGAGAGAGAGAGTTCTCTAGTTAAAGTGGGAGGGAGAGACTTGAGAGAGAGAGTTCTCTAGTTAGGGTGGGAGGAAGAGACTTGAGAGAGGGTGGGAAAGAGAAACCTGAGTTATAGGGGATAAGAGGAAGAGAGAGAGATTATCTAGTTAGGGTGGGAGAGAGAGACTTGAGAAAGGGGAGAGGGAGTGTGATGGAGAGATCTGGGAGAGAGGGAGTGGGAGAGGGAGAGAGGGAGAGAGGGGGCGTGAAGGAGAGACCTTAGAGAGAGACAAAGTGAGTGTGTGTGTTCTCTAGTTAGGGTTGGAGGGAGATACTTGAGAAGAGGGGAAGGGGATGGGAGGGAGATACCTAAGAGAGGGAGAGGGGACCTAAGAGGGAGAGACCTAAGAGAGAGAGATAGAGGGAGTGAGAGATATAACTAAGCGAGAGAGAGGGGTGGGAAGAATAGAAGGAGGGATAGATCTGAGAGAGAAAGGGCGAGAGAGGGGGTTGGAGCTAAAGCCTAAACCAAAGAGAGAGAAATGGAGGAGGGAGAGAGTGTGAGAGAGAGAAACACAAAGGGAAGGAGGAATTTTGGGAGATTAAGAGAAAGGGAGAGAGGGAGAGGGAGAGGGAGAGGGAATGAGGGAGGGAGAGGTAGAGATGGATAGAGGTATAGAGAACTATATAGGGAAGGAGAGATATAGAGGGGGGAGGAGGGAGGGATGGACGGAGAGAAGCATGATAAAGAGAATGAGAGAGAGAGGAGGGAAGGAGGAAGGTAGAGAGATTGAGAGAGAGAGGAGGGAGGGTGAGAGATATGCAAAGAGGGATAGGTTAGATAGAGATAAGTAGAGAGGGAAGGTGGTTGGGATGAAGGAAGAGAGAGAGTAGAGGGAGGGAGAGAGAGAGGTAAAGAGAGATAGGTTAGATAGATTGAAGTAGATAGGGAAGGTGGGTGGGAGGAAGGAAGAGAGAGAGGGGGAGATAGAGAAAATTAGAGGAAAGGAGGGAAGGAGGGAAAGAGGAAAGGAGGGAGGGATGGAGGGGGAGAGAAAGGCTAGATAGGTAAAAGTATAAAGGTAAGGGGAGAGTGTTTGAGAGAGTTCTAGAGCATAAGGGATAAAAAATGTGTCAAATAGAGAGAGAAAGATGATATAACTTGTTGATTACAGAAATTTGACGAAGTCTGAAATTTTTGAGATCTTCCAAAAACTAGAATTTGCATTGTAACTCCTAGAGATCTGAAACCACTCTCAAAAATCCTACCTATATACATGAAATATAACTTAAAGTATAAGAAAGTAAACGTCCATATGTAAATGTCAACTTATACTTAAATTTTTATTTCATGTATATAGTTTCCCTAAAAGATAACAAGAAGAAAGAGACAAGAAAAAGAGAAGAAAAAAATTCAAAGTAGACCAAAACGCGAGCGCGTTACAACATGCTCGCGTTTTGGAAAAAAAAAATTGATTTCAAAAAATGCACAGTTTTTGAACTCAAAATGCATGCTTTTTTTGAAATTTAAACCATTACGCGAGCGCGTTATATTACGCTCACATTTTAACATGCCTGCATTATGGCTTGGCAATGACCGAGCCTAGGCTCGATCATTACCAAGCCATAACACGAGCGCATTTTACTATAACACATTCACATTTTCACTATTTAGAGATGAAAAAGTAAGTTTTCCACTAATTTGCTACCCATTTCCATGCACCTGCCCAACACACAACTTTTACTTACATAGTACCATTAATTTCGTAACACAACAATAATCACAATATCACATATTAAAGAAAAACATTGATTATGCAAATGTAAAGCTAGCATAATTTTAACAGTGCATCACTTTTATCTATTCTAATAATTTCTTCAAGTAAATAATTCAATATCATTTCCTCCTTTTGTCATGCATGTTTTGCACATAGGCCCTGCCTTGGGCAGGGACCCCCTTTTTTTGCTCCCATCTCATTTTGTGTGCCCCTTCCCTAGAGCCTAAATTGGTCATGTGCCTTCAAACAATCAAATTCCCCTGACCAAATTCACCATCCTGATTTTTGCTAAGTCTTTTTCTTTCACAGAAGTGCCCCTATGAGTTTCCTTTCGCCTATTGCCCCAGCGTCCTCTAGGCCTCATTAACCCACAACTATGGGTTGCCTCATACAGGTCACCACTCATGTTTCACTGTTGAGTAGTGACTAGCACCCAAATTTCCATTGCATTGTGGGAAGCGCACTCAATTTCTTTGTCCGAGCCTTGACCAAGCATCCAAATGAGTGTGAGATTCTACATCTCACCTAACCTGGGTCCACCATACAAATAAATCAAAGAATGCCATTAGTGGTAATTTCCCCATAAAAATTTCTCCATGCCCTTCATTTTACTTGGGGCATTCAAATCTCGAGAGAAGCAAAGTCCCCCCCCCCTTCCATTTTCCACTCTTTGCCTTGTTCCCTCTGACTTGGTCCTTGCTCACTCGATTCACTTTTTCCTAAATTTTTTACTTTGGGGATAGGTTTCCTATGGATTTGGGATGTCTTTGTGGTGCCTAAGTGAACTTCCAAGGTTTCAATAAGTTTTGGGAAGTTTGGGAAATTTCATTCCAAAACTCCATCCCTTTGTGGTCATTTTCGGAACTTTGTACCACTGTGGCCATTTCGGGAACTCCGTCCCTCCTTGGCCATTTCTGGAACTCTGTCCCTCCATGGCCATTTCTAGAATTTCATCCCTTCATGGTCCTTTCAAGAAATTTTTCCCTTTGTGGCCATTTTGGGAACTCCATCCCTCCTTGGTTGTTTCTGGAACTCTGTGCCTTCATGCCTATTTTCAAAACTCCATCCCTCCTTGGCCATTTCTGGAACACCGTCCCTCTGTGGCTGTTTCTGGAACTCTATCCCTCTGTGGCCAATTCCAAAACTTCATCCCTCCATGGATGTTTTGGGACCTTCGTCCCTCCTTGGCCATTTGTATAAATTCATTCCTCCATGGCCATTTTGGCAACTCTGTCCCTCCTTGGCTGTCTCTAGAACTCTGTCCCTCTGTGGCCATTTCGGGAACTTCATCCCTTCGTGTCTGTTTTGGGAACTTTGTCCCTTCATGGCTGTTTTGGGAACTCCATCCCTCCTTGGCCATTTCTGAAACTCCATCCCTTCATGGTTGTTTCGGGAACTCTGTCCCTCCATGGTTTTTTCCAAAACTCCGTCCCCCATGGTCATTTCTAGAAACTCCATCCCTTCATGGCCATTTCGGGAACTCCATCCCTTCATGGTCGTTTTGATAATTTCATCCCTCCTTGGCCGTGTTTGAAACTCTATCCCTCCGTGGCCGTTTCGGGAACTTTGTCCCTCCTTGGTCATTGTTGGAACTTCATCCCTCTATGGCCATTTTGGGAACTTTGTCCCTCTGTGGCAATGTTCGGAACTATGTCCCTTTGTGGCTATTTTAGGAACTTCATCCCTCCTTGTTTGTTTCCATAACTCTATCCCTCTATGGCCATTTCCAAAACTTTATCCCTCTGTGGCCATTTCTGGAACTCTATCCCTCCTTGGCTATTTCTCTAACTTCGTCCCTTTGTGGTCATTTATGGAACTTTGTCCCTTTGTGGCCGTTTCTAGAACTTCATCCCTCCATGTTTGTTTTAGGAACTTTGTCCCTCCTTGGCCATTTCTAAAACTCCATTTCTCCTTGGCTATTATCGAAACTTTGTCCCTTTGTTATCATTTATGAAACTCCATCCTATTTCGGTCATCACAAAAGGAAAATCTAGCCCATCCTTCTGACCTCTGAGGCTTGATACTCAATCTCAAATAGAAGTCTTAGCAAAGAAAACATTGAAGAAAATTCTAAGCCCAGGTTCGGTCTACCGAGTAGCTCCCAGAGGACTTCCACTCATGGCCCACTATTATAAATGACCATCCTCAAACAACTTCCTGACCTTCTTGATCCGAACACCCAAACAATTAAGGATTTATGCCATCCATCCTCCAGCATCGTGGGTCCCAGATCCCAAAACTCTACCCTTGAAACTTCATTTCATCAAAGTCATTTCAAATAGAAAACCTCAAGTAGCTTTCCCTCCTCGAGACTCTGAGTGCCCCAATAATGACCCAAATGCCTCCTAATCTAAAAATGATCTTTGAACCACATATTGAAATTAGATGCTCTTCCACATGAACTTTTCAAATTGCCTGAATCTAAAGATGGAAGAAATCATATGGATTTCCCTTCCCTGTTCGCTATTTCAAAACAACATTCTAGCTAGGGAAATCCGGCCTTTGGGGTCCAGATCATCCAAACTCCCTCCAATAAACTGATAATGGGAATCTAGACTAAATATTAGATTTTTGAATGATGAATTATCCAATCTAACAATGAGTTCACAGTATTTGAGTAATATTTGCCTTCATTTGTGTATGAAAGCACTTATGACACTTCATGTATGTAGGATTCAAGAAGCCTACCATGGGTCCGTTAGGGAGACCCATTGAGAAAGATGAACAAAGAAAATCACTTAGCTCCTGTCACCATTCATTGTATATCCGCCTTTCCGCATAACACCCATCCAAAAAGTTAGCATTAGAAGAAGGCCTATGTCCTTGAAGGTGGTGGGAGGGAGTGGTTGTTTCTTCCCTCCAAAAAAATGACAGTGATCCATCAGAGGCTATTTCATCAGATCAAGGACCACTAACCCATTCCAAAATGATACAAATTTGCAAACGAGATGCACTCAGTCGGATGAGAAATTTTTTCCTATCCATCAAGTGGAATAAGGAAGCTTTCAGGAAGTTTCAGCTATAGTAAAAGGGAAATCAGCTAGAAGACAAAATTGCTACAACACCTCGGCACTAAAAGACAAAATAGGGGAAAAGACAAAAGATGTATTTTAAATTGTTGAATATTGTGGGGTAGGTGAAGCCCTAGTGTAATAAAATCTGGGCCACACAATGTAATTCAATCCTATCCATTCATTCAAGCTTTGCAAAACTATAAATAAGGGTCTCCCCCTCATTTGTAAATGGTTGGAGAGCTAGTGTAAAACGAATTTACGGCAATAGAAGACAACATTGCATGATTTTTCTCATCTTGCATGCATGGTTCTACTTCCCCTTCTAGTTTAGTTGTAGTTTCTTGAATGGAAGTGGTAATGGTAACTATTGTTTCAATATTTGATGAATTTCTAGCTCATGATTTTTGTGGTTCATTGATGATGAATCACTTTGCAAAGCTAGTCTGAGCTTCATTCCTTTATTGCTACAACTTAGTTTGATTGCATGTGCATGATGTGTGTGTGTGATCTAAAAATTTGTATTCTTTAGAAGATTGCACTAGTTTTGTGTAACTGTAGGTTCCTCTTGGTTAGGAAAAACTCAATTTAGGGAGTTTGTCTATTGTAGAAGCCTCCATGATCATTGTTTATTCATAGTTTCAGGTCTAGGAACTTACTCTCTTCCCTCCTCTTTTTCCCTTTTTTTAATAGGTATCCTTAGGCAAGGTTCATGGCACATTATAAAGCTAAAGTTGATGTTGAAATGGAGTTTTAGACTACTATTTGAACTTGCAACAAACACATAGTAACTCTCCCATCCTAAGAACTCCATTTGTATACCTAACTTCCCACACTTTATAACTCATGTGTAGGACCGCCTTGTGATTCTAGCAAATCACATAAATCAATTGAGATATTCTAAGCACTGTCAAGACCTGACATTAGAGACCTTGGGATAGTGTTCTTTAATATGATTGTGGAAGATTGTCTTTCAAGAGAGGTGATGCACCTATGCATTACCTATGTTGAGAAGTGCATAAAAAACACATCAACAATACTTGCGCTAGAAAGAGGGCATGACATGTTGAGGCTACAAAGCTGAAAGTTGGAAATTGAAAAGAGAAATTTCAAGAAGAAATATGAGATAAGGAGATCTATTTTAAGGATGAAACATAAAATCAGAAAATTTTGAAGGCAAACAAAAGTTGAGTTGAAATGGAGTAGCACATGCAAATCAACATCACTCAGCTACATGCAGATTTAAACAAGAGATTGAAGAAAACATTGTAGAGATTCACATTGGCAGACAAATGCAAAATCCATAGCACATGTAGACATAATGAGTTGGAATGTCTCACATTCTTGGATAGAATTGAGAGGGTCTTGCAAGGAGAAATTACCTTTTGGGAAGTCTACAAGCCCTTGGCTCTTGCTAATCCAGAAGAGGAATTTTCTAACATGGAAGCCCAAGCATTCAAAGAGCTGATCCAAGAACATTTGAGCAGCAAGGATAGATTAAGATTGGAAGAAGTACTAATGTCAAGATGGTGTAGATTTCACAATGCACAACATTCAGAATTTACTTGCTCATCATGTACAAAAATCATCACCCATGTCAACGGTTGTTCAGAAAAGTTGGAGCAGCCAACTGTCAAGGAGGACGATTCATCCCATGAGGCAAAAAAATTGTCACCATTTGAAGGAAATCACCTTCAAGTCAGACCAAGAAGCTTCATAGAAATAGATTCTAGGATAGAAAACACTAAAGTTTAAAGTCAAGAGGAAGAGGCTGAAATTCTTGGGACAACAAAGTACCTTGATGAAAATTTGATTCTAACTAATTCATAAGGCTTTCACTCCATCAATAAAGGGTATTCCTCCACTCTGAAAGAAGAACCATTGGCAATTGAGGATGGATCAATAAAGTTTGCAACAGTCTATCCTAGGGCAACCAATGAAGATGTTTAAAATCTGAAAGAGGAAAAGGATGAAAGACTTGGCATAGTAGAGAATGATGATGAAGGTGTAAGTGAAATCAAATTAAAGGACCTCTCCTTCATCAATGACAACGATCAGGAATCTGAAAATGAAAGTTTGGAGGAGTGGGAAAAACCTCTCGCCATGACTATCTACCATCAAGCTTCTTTTTCAAGTGATGATGAGGACCCAGTAGAAAAAAGATATGACCATCTCATCACTAGATTAGCAAAGGATTGGTCAAATCTGAAATACCAAGTGGATTTGGAGGTGCTACTACTGCCGAATTGGTCCAGACTTCATGATTCATCACACTCGGAGTTCACATGCAAAATATGCCAAGAAGCCATCAAGCAAGTCAAAGAATAGGCAAGGTAGCCAAGCACACCACTTCTTGCAGTTGCTTCAAGGATGGAACACTAGGATCAAGAGCCTAAGCCAAGTGAAAACCAAGTTGAAGGTAGTCCTCAAGAGGATTTTGGGATAAAAATAGCACATAAATACAATCTCGAGCTTCAGAGTGATGAATTAGATCAAAAAAGAAATTGTCCACTAGTCATCAAGAATTTCTCCCTCTTCAAGAGAATTTGTGCACCATGGACGATAGGCTTTATGACAAGTCCTTGGAGGGAGATTGTGTAGTGCATTTTGGACCCCTTGATGAGGTGTCATCAATTGATTACTTCTTTCCATTGGGAGTTGTACTATGGAGGTGTGATCATGCCAAGGAAGAGAACATCCCAGAAGATAGTAGCAATGTAGACATACTCCTTGAACCTTTGAATGGTGATTCACTAGATTTTTTGGATTGGTAGAGGGGTTCCTTCTCCATTTACAGCAATAGTGAACAAGGGAAAATGAGTGAATTTCATGATGAGATGCATGAACAGAAAAGAGAAGAATACAAAGATGGGGGTGTTGAGATAGCTGCCAATAGGAATGAAACACCTAGTCAACTACAAGATGCAACTTGGAGTCCTTCCACCATGATCATTGTTGATCCTCCTTCATATTCAAATGGCTGAAATAGGACAGGTTTGTGAATTTCATTGTCCCACAACATTGAAAACCACATAAATAAAGAAAAAACTTGGGAAAGGAAGTGGGACAGTGTGTTGCCTTTTGAGGACAACAATCAAGTGGACACTAGGTTTGCAAAAGATCAATGAGATGAAGTCTATCTTCTCCAAGAACAACTAATGGGGATTTTCAATCCCACGTAAGGTGAAAGAAGTGTTCGCTGCCCCATTTTCCCTACCTTATGCAGACTTGATGCCTGAAATGTTGCAGCCTCCACCATGCCAACTTAAGGTTGTTGATGCAAAGACTCATGAAGCAGTGCTCACTCTTAACTATCAAACAATGCCACAATTGCACAAAAAAATTCAGGTTCTATCCTTCCTTCCTCTTGTGAATTTTCATAACTTCACTTATCATTTTGATTATAGGAATGAGGGGAGACAAACGTGTTTATGGATTAACCATGGGTTTAGCGAGCTTCCTCAATTGGTGATTTTCCCTGACCGGGCGACTGAACTTGAGTGCTACAACATTAAATTTATTTTTTCGGAATATAAATATAAATTTGCACGGTCAAGAACAATAATGATTGCATGTTTGCTTTTACATGCACTGCAAAATCCAATGAGCGTTGATTTCAGTTTTCCTTGCCTGAACATAGTGCTTTGTATATATCTATTTGTACATAGCTCATTTTTTAATAGTGTAGGTTTCCTGTAAATACTTCACTTTCCTTCTTTCTTTAGGTTTTTTTCTTTGTTGTAGGTTGCTTTCTTTAGAGTAGATTCTTCATTGTTTTCTTTCACTATTCCACTTTGGTTAGTTTTGGTGTTTTCTTTCTATTCGTTTTGCTTCCATTTTGTTGTTCCTTTGCTCAGGGTCCCTTTTCTTTTGGTTGGGCACATTTGTATGCACAACAACCATACTTATCACCTGGGGTTTTTCCATGTATTTCTTCATCAAACTCTAATCAAGTTTTTAGAGTCGATGGTGAGGATCTTTTCTTAGTGTCAAATGATCTAGGTGTTTCATTCAAAGAGGATAAGTTATTGGTTGGTCTGATTTTGATGTATTCTAGAATCTTATATCTCTCACATATTTTAAGAATCTGGAGGTCTTTGTAGGTCCTTTGTGAAGTCTAGTTAAGTGAAAAAACTAAAAAAAATCTTCAACACTAATGTGATTCTCAGCCTTGAGCGCGAGCTTCAATGCTTGTGGGTTGAAATAAAATAATTGAAAATTGAAAATCAAAAGAAAAGAAACAAAATAAAGAAATAAAAATATTGAAAATCAAAAGAAAAGAAATTCAGATTTTCAGGGGTATCCGAGCAAATCTATCGGGGGTATGGACGCCCAGCCAATAGTAGAGCAATGTTCGGGAGAATCACAATGACAACCTCTTCAGGGCTATCAATGCCTGACTAGTAGTGAGGAAATGTCCTAGATGATTTTGGAGTTAGAATAAACTACATAGCTTAACTTGACGAAGCTTCACTTCATGTAGCAACTAAAGGATGGAAATTCACACAACTACACACACTTGGATTTTCAGTATATTGAAATTTGGATTAACTAGTGGTTTTGATCCTTTGGTTGAGCATCTAGATTATTTTCCCTAGTGTGAAGATCGGAGCCCGAGACTCTGGGTTCATGATTCCAATTTTTTATCAAAATTCTCTAGAGAATTTCCCTAGTGAGTTGCCATTTGTTGTGCATATTTTGCACACACACCTCACCTTGGGCAGGGACCCCCTCTTTTTGCTCCGCATGAGCTTCTTTTCTCCCATCTCATTTTGTGTGCCCCTTCCCTAGAGCCTAAACTGGTCATGTTCCATCAAAAAATCAAATTCCCTTGACCAAATTCACCTATCTAAGTGTTTTTCTTTCAAAAAAGTGCCCCTACGGGTTTCCCTTCATCCATTGCCTTGGTGTCCTCTAGACCTCACGGGCCCGCAGTTGCAAGTTGCCTCATATAGGTCACCTGTCATGTTTTTTTGTTGAGTAGCGTCAAACACCCAACTTTCGACCGTATGGTAGGACTAGTGTTTAGTTTCTCTGTTCAAGCCTTGATCGAGTATCCAAATGAGCGTGAGATTCCACATCTCACCTAACATGGGTCCAGCATAAAAATAAATCAATGCATGCCATTAGTGGAAATTGGCCCATAAGCATTGCTCCATGCCCTTCATTTTACCTAGGGCATTCGAATCTGGGGAGAAGCAAAGTCCCCCCCTTCCATTTTTTTTCTCTTTGCCTTGTTCCTGTTGACTTGGTCCATACTCACTTGATTCACTTTTTCCTTCATTTTTGACTTTGGGGATAGGTTTCCCATGGATTTGGGATGTTTTTGTGGTGCCTAAGTGAACTGCTAAGGTTTTGTTAAGTTTTAGAAAGTTTTAGAAATTTCATCTTGGAACTACATCCCTTTGTGGTTGTTTTCAAAACTTCATCCCTCTGTGGTCATTTAGGGAACTTCATCCCTCCTTCGCCATTTTTGAAACTCCATCCCCTCATCACCATTTTTGTAACTTTGTCCCTTTGTGGTCATTTTGGAAACTACATCCATCCTTGGCCATTTCTGGAACTTTGTCCCTCCTTGGTCATTTATGGAACTCCATCCCTCTATGGCCATTTCCAAAACTTCGTCCCTCCTTGGCCATTTCCAGAAATCTATCCCTCGTTGGCTATTTTTGGAACTATGTCCCTCTGTGGCCATTTTCAGAACTTTGTCCCTTCGCAACCATTTTCGGAACTTCGTCTATCCTTGGTTATTTATAGAACTTCATCCCTTTGTGGCCGTTTTGGGAACTTTATCCCTCCTTGGCCATTTTTTGGAACTCCATTCCTCCATGGCCATTTCGGGAACTCCGTCCCTCCATGGCAGTTTCAGGAACTCCATCCCTCCTTGGTCGTTTCTAGAACTCCATCCCTCCCTGATTGTTTTGGGAACTTTGTCCCTCCGTGGCCATTTCTAGAACTTCGTGCCTTTGTGGAAATTTCAGGAACTCCATCCCTCCTTGTCCATTTCTAGAACTTCGTCCCTCCGTTGCCATTTCAAGAACTTCATCCCTCCCTGGCCATTTCTAGAACTTCGTCCCTCCATTGTCATTTCTAGAACTCCATCATTTTTTAGCTATCATAAAAGGAAAATCTAGCCTGTCCTTCCGACCTTTGAGGCCCAATACTCCAATCACTAGCAGAACTCTTAGTGAAGAAAACATGGAAGCAAAGTATAAGCCTGAGTCCGGTCCCCCGAGTACCTCCCACCTAACTTCCACTCATGGCCCACCATTCTAAATGACCATCCTCAAATAGCTTCCCAACGTTCTTGATCTGAACACCCAAACAATTAAGGAGTTATGCCTACCATCCTCCAACATCATGGGTCCCAGATCTTGAAACTCTGCCCCCAAAACTCTGTTTCATCATAATCATTTCAAATATAAAACCTCATGCATCTTTCCCTCCTCATGACTCTGAGTGCCCCAATAATGACTGAAATGCCTCCTAATCTGAAAATGAGCTTTGACCCACATAATTAAATTTGACGCTCTTCCCTATGAACTTTTCAAATTGTCTGAATCTAAAGATGGAATAAATCATACAGATTGCCCTACCTTGTTCACCCTTTCAAAACAACATTCTAGCTAGGGAAATTTAGCCTCTGGGGTCTGGATCATCCAAAATCCCTCCAGTAAATTGCTAATGGAAATTTAGATAGAATATTAGATTTGTGAATGATGAATTATCCAATTTAACAAGTATTTTATAGGATTTCACTAACGTTTTCCTTCATTTGTGTATGGAAGCACTTACGACACTTCATGTATGTAGGATTCAAGAAGCCTACCGCGGGTCCATCAGGGAGACCCATTGAGAAAGATAAATAGAGAAAAGAACATAGCTCATGTCACCATTCATTTTAGATCCACCTTTCCTCGTATCACCCATCAAAAGAGCTAGCATTAGAAGAAGGCCTATGTCCTTGAAGGAGGTGGGAGGGAGCGGTTTTTTCTTCCCTCCAAATAAATGATCGCGATCCATTAGAGGCTATTTCAATGGATCAGAGACCACTAACCCAATCTAGAATGATACAAATTTACAAATGAGATGCACTTGGTTGGATGAGAATTTTTTTCCTATCCATCATGGGAAAGAAGGTAGCTTTCATGTAGTTTCAGCTATAGTAAAAGGGAAATCAGCTAGAAGAAAAAACTGCTATAGCACTTGGGCACTAAAAGACAAAATAGGGAAAAAAAAAAGATGTAGTTTAAATTACTAAATAGTGTGGGGTAGGTGAAGCCCTAGTGAAATAAAATTTGGGTCACACAATGTAATTCAATCCTAGCCATTCATTTAGGCTTTGGAAAACTATAAATAGGGGTCTCCCCCTCATTTGTAAATGGTTGGAGAGCTGGTGTAAAAAGAATTTGCAACAATAAAAGATAACATTGCATGATTTTATGGATTTTCTCCTTGATTATTCTCATATTGCATGCACGGTTCTACTTCCCCTTTTATTTTAGTTGTAGTCTCTTGAACGAAAGTGGTAATGGTGACTAGTGTACCAATATTTGATGAATTTCCAGCTCATGTTTTTTGTGGTTCATTGATGATGAATCACTTTGCAAAGCTAGTCTGAACTTCATTCCTTTATTGCTGAAAATTAGTTCGATTGCATGTGCATGATGTGTGTGTGTAATCCAAAAATCTACAGTCATTAGAAGATTGCACTGGTTTTGTGTAATTGCAGGTTCCTCTTGGCCAAACAAAACTCAATTTAGGGAGTTTGTCTACTGTATCAGCCTCCATGATCATTGTTCATTCATAGTTTCAGGTCTAGGAACTTACTCTCTTCCTTGATATTTTTCCCTTTTTTTTAATAGGTAACCTTAGGCAAGGTTCATTGCACATTATAAAGCTAAATCTAATGTTGAAATGGAGTTCTAGAATATTGTTTGAACCTGCAGCAAACTCACAACAAATCTCCCATCCTAAGAACTCCATTTGTAGAACCAACTTCCCACACTTTGTAACTCATCCGTAAGACCCCCTTGTGATTCCAAAAAATCATGTAAATTAACTGAGATATTCCAAGCATTGTCAAGACTTGACATTAGAGACATTGGGATAGTGTTCTACAATTTCATTGTGGAAGATTTTCTTTCAAGAGAGGTGATGCACCTATGCATTACCTGTGTTGAGAAGTGCATAAAAAACACATCAACACCCTCAAATTAATTTCCATTTCAATTAACATGTTTAATTATACAAGTACATTTATGATTATATACACATATATATATATAATTATATTCCCATAATTGGGAGATATATTTATATATATACATATATAGATATATGTGAATGTAAATGAATAAAATTATAAAGGTAGCTTCAAGTTTAATATAATTAACATACACATTAATATAATATTGTACATATATAATATATATATGCATATATATGTATATACATTAACATACATATCTATATATATAAGTAATTTATGTGTTTCCATAATAATAGGTTGTTGTATACAACCATTAGATCTCATTAACACTAAGAAATAACCACCTAAATATATCTAATACATACATATATATAATTATAATCTAAAAGAAAATTCGAACATCCATGAGTTGGGGCAAGTGACATTCATATAGTAGAAGGCACACAACCATCATAATATCATGTATCCTAATAAATGACACCCCTATGGAGAATTGATCGACATTCATATATTGATTGCCATAAATAAAAACTTGGATGCTACTCATTCCATGTGTATGATATGGGGTTTAAAAGGAATCAAATTTTTATATATAAAAATAAAATCATGTGCAACATTGAGATCGATTTTTAGCATACAACAATTGGATTACACCCAGCTAATAGGTTGCAAGGCAATGACTACAACTAAGGATGTTACAGTGATTTGCAACTAATGCTCATTGAATTCCTAAAAGAAATATACAGCCACAATATGAAGCCGATAGGCAGCCACATATAAATTCGATATGGAGTCACATATACAATACATCATAAAATTCAATCATGCAAAGCTAAAAGAAAACTATGAACTTATGCAAGAGCATATGCAATATAGCCATCAATTTCAACAACCAATCAATATTAAATATGATACACAAAAGATAACATCATAAAGAGAAAGACCAAAAGAAGTGCCAACTAAACCTTTCAGTGACAACATGGAAAAGTACGAAATAAAGAGGGTACGTAATCGACCAACCATGGTTGAGCTGGGGACCAAGCCTAAACCACAAATTGGCAACCACAATCCCCCATTGGCCTCAAACAATGTTGATTAAAAGAAAATAGATAACCATCATAATAAATCAAACCACAAAAAATATCCATCAAATGGAGATAGCTTAATCTTGGCATAGACATTGATCAAAAGAAAAGAAAACAATTGTTTTCAGTGGACAAGAGAGATCGTTCACAAATAACAGATAAATGAAAAAAGAGTAAAGACAATGCCAACTTGAGATCCAATACTTTGGAGAGGAAAGAGAAGTTCTAAGAATAACTCTATCACAGCAATAATCCTTTTCTCCAAATCCTTGATCAACCTTCAAAAAAAAATTCCGACTTCGAAAACAACTTTTAATCAAAAATCTATAAATGATAAATATTGTTGTAGACATAAATTTTTCATTCAAAAAAAAATCCAACCTCCCAACCCAAAAAACCCCTCGAAAAGATAATAAGGAAATATTTTGTTTTTCCAAAACAAAAAGCAACAAAAAGACCCATAAAAACATGTTTCCATTCAACAATTAGTTTGGAGTCATGCATGTTCACGAACTCCACTTTTTCTATCTTTTAAATTTCCTTAACAACTTGTTTGAAATCACATCCAATTCACTATTTTATTTTAAATTATATTATTTTCCTCATTTTCTTAATTAAATCTCAAAGATAATAATAATAATCATCTTTATATTTAATTTTAAAATACTTTATCACATAACAATTTAATTTAATAAATTAATTAAAAAAAATCTATATAAGTATCCATTTTCAATCTTGATTTATTTATTTAATTAATTAATTCCAATTTAATTAAACAATCTTATAAATCAATTTAATTTAATTAAATCAATTAAATAAGGCAACTCGTAACATTAATTTCTCCACAACTTACCATTACAATTTTATTTAAATTTAATAACTAGTTAAACACCATAATCAACAATTAACTAAGTATCATCACAAATCACCCACAACCATAAAATCAAAATGAGACAACTAGCCAAAGGTGAAAACCAAACTAATGGGGTGACTAGACGAGTACTCATCCTCATTGCAGATGATGGAAAGGGTAGAGGATCTTTTGTCATCTTTGTTTTCAACAACATTTCCATTGGGTTCAAAGGTATGCTTAGACCTAATAATTCATGTGGCATCAGTTCTTGGTACCTGCAATTTGCATCAGACAAACTAGTGACCAACATATATATCAGAAAATCAAACACACCGTGAGAGGAAATCGTAGTGTAGCAAGGAACTCACGAACAAGTAATGCTACACTATCCCTCCCACCAAGACACTTCAAACAA
The DNA here is from genome assembly GCA_007115665.2 of Sequoiadendron giganteum. NCBI lineage: Eukaryota > Viridiplantae > Streptophyta > Pinopsida > Cupressales > Cupressaceae > Sequoiadendron > Sequoiadendron giganteum. Next base: position 633,209,172 of record CM021102.1, read on the forward strand.
TAATCCACACCAACGAATAATAACAATTACATCGTAAACAACATAGATCAATCATGAATTAAATGCACAATAAACATAATCATATAACCACATGATACTCAAAACTAAATTAATTTGAACACACAAATAAATCCATATAACCATCATAACATATACATAATTCAATAGTATCATGAACATCAAAGTATGGTTAATTGTTATCCAATCCAAGACAATAAAACTAACATCTACTAAGTATCATAATGTATGTGCTAAACAAAATATCTATCAATCCAATAGAGAATAGTGTGAGGGGCACTACATCATACATTTCTTAATGTATCTAAATATCTATGAATAGAATCATGTATTGTTGGAACATTTTTATTTGGAAACAACAACTACAGTGAAGGAGGATTTGGAGGGTTTTCATTTTGTATGGGATTAGGGTTTTCATTTTGTGTGGAATCAGGATTTTCATTTTGTGTGGGGTTAGGGTTTTCATCTTGTGCAGGGTTAGGGTTTTCATATTGATCCATTTTTTACTTGTTAATTGATAAAAAAAATCTAAATTAACAATGGTTTTAATGCAATAAAAAACCTATCAAATATAACCTATTTTTGACAAAAAAAAAAATTTAAAAGACAAAATGAATATAAATTGAATAAAAATTAAAAAATCCAAACATACCTTTGAAATTTGATAGGTTTTGGGAAAAATGATCTCTAGTGAACGTATATCCGAGTTGCACACTAAAAAAAACATGCCCACAAATAGCTAAAATGAGCTCTTGGGTTTTTATTTTATTTATTTATAACACAGGAAATAGATATTCGTTTTCTGATTTCTAGTTTTTTTAATATATGGTCAGGTTCGAGACCCAGTGATATTTAATTGTTGATAGATTTTTTGAAATGTATAATATACAAATATAAATAAAATATATATTATATTAATTTAATATAATATATTTATATATATAATATATATTATATTATAATATTATATTATATTATATTATAATATATATATTATATATTATATATTATAATATATATTATATTATATTATATATATTTATACTATATTATATTTTATATATACTATAATATATATAATGTATATGTTATATTATAATAAATATATAATATATTAGTTTATTTTTTGGTCGAAACATGAAAAACATTTATTACTTGGAAAATAAAATTACATCAAATCATGGGTTACAAACAATGCCACTTCACCTTACATACAAGAGCTCCACCAACTCCACAAAAAATAAACCAACAAAGCCTACAATAGACCTATTAATAGATCATAAGTTTGAAAGTCAGATTGTCTTTCTCTTCAACTAAGACCTTAGAACCATTGCAAAGGTTTCCTTCTTTTCCTTCTTTGTTTTCCTCCCCTTTACTGTTTTCCATCCATCCTCTACCCTTGCAGCCTCGTTCTGCCACTCCAAAGTTTTGGCATAGGATATCTTCAAAACTCCATCAAAACTTCCATTAGTTTGATGAAATTTTTTATCTAATTTTCGTTTCCCTATCACTTGCTCCCGTGATTTCCCCAAACCTCTTTTCTCTCGACATTCTGGTGTTGCTACCCAGTTTTTGGGACTCAACCCCATTCCACCTCCATTGTGGGCACCATTGTCTTTGTTCACAGTCGAATCCCTTTCTCGTGCCAGGACTACTTCATTTTGCTATGGATCCATCCTTCTACCTTCCTCTGCTAGAGCCTCCCCATTCTAATCCACTTCCTCCCCATTTTTTTGTTGATCCACCCTTCTACCTATCTCCACCAAATCCTTCCCATTCAGAACCTCTTCCTTCCTGCTTTCCTCCTATGTAATACTTTTCTTTAATTCCTTTTTTCCACTGTGTAGTGATGGGGGCAACATTTTTCCACCAGGAGGCTAATGTGGTAGCTTTTTTTTGGCACATTCTATAGCCAAATGTCCAGTTTTGTAGCAAATTTTGCACCTAAAGGGTATCCCTTCATAATCCAGGGGTTGCACCTAGCAACATTTTGAATTTTTTATTTGAATCTCCTCTGGAGGTGCCTTTGACAAATTCATTTCCACTAATATCCTGGAAAAATTCAAATGCAAGAGGTTTGAAGACCCTTCATCCACCATTAAAAAACTACCTAGAGAGTTCCCTACCGCCTCTAAGAAGGAATAAAACTAGAACTGCAAGGGGAAGTTTTGAATTCTCACCCAAATAGGGACCTTCTCAAACACTTCAATGGATGGATTAAAAGTTGGATGCCAAGGCTTTAGCATCAATGGAAACTTTTCTTCCCAATACCAAGGGTAATCATTAAGGATTTTCTTTCTATCCTACTCCTTTTCAAAATTTACAATGAAAAATCCTCTGGACAGCTGATAGATTTGCACATACCCTTCCAATATAGGTTTCTAGTGGTTGGAAATCCACTGGTGGAGGTCCGTCAAGGCTGGCCTAAATCCCTCGAATCTTCCTATTAGACCCAATCCAGAAAAAAAAAAATCATTGAAGATAACTTCTTGCTCAAGCTCTTCATCTAGCTCCAAAATGGTAGATCTAGATGATAGAAAAGAGTCAGAGAATCCACCTTTTCTTTTCAATACTTATTTTGAATGTTTCCATGACTAAGAAGGACCCGTGCGGATTTTCCCATTCTGAGTCACTTTGTTCACCTGCTTGCACCCAACTCTTCCTAAATATCAGGCACTGAAATGCCCTCTTTGTTGGTGTTGTTGCACTGAGACATCTTCTACATCCACAACCCAGTTGTCTCTATTAGAACCAAGTGTCAATAGAGATTTATCCTTTGGTGTTTTCCTCTTGCCATTTTTGAGCTAGCTTCTCCTCAGATCCATTCTTCTATTGTCAACTTCAAAGTGTAATGCCCCGCCAAGTAACCTTAAAGGAAGTTGCAATTAACATCTTAAGTGAACTAATTTTTTTTTTTTTTTTTTACAAAGTGCATTTAACATACACATTCACTTACTAGTTCACAACAACCTCTAAGGCTACAAGGTTAGGATTACTTAAACCCACACATACATATTACATATAACCATAACATTCTAAACCTTATAATATAAACATCATACATCATAAGAATACCACATAACATAATAAGATAATCAACCAAGATACAATCTCATAAACATTATCTTAAACCAATAGATACATAACTCATTCCCAGAATGAGGCAATAGTACTCAAGGTTACAATTACAAAAGTCCACCTCATAAACATAAGAGGGATAAAATAACTTATACAAGTTAAAATATTACAATGCAAGTAATTACAACAAGAACCGCGAGCTGACCATCAGGATGTCTCGCCACCAAGTACTGAAGATCGATGGGGACCCAACGGTTTTGGTGCATGTTCCAGCCAACCAATGTGGTACCCGAAGGCCCACCCCCCATGCTAGGAGATAGTAACAAAGTAACATGGACAAAAATCTACTACCTCTAACCAAAGGCAGACTCATACAGTTATAACCAACCAAATGAATTAACAAGCACAATTCATTCACCATACAAGTACGAATCAAGTACAACTCAAGTACAATACAAGTACAAATCAAATACAATACAAGTACAACTCCAACATCACTGACATAGGTCACATTGCTTCCAGACATAATAATAATCAAGTATGCTCACAGAACCATACACATAAAACAATTAACAACAGTTGTCATAGATAGAGTGTCATCGCAAGGTTTGTCATGAGATCTCCTCTAGGCATTCTTCATAGGCTCCAGCACAAGTAATCCTGGTGGCCTCAACCGAATCCCTGGCACTCATACTCACTCATGCGGAATCAACTACCTCTCACAAAAACTAGATAGTTGATCTTGCCATTCCAGGCCTTCTCACTCATCCCAAGTCTAAACAAGCCCTTGTGTCTATGAGTGAGGATTAAATTATCTTGATTAGTGTGAACTGCATCCTAATCATCTAAGTACATTAATTTAATTATCACTTGATTAACTCACTTTTGAAGGTTACCTGGTTTACCACTTTGGGCTCCGGCCCCTAACAAAAGCCACTCTTCTAATGAACAACACACACCCAAACAATCCACCAAGGGAAACACAAGTGCATACCAACTAGGCATCATAATCCACTCCAACACAAGGAGGATACAAATAATAGAACTCACTCCAACATCTTGGAGAAAACAACACATAGTCCACTCCTTTCACAGGAGGTACAAAAGATCTCACTCCAAACATCTTGGAGGCAACAACACATAGTCCACTCCTTTCATAGGAGGTAACAAAAGATCCCACTCCAAACATCTTGGAGGCAACAACACATAGTCCACTCCTTTCACAGGAGGCAACAAGATGAAACCACATAACAAGGTCACTCCATACAAGGAGACACGGATCCCATAATCCGCTCCTAAACCAAGGAGGTGCAAACATCCCCATTCATGAAAACCGGGTAAAACTAAACATGCACTACCCAAGGGAAAACAACTGGATGGCATAAAGATTCAACAACCCTTATCTTCTAAGTTCTTGGAAGACTTATAGTTTATGACTAACATTAAATCCCAAAACCAACAATGCAACTTGACGACATAACAACAAAAGCATTCAAATCATCAATCAAATCTAATATTTGGATTTCCTAAATCCATACTCATTCAATAGGTAGTGTTGACAAAGTCAAAGACATGATAGGTAGATCATCTAAAATAATCATAACCCCTATTTCCCCTTTCATCATTGGAAATCTAAAACAATTAAATTTACTTCCCTTTACTGAATATAAAGAATTAAATCCTTTAAGATAAGCATGATGAAGATACTACTTTTGGATATACTAAATCCATATCTCTTTCATAATCCAATCACACTGATTCAATTAATCTAAATAGAAATTAATAAATAACATAATTGATTGCTTCATCAATAAAACAACTTCTTAATTTACTTTTAAATCGACACAAATCCATGCAAGTAAACTCTTTCCATTTCCTAACCAAATCTTACATCTCATTCAATTTTCTATTTAACACATTCAATCACTTTAATATAATAACATATTGTTTCTCTATCCATTTTCCATATACACTAATCAATCCATTTTTAAATCTCTATTCAATAATACATTGCATACATCTTATAAAAACGAAATACGATAATGAATTTACCCTTAACATATTTTACATGCTCCATATTATATATACACCAAACATATATATTAATAAACTCAATTATATAGATTCTTTAATATTCCAATCACAACGATTAATTTGTTCTATGGAAATAAAACATAATAACTATTTGTCTTTTTCAATAGAGATAGTTCCTAAATTTACTTCTAATGCAACCTAACACTATTGCAAACAATCTTTTCCAATTTTCTATCCGGAGTCTATGTCTCATCAACCATCCATTTAAAAACATGCAATTTCATCAATGTACAAAAATATCTTTTGGCTTATCTCTTTGACTACGCATTCAAAACTTATCTTTTAAATTCTTCATGCAAAACTAAATCACACGCACTTAAATAAAACAAGGTAAATATTGATTGAAAATACTCATGAATATATATATATACATCTCAATATATTTTTTTCAATCATATTAACAAAATAAATATTTTCTTTTAAATCAAATAATTACTTCTATTAAAAAGATATCTTTCTCTATACATTTTCTACACATACTAATCATTTCTTTTAAAACACTAATAATACCCAATTTGAAAACAACAGAATAAAATAAGATAAAATATTATTTACTTTCTCAAATGGATATATACCTTCACTATATATATCTACTAAATATAAATTAATATATTTAAATATATTTAATCACAAACATATCTTCTATCCTTTGCAGAATATCAATTTGATTAATTCAAAATAAAATATCCTTTATCATCAATATTTCAAAATATAAATATATTTTTTCAATTAAATCGAATTAATAATTGGACTTTTTACATATGGATTTAAATTCCACAATTCAATTTTAAATTATGCATTCTTTAAATCAAATATTTAACTCCTTCAATTAAACTTTAACATGCCATTTTAAAATAAACAATAATTTCCCCATATGTTTATAATTATAAATCCACCAATCTTATATACAAATTTTATTTAAAATAATATAAATAAATATAATACTTTAGTATTATAAATTATAATATTAAATATTATTAAATAATATTTTAATATTATAATAACAATACATAAAATATTAATATTTATAAATATCAATTTATTATTATTTTATTTTCAGAACAGCCATGGGAAAATATCTTAACAGCAGTCTCATGTTTTAAGCATAACTCAAAAACTACGATCTGGGTATTTGCTATTTTTGGACAAGGTTAAGAAAATATCAAAATGCAAAAAATCTTTAAATTTCTTGAAAACCCAGTTTGTAAAAGTGAAGTTATAGGCGACGCAATCAGACCATTTTACCATGAAAATATAACTATACTGCAGATTTTAAAATCCGTTTTTTAATAATAACAGAGGGTTTCATTTTATAAAAACATTCTAAATGCATTGTTCAATCTCTATGTTTAATTTCAATAACAATAAAATCAATTTCTCCAAATAATTTAAATTCAACTAAGGTTTTCACAAGCAAAGGCTGTAAATTTGTTTAATTCTTTTCTTCTAATATCAAATTTATTTTCTAAAACAGATTTAACAAATAAATCTTTAATCACTACTATTTAACAAAAACAATCAAGAACAATAAAATACAAAGAGGAAAACCTGGTACAAGAAGCTACAGGAAGAGATGAATTTTTGATGCAAGCCTCCTCCAAAGATTTCCTGAATTTTCTTCAATCCTCCAATGAATCCAATCCAAAATCCAACAAATGCAAACAATCTTTCCTTCAATCAATTCTATAATCAAACTTACTTCAAACCATTGTGCAAATTTTCCAAAATTTCTTCCCTACTGTAGAAATGTATTTTTCTCCAAAACTCTCTACCTAAAATTAAAACATATATTCTTAAAAATTAAAACATATATTCTTATAAATCAAAAATACCTAATTCAACCCTAATTCACATTACATGCAAATTAGATATTTCAATTTCAATTTCAATTTCAATATCTACAACCCTAATTCACATTACATGCAAATTAAATATTTCAATTTCAATTTCAATTTTAATTTCAATTTCAATTTCACTTTTCAAAAACCCACTTTCAATTTAAAATGAAATTTCAAATGATAAATTAATTTCCAAAGTTGCAACCAATTTCTCAAATAAACATTTAATTATAATTTCTAATTTAATTCTCACACGTTGGAATTAAATTCCAAAATTAATTCTAATTCTTTTATTTCCTTTCATTCTCCTGCATCCCGTTTAATTAATTAATTTAATTATTTAATAACTAAATTCAACCCCTTGGATCAAATTTAATTAATTAAATAAACTAAATATAATTAATTAATTTAAGTATAAACTTTTATCCACATTGCATTATTAAATTAAATAATCATCAAGATGATTTAAATGCAATTATTCTAAATATCTATTTCCAACTCAAGAATGCTTCAGAATTAAATAACATCAAAGCAAGACAGACAATGACTCGACACACACAACTGATGACACACTAAGGCTAGGGTATAGACTTGACACATGTTACCTAGCTACTATCTCCCGTTCAACTTAACCGTTGGATCGACACGCTCAAACCTGTGAAGCCAGGTGGAGTCGATGTCATGTACCTGCAGTCCTGCAACCAAGTAAACAACATCATACAATATATCCAACATATAATACACACCGTGAAGAAGGAATTACGGATTCGCAGGGCGTTCGCAAGCGAGTGATGCGAACTCGTCCTCTTCACCAATACACTCATCGAAACTGACACTTTCATCATAATCCAATAATCTCATAATAACATCTCATGTTAACTCTACAACATCATTAATCCATAATGCATTTGAAACAATAATCAGCTAACTACATCCCACAATAATGTTGTCGCTCAATAGTAGCGATCAAAACATCATAACAAAATGTATCCAAAATCAAAGTAACTGCAACCAACATAGCATAAAGCAACTTGAACAAAAATCAAAACGGAGGGGTGTTACACAAAGTGCCAAAATCCCCTGACCGTTTCCTACGATGTCTCTCCCTCAACACTCAGACCTAGTAAAGCCCTAGTCATTACAGCTTCCCTAGAACGACCATTAATCTCCATTAGAAGGATTTCCTATTACTATAAATCTATTTTTAGTTTTATTTATGCTCTTTATAATTTATATATTAACCATCTTTTATTTAAAGAAAATTTCTAAAAAAGGTATAAAATATATTATATTATTTATTATATAATATTATATTACTATAAAATAATATACTATTATATAATAAGACAATATTATATAATATGAGCTATCAGATTTTTTTAATTTATAACATAGGAAATGGATATTTGTTTTTTGTTTTATATTTTTTAATATATGATCAACGCTTTTTTCAAATGTATAATATGAAAATATAACATATAATATATAATATATATTATATATTATATATTATAATATAATATACATTATATTATGTATAATATATATTATTTATAATATAATATAATATAATATTTTATAATAATATTATATTATATTATATTAATTATAATATAATATACATTATAATATTATATTATATTATTATATAATAATAATATAATCATAAAATATATTAAATATAATATTATAATAAAATATAATATTATAATATATTAAATATATTATGATATAATATTAAATTAATAAACATAAGTAAAAAAAATTGAATTTAATCTGTATTTGATAAATATATTAAAAAATTATTATAATATATAAAATAAAAAAATTCGTCAGGGCTGACTAAACAAATATCCCTTTAGAATTGAATATTTGTTTAGAAACAAATATATGTTTCTAACAGTGAATCGTTTTGGTTTGGTATTACCAAACCAAAATGGATATTGTACTTGGGACTTCAAAAAGTCAAAGGTGTGAATTTCGCATTTTTGGGTGTGTTAAAAATGTTTTTTTTTCACATCATCACTTTTTGGTCCCCCATGATCTTGCACAAACCCCATATTTAGAAAACATGCTTAATGTTAGATGAAAAAAGAAACAAAATGTGTCTTTTAACTTTATAGAAAAAGCTGCCAAAATATAGTTATTACATAACAAATTAATAGAGAGAAAACAAGCCCAGGCAAAAGCTACTAAGAGCAAACAATCAATGAATCTCAATGAAAACTAGCAGGATAAGGGTTTAAAAGTTTGAAAAAATGAAGCTATAATTGTAGATCCCAAACAATGCAAACCAAAGATTGAAACCTGAGAAACTCTAGGAAAATGAAGAAGCCCTAAATTGTCTATGATAGGTACACAAATGTGTGCATTTAAGGTCATTAAAAGAATTAAAAGAAGAAAATAAGTTCAATTTTCTTCACACATGAATGTTTTCAAAATGCAAAACATAATAATCTATTGAATCTATTTCTGAAATATTAAGAAAAATACTTTATGCTTTATGTTGTATGGAAAGAATAATGAAATGCTTTACTTTTAAAATTTAAACATGATATGCATGTTGTTGGTGTAATTAAATGTTTTGTACCTTGTCCTAGGTCATAATTACACCTTAGTTAAGTTTACTTAGGGACCACATAGGAGTTGTTGGAGAATTTCCACCTTTGGTGGACTTATCTTCTTATTACTTTATCACTTCCACCTTTCATGGACATATCATGTGATTAGGTTTCCACATTTTGTGGTAGATCCACTATTTGTGGTGGTTATCACATTATCACCTTTCCACTTTAGGTGGAATGATAGCTTTTCATTGTTGTCTCATGTCATGAGATTACGAAACTTGTCATAATCTTATGCACTCCTATGTACTCACCTTGGCTATATAACCAAGGGGTCTCTACTACATTAGTACACACATTGATTGATATCATATCATTTGACATTAAATACAGTTTATTCTTGTCACATTATTTTCTCTCTTCTTTGTGCTTTCCATTTGGTCCATAGGTCTTGGCATCCATAGCCAATTCTAACATAGTATCAAAGCATGTTTGATTCTAACATGGTATCAAAGCGGCTTGGGTGCCATTGGAGAGTCTTTTTTTGAAGAGAGGTACTAGATTTGGGGAGGTGCCATTTTTAGCTCTTTATTGCAGGTTTATATCGGTGCTTCCTGGTGCAAATCTAAGCTCACCATTGTGTCCAGAAGGTTCGAGAAAGTTGATTTTTCCTTTTCTTTTGTCCAAATTGGACATATGAGGCCAAACCTATGAGGGTTTGAAGATGCATTGTGGTTGCCAGATCCAGAAGGTAGCTGCAATTTTGGAGCATTTTGGGTCAAATCTGACCCTGCCATCGCGTCCAGAAGGGCCAAAAACCCTAAGATCGACTGTCAATTCTTCCATTTTGGAGCAACTCATCCGGTGAGGCAAAATTCTTTTACCCAGAGAGTCATACAGCCACCAGGTCATCATTATGATGTGCGGTATGATTTTTTGAAAATATATATATTTTTTATTTTTGCTAATTTCTTTTGAAAAATTAAAAAAAAAACATCAATGTTTTTTTTGGAAAAATTTATTGCAAGAATTTATTTAAAAATAAAAAAAATAAAAATAAAATGAAAAATTTCCATTCTACAGACTGACAGTACTCACAAGAGAGTACTCTGTACCATCCACAGGGTACTTGTGGCCAGTCATCATCTGCCACTTGGCACACCTTCATTGGTGCCCCTACTTCTATTCTACAGGTCCCCACATAGTTGTTGTTGGCTAAAAATATCGGTGCCTCTTACAAATTCCGGCAAAAATCCGGTAGAGAAATCAGTAATATTTCGGCGTCAAAAGCGACACCAATAACGGGTATACACCAGTCAATTTTAAGCTCCAAGTTTGGTCAAATATTCCTTACGTGGGAGCATATTCTTTTTTAATGGTGGGCAGGACATCAAATTTAATGTTGTACATTGCCGATGTCAGTAAAGCATCAGCGCTGATGTCAGCACTCATTTGAAATTTTCTATCCCCTCACCATTTGCATTTTGATTTTTGGAGACAATTTTCAAATGCTCATATCTCACTCATTTTGGCTCCTTTTTTCAAGAATTTTTTTTTGATTTGGGCTAATGTTTCGTGCTCTATATAGTGGTGCAATCAGTTTTTAATTTTGGCATATGGTTTTTCCACAAATTTCAGATTCTCACAGGTGTTGCTGCTTCGTCCTCATTTTAGGAACTTTGGGAGGTCATAACTTGCTCCTACGGTAACATTTTTGAGTGCTATTTTTTTTTAAGTGCATAATTTTTCATATATTTCTCATTGGTATGATCATATTGATCTTATTTTGTACCAAAAATTGTACTTGAATCTGTGGCCTATTTTGGCATCTGCATGTACCAAGATCAAAGTCCACTTTGCTATTTTTTGGGATTGGCAATTGTAAAAACACTAAGTATAAACTACTAAATCAGATATTTCTTGGGGGGTTTCTTGTTTGAGTGATTTTGGGGGGTGGGGGGGAGGTTAATATTGTAGTGATTGGTTCTATTCTTTTGCTTGGTTTGTGTTCTTGCAATGGGGAAATCTCAAATTGAACTCCTAACTCCACATAATTATGATACATGGAGAAAATCAGTATGGAACTATCTCATGGGAAAAGGTCTAATAGGCTATCTAAAGGAAACCATTTCTCAACCTACATATGTTAATGAATTGGCAAGATGGGAGATTAATCATGAGAAAACACTTGGATGCATATGCTCACTAGTTTCATTTGATTTACAATTTCATATTGATTCATGTACAATAGCTAAAGAACCATGGGAGACTTTTGAAAACTTGTATGGTAAAACAGATAAGATTAGAGGATATCACATTGATAATGATTTGATGAATCTTGATCCTAAAATTTTTGACCACATCCAAGACTACATCTCCAAAATCAAGAAATTAAGAACACAGTTGAAAGAATGCAGCATTGAAAAAGAGGATTTACAATTGATTCTGAATGTGTTATCCAAGCTTGGTCCTAAGTATTCAGTGTTTGTTTCTGGCTTTCATATCCATCGAATTTCTATGGGAGCATCATATGTTGATCCTAAGTTTGATGACTTTGCAAATCTCCTAATCCAAGAGGAAGCTAAGTTAATGAACATGGGTCTAATCAAGTCTTCCAAGCCACGTGCATTGGTTTCTAGTGAGTCAAAGGTACAGAAAGAATCAAGGAATCTTGATAAGAAGCAAAAGATGAAAAAGAACAAGCCACATAAAGAATCAGAATCCAATCATTCAAAAGAAGAATCATCTAAGAAGAAGAGGTCTTTTTGTGCATATTGCAAGAAAGATGGACATGAAGAACACTATTTTTATAAGAAGGATATTGATGAGTTGAAAAATCTTCTCAAAAAGAATGAAATTGATTTTCCTTCTAGAATGTCTGAATCTTCTTCTTCTTCTTCAAAACAGTCTAAGGACAAAGGTCAAGCATCTACATCAGGATATAAAGGTCAAGCTCTTTGTGCTTATTCAAGTCTAGGATTAGGTAGATGGCTTCTAGATTCAGGAGCATCACATCATATGGCAACTTCACAATCTATATTCTCTTCATTTCAACCTTGTACTATGTCTCCTATATTGATGGGAAACAATACATACATGAGTGTAATAGGGAAGGAATCTATTAGTTTTGGGGACAACACTTTCCAGGATGTTTTGTGTGTTCCTCATTTGACGAACAATCTTCTTTCCATATATCAGATTACACATGGTAGAGATGGGAGAAGTGTGGAGTTCACACCTGATTCAATCATCATTCGAGACTTGGAGAGTAGAGAGATCATTGCTACTAGGGTGGTTGATCATTCATCTCAGTTGTATACCTTTGCAAATTTTGCTTATGATGGTGACATTGTTCCTTTGGCTATTGATCACACTTCTAGTGTGAACCATAATTTAGAGGAGACATTTGGCTACTTGAACTTGGGAGTTCTCACATTAGATCCAGTACTTGATCCATGCATTTCATCTCCTCCATCTACTGTTGCAGTTGATGATGCTTGTGATTCCACAGTTTGGGTTCCTTGTGATTTAATGCAGCAAGACATACATTGTCTTCTAGATATGGCTACTTTGGATGGCTTCTTGACAAGTATTTCAAACTTGTTTGAGGAGTCTCATCTTGCAGATTTGGGGGACATCATTGATGACATTCATCTTCTCTTTGATAAAGATTCTCCTTCTTCAGTTGTTGTGAGGGAACACTCTGACCCTCTTGTTCATTCTCTATATGATCATTCTTCACAGCTTGGCATGAGTGTGGATACTTTTGGACAGCATTTGGAGGAGGCTTCTTTTTCTTTAGAGGGGATATCATTCTCTTTGGATCATGTTCTACATTATTCTCTACTAGATGTTGGATTGTACTCTTCAGCAGTGTGGCCTAGAACGCCTGTTTGGAGTGTGTCATCTTTCGACATCGACATGGAGACACTTGAGCATCATTCAGAGACATTATACATCTTGCATACATCCTTAGTTTTGTTTCTTCCTAAGGGGAGGAATGTTGTTCGGCGAGATTGGATCATCCTCAACATTCAATGTCAAGTTTCTACCATCATTGCAGGAGACTCAACATTGAGGGGGGTCTACCTTCTCTCTCTTCTACTTCTCTCTTATGGGGGGTATTTTTCCTCACATAGGGTTTTTACCTTCTCATCCATCATTGAGAGAATTTATATTTTGTATTTCATCTCTCTTCTGGGGAGGAGTTTTGTTCCACTGGGTTTTCTCCTTTTCTCCGTTTGTGAGAGATTGCATTGCATTTGTACATGTGTACCTAACATGGCCCAGTTGTCGGAACCCATCTTGCATTGTTTGCATTTGTGTATATTCTCCTTAAGTTGCACTTAAGGGGGGATGTTGGTGTAATTAAATGTTTTGTAACCTCGTCCTAGGTCATAATTACACCTTAGTTAAGTCTACTTAGGGACCACATAGGAGTTGTTGGAGAATTTCCACCTTTGGTGGACTTATCTTCTTATTACTTTATCACTTCCACCTTTCATGGACATATCATGTGATTAGGTTTCCACATTTTGTGGTAGATCCACTATTTGTGGTGGTTATCACATTATCACCTTTCCACTTTAGGTGGAGTGATAGCTTTTCATTGTTGTCTCATGTCATAAGATTACGAAACTTGTCATAATCTTATGCACTCCTATGTACTCACCTTGGCTATATAACCAAAGGGTCTCTACTACATTAGTACACACATTGATTGATATCATATCATTTGACATTGAATACAATTTATTCTTGTCACATTGTTTTCTCTCTTCTTTGTGCTTTTCATTTGGTCCATAGATCTTGGCATCCATAGCCAATTCTAACACATCCACGTAAACAACAAGCCTTTCATATAATATAATATTTAGTTGTACTACAAAATAAAGGATCTATGAATATAAAAAAATACAAGTGTAGGAGAATTCGAGTTCACCAAAATGTGATATAGTGAAATGAAATCTAGGGCTAATGGCTAACCTAAATCACTCATTCCACCATGGAACATTTGGGGACAAAAAATACCAAGAGAAACTATTTGTTTGTTATCCTGTAGGAAGAGCTAGATTATTTGGTCAAGGTTGTGGTCCCCTTTTGTGTGGTTAGTGGTTTGATGATGAGAAGATTGATATTGATATTGCCAATTAGGTAGACTAACACTAAAGAGAGGGACTATCATAAATTCTAGAAAATAAAAAACAAAGATTTAGAAATTGAAAGCAGATCTAGGCAGTGCAAACAAAGGAGTACATGTGATATGAACTTGAGGTTTATTTAAATAGATTAGGGCATTGGGCACCCTATTTTGAAGATGTTAAATTCCCAAATTTGAAAACAAGTGTAGGTACAACAAGGTCTACAAGATTTTGACTATGAAAATTCATCTAAAATTTCATAGTTTGTCGATTATCAAATTTTCTCTAATTCAATGAGAGAAGGTGCTTGAATGCTTGTCTTAGTGTTTTGATACGTTGAGATCTTCAATCCTCTTCGATCCACTTTAGACCTATAATCTACAAGAAGGAAAAGGGAAGAAGGGTTATTTTGTATAGGATATTGCCTTGGTCAAACCCTATTTTGGTGTTTCCACCTCCACAAGTTGCTATGATGATAAAGATATAAATCACTTACTATTTGGAGAGCAAAGGAAAATGGATAAAAATGAATGATAAATGGAAATTTTTTAACATACCACTTAAATATACATTCCTTGTTGAACTGAAGTTATTTGGCTCATCTTATACAAGGAGAAATTGATGACTAGTTGAAGATATTACAAATTTTAGTGCTCATAACAATAGTAAACTTAAAACATGAAACATCTTACTATGTGTAAACATGAGTTTTTTGATGTTTTGTGCATAGGAATTGGTTAAAAGAGTGTTGTAGATATGTTTATTTTTCTCTTGAAATCACTTTAACTTCCTTTAGGATGCTAAAAAGACATTCAAATTTCTTAAATGTTCAAATGGAGGGAAATTCTTATATTTATATGAGTTTCAACATATTTCACATTGTAAGGTAGGGGGACCACCCACTGGGTATGTGCAGGATCATCATGGAAAAAACAAGCCCTTAAGTGGCAATAAAAAGATAGAAAATAAGAGTTAGACACTTGACATAAAAATTTGAATAATTTATCTATATTATTTCACAAAAATGTAAAAAAAGAATCTTTAGAAAATTGAATGTAGTTTCTAAACTACTAAACCTTTATTTATTTTTAAAAATCTATTTTGTGAAAATTTGAAATTTCAAGGCAGTAGTATTTAAATTTCAGGGTAAAAATAAGAAGTAGGTGTTTGTTTGACTACCTTAACCACAATAAAATGATAATAGTTTTTTATAAGATTTTAGATATAAGTAGAGGACTCATGTCCAAATCTGATGCATATTTTTTTATAATTTTTTTCTAAGTAAATAATTAACTATGAATTTTTTATTACAACTTTTAAAAAATATAAAAGTTCATCTGTCTAACCACCTTAACTTGGTCAAAAATTCATGAAATTCAAATTTTATTTTTTTAATCCTATAGTATTCAAAGCATAGAATATGACACATGTTTCAGATTCAAAAAATGTGATACCGTTTGAAAGTTATAGATGTTTTACAACCAACCTATCAATCAATCAAGTCTTTATTCATAATTCTAATAAAAAATGAATAATAATTATTTATTAAATTCAAAGTAAAGAGTAATTTATACTAGTGGAAGCTCAGAATATCCTCTAAAAACCCTTTTCGTTTCATCAATTTTGGGTTAAAAAAAAGTCGTCAGCCACATGGGTCATCATATGGCTTACATATCGCCACTTTTTGGCCCATCATGATCCTGCACATACCCCTCTGCAAGGCCCTAGGTCACAAAAGGCCAAGAGCAGAAAGGCTGCCCTAACTTACCTTAGTTTAAGGTATAGGTAAGAAAGGAGGGATGAGAATGATGAGGACTATGTGTCCTTCGACCACTCTACAAAACCCAAGAATTGAAGAGACACTAGAAGATTCACTTTCCAGAGTCAACTCTATGTCTCAGACAACTCTTTGTCTGAGGACAGAAGCGTGGTACTGGGATGAAAAAACGATGCACTGGCATTTAACAGGTGTGTTGGCATTCGTACATCATGAAAATCAGAGAGATGAGGTTTTTCTCTAAGGAAGAACTAACAACCTATTTTACAAGTTTCTAGAATGACATAACAGCATTAAGAAGTATGAAAAAAAACACATTAACGTTATAAAGGAAGTATATTACCAAGAGGGTGATGAAGATGATCATGTAGAATATCCTCCTCACCAGCTTGCTTTGAACTCTCTCCACTTGCACACAATAAAGGGGGAAATTTTTGGGGTTGTATAGGGGCCTACCTCAATTAGAACCCCATATTGGTGTTTCCACCTCCACGGACATCCAAGTTTGGAATAGTAGAGATAATGATAAAGAAAAGAACTACAAGCTACGTAAACAAAAAACACTTCAAGCAGTACATTCTTACTCAATTGAAAACAATAGGAGAGATTATAGGAGCTTACCACCTTTGTCCAAAGCACTCAAGGCTTGTGGAGGAGAGAAAGGGAGGGACTCTAGCCTCTATTGGCATGGTGTTTGCCCTATGCTCACCTTGTTGGATTGGTGGAGTAGTGGATTGCTACAATGGAGTGAAGGGTGTTGTTGCAAAGCTTGGAAGTGAATTCTCAAAGCATGGGGAGAGTGTGCCAACTTTTTCAAAACTTCTATTGAAGAAGGCTATGGATGATAGAGTGAAGATTATGAAGGAGAAGATCAAAAACGTCCATATTTGGGTCAACCAGCCAAAGAGGGACGTCACTCTTTGACTTCCAATAAAATATGTAATGCCTTTGCAGTCTCTAGCCATAGGAATCTCCCAGAGATGTAAGCATGTTGCGTAGACCTCTGTGTGTCACATGGGAATTCTTGACAGAAATGCCCCCACTGACACACAAACAAGGCACCAAGTGGAATGTGAATAGTGGGCTTAAGTGGATTTAAGCCTCCACCTCAGGGTTTCTAAAGTGCAAGGGGATAAAAGGGAATTCACATTAAGGGTGAAATTTCATGCTCACACATTTTTCCCCCACTTTAGCAAGCATGAGTACTGATGAGTTCTTCGGTAAAGTAGAGTAGTAAAGAAGTAATAGAGTAAGAGATGTATACCTGAAGTGACAAGGAAGCAGTGCATGGTCTGAAAAACTTGAAAGTGTAGGAGAGGACTTCATAGTTTCATGGAACTACAAAGCTAAAGTACAGAAGTACCTTACAAGTTCACGGTCCTACAAGGGTGGTATCCTTCAAGAACTCTCACATGAAGGAAACCAAGAAGAGAACCTTACAAACTTGAAAACCTACAAGGAAGGTATCCCCTAAGAATTCTCACATGAGGGAGACCGAGTAAAGGGGACTCCATAGAGTCAGAAGTGGTGACATGTTTACCTGTGGATAGAACACATTAGGAAGTGGCCACGCAGGCTAGTGCATGAAAAATCACACAAACCATCGCTAAGTTGTAAAACTTTCAAAGGGGTCCATCGGGAAAACTTCAAAAGGAAGGAGGGTCCACTCAAGGGAAGCATTGTTTGAAAGGCGAAGTTTAGTCGGGTTTCCCCCAGGCTAAACGCAAGGATGTGAGGATGATCTAGTCAGGCTGCCCCTGGACTAGATGTTGAGGTCTGAAGTCAGTCTAGTCTGGCTACCCCCAAGCTAGACAACATAGAACTTGTTAAGATTTTTTGAAGGGGTCCCTCGAGAACCCATGTGAAAAGAAAGGGGTCCACTCAAGGGACACACTATTCAAAATCTCAACGTATTCCTTATCAAATCGATTCATCACCAAGTAATCCTCTTGAAATATTTTCACTTCATCAAGGAATTCAAAAGGAAGGAGATGTGCTCATGCGAGGGGAATACTAAGACCATTCCCACTTCAGAGGAGGATTTCCAAGTCCTTTCTTTATGGAACCATAATGAAGGAAACATGTTCTTCTAGGGTTTCAAGTTGAGAATGCAATTCTAACAAGGAAGTGTGTGAAGGGTCTTCAAGAAAAGATTCATTTGGAAATGAATGTGTTTTCTAAAGACCAAGTAATGCAGAAGATGTGTTGTCACACATGAAAGGTACAACTCAAGAAAATATGAGAGAAAGATAAAGCAAAAATTAAATCCAATAGATCACGCATAGAGGGCATAGGAGGATCTCATTCATTGGGTTAGATCTGCCTTTATTTATATATATGTATGTAACTATGGTAAGAGGTAAAATTTCATCAATCCCCAACTAGATTAAGAATAATGCACAAATGACAAATTAAAATAAAATTTGGGTCAACATGGAAGAAGGCCTAATTTCTCCCAACGCTTTGCATCCTCCCCAATTTACTAAAATTCAATCAAAAACATGGAAGAATGATGACACATATAGAGGAAGGTTTACAACACAAACACCATGCCTATATCCATGCATCAACAGGGGTAACGAGGGTCATCCAAACACATGTACCATGATCACGAGGGAACACATTTCATGACACACACACATATCTAATCTAAATATTAAGAAGAGGGCATCCCCCCAACACTGGTCAACCAAGAGGGTGTCATCTTCCCACTCTAGATCATCAAAGGGGGAAGGATGATGAGCTTGAAATGGCGTAATGTTAAGGGGAGGAGATTTTGATCCTCCCACAGCAAGGGCTAAGGTAGAGGGACTGGTAAGGTCTTCGTTGCTTACCTCCTATGGGTCCAAGGTCAATTACCTATCAAAGATTGCTGAAAGGGTTGAGACTTCATCCACGGAGTTAAATATGCACTTAACAGGAGTACCAGGTTTCACCTCAGCAGATGGAGGAGTTTGCACCCAAGGCTCACCGCTAGGCTCATTGAGGGACTCAGGAGCATTGACAAACTTGGGGGAGGTTGGGACTGGTTCCATTAGTAAGACAAAATAAGTCAATTTGGGGCCACCTTTCACAGAAGGTGGGCTCTTCTTACATCGTCCATTGCTGGAGTGGCCATGCTCTACCTTCTTCTTCATCAGAGGAGGTGAACTCCCCATAGATGAAAAAATGAGGGTTGAGGGAGAAGAGGAAAGAACCACAGTGGACACAACTGAAGTGTTCACCATGTCCATGGATTTTGGGAAAGGAAAGACATCTGAGACAAAATTCAGCAAGGGTGGTTCTACCAAAGGAGCGATGAACACTTGTACCCTTTTGAGTACATGTGCACTCACAACGAGAGCCAAAAGAGATTCAAAGATAGAAGGAGGGAAAGAGGAGGACACAGTAGGAGATGCAATCTTCTCTTCCTCTTTCTTATGTAAGGAGGCTTGCTCAACGAGGAGAGCCTTTTTTCGGTGCTTACAGTCATGCTCAAGGCAGTTTCTATGGATCTTCGAACCAAAAGCTAGAACTTGCAAAGGGACAAAAGGATCTTGCTCAGCCATGGGAGTGTCCTCCATGACTATATTCAGTGAAAGGGTAGACTCTTGAATGGGAGAAGGAGGGGAAGACTCATAAATGGTGGGAGGTGTTGACTCTACCACCTTAGAGGTAGATCCTTTCCTGTTCGGGGGAACAAGAATAGGTCGAGGGGAAAAATCACTCTGCAAGCCTTTCTTTCTGTCATACAAATAATACCAAGATCTTGGGGACCCATTAGGGAGATCCGATATCCTGACCTTCAGCTTTCACCAAGGAGGCATCATTGGACTTAGTGGGTAGAACTCAGGCATTTTCCTCTAGTACTCTTCCCAAGAGAGGGGAGTGTATGAGTCAGCTCTAGAGGGAGCGAGCTTCTCCTTTCCTTTTTGGGAGGAGGAGGTATTTGGCTGCTCTACCATGAGAAGGTTCAACTTTGGTTGTCCTTTGTCCCTAGTTTTGTACTTCACATACTTGTAAATTATTTCCATTCTCTATGGGAATGGACCAACTAAAGTGGGCCAAAAGTGATCCAATGAATACCCTCCACAGGACACCATAGGCTGATATCCAGTGTCATGTACCACATGCATGACACCTTTTTGGGAGAATGTAAGGTACTTATGAATCACAGAGGTGATCCCATCCGTGGAAGCTAGCCAAGGTATGCCTAGCTTCACTCTAAATAGGTTCGACTCAGGGATGACATCAAAGACTATGTCCACTCCTAGGTCCAACTAGGATGGATAATGATATCAATCCGTAGAGTTTAAGAGAAATTTCATTATGTGTGTGGATGATGGACTTTGTTTTGTCATACTCCTCCCTCTTTGGGGAGTTTAAGAGTAAGGTCTCCTCCATGATGACATTCACTCTACTCGCGGGGTCAACTAATACCCCTGTCACAATGTTGCTATTGAGGTGAGCAGAAATATAGAGTGGAGAAGTCTTTCTATTTGTTGCAATGTCTTACGAGGTAAATGTTACATTTGGTGAGCCGGTCACAAGATGAGGAGAGGGAGTAATAGTAACCATGTTATTAGTGGGATAGATAATCATGTTAGCAGAATGTGATAGAAATGGGGCTATGTATATCTTCAATTCATTGTTAGCTTTCGCCACTAATTTGTTCATGTTTTATTTTCCTGCATTAAGATGGATACTACCATCCTTGATGTGTTCCCATATCTCATGATGCGGGTGCATACAACATTTAGTATCATTTCCATTAACTTGATGGTACTTATAAGTATTTTATTCATACCAACTAGGGTATGGTTCTCTAACTGGTTTAGGAGGTGGTAGGGTAAGGATCTTATCCTTCACCAACTTCTACAAGATGGAAGAATAGGATTCGGATACCTTCATAAAATTTTGATCATGTATGAGGCCATTGTTAGCCATAATGGCTACTACATTCATGACAGTTTTACCTCTTCCCAAGATCGATACGATAGATCTTCTTTTAGAATGGGAGTGCAAGGGATGACCCCCAAACTGAACCACCATTTTCTAGTATTCTCGTAAAGCCACATAGAAGTTTGCAAAAGAGGATACTTCATGAGGGAAAAATTCTCTTTCCAAGGCCTTTGCAAGTTCCCTATGAAGACCTTTTGTACAACAAAATCGGGTAACAGATATGAGATCTGTGAGAAGAGTGCTTGGTACCGTCCTATAAAGTCTATAATTTTTTCACTGTCCCCTTGTTTGCATCTAACAAGGTCTGAGAAGGTCATCTTTAGTTCAATGTTGGCTTTGAACTGTCACAAGAACTTGTTTACAAGTTGATTGAATGTGAAGATGGGATTATCGGGAAAAGAATAGTACCAATCCAATGTTGTATCTTTGAGGGATCTAGGAAATAGTTTAGCCATCAACGCATCATGATGGAAAAATTTTGTGCATAGGGAATTAAAGGCGGACACATGTGTCTGTAGGTCCCCCTTACCATCGTATTTTTCAAAATTTAGAATCTCCATCCCTTGCAGGAAAGAAGTGTTTAGGATTGCAACTAACAACGAGCTATGCAAGAAGAAGGGTTGGAAGATAGGCTGGGTTGAGGCCTGGGATAGGTTCACTAGTTGATTCTGCATCTTCCCCATATTCTAAAGAAGGGTATTAAGAATAGGTTCATTAGAAGACATAGGATCATCGGAACCACCACCAGAGCCACCATTGTACTACTGCTAGAATTGCCACCAATGTTGTTGCCACCGGTGTAACTTCCATTGGTGCCACCACTATGACCACCGCCAGAACTACCATTGATGTTGCCACCACCAATGTGACTTCTGTCAGAGCCACCACTAGAGCCGAAGCCATCACCATGACTTTCGTTAGCACCGCCTCCACTAATGCCACCTCCACTTCTGAAGTTCCCACCACCAAATTCTCCACCCATCATTCTTCCAAATCCTCCACCACCAAAGGCGAAAAAAGGCGTGAAGTGGAAACCCAAAGGGTTTTTGTTTACTTTGACGGTATCCAATTTTTCAAAAGTAGAGGATATATTGACCGAGGGGACCGTGTCAACCATATACATGGATATAGGAGGCATCGACATCTCTAGCTACCTCTCACATTCCTCAAAGAGGCCACCCCGTATCATGCGACCATGGTTGGAGGGGGCACATGCTTCGACCAGACCAACGAGACTAGCCAAGATTTCTACACCTATCTGGTTTTTTTCCACCATGTATCTTATTTCACTGATCACCTTAGCAGCCCTAGCCAACTTTGGGTTACCTTCCAAGTTACTTTCCAATGCACCTAACCCTTTACCAAGACTAATGACATACTTGAAAGAGATATAGACGACCTCATACTTGTCTATGGATGAAGATGTTGACAACACAAGAGGAGTAGGGATGTGATCAGTTTTGTCAAGAAAACTAAGTTTTCCTTGCGCTATGTGCTCATGTACGGATAGACCAACCACAAAACCAGAGAAAAGGCTGGTAGTGAAGCTAGAGGAGACCTTCATCTTGTCCATCAAAAGGTGTCACAAAATTCTTCTAACAATATTCCCAAAGGTCATAGACTGGGTCGTGAAGCTCATAAAATTTCACAACACACTAGGGTACAATGACCAAGAGGTATAAGAGAAATTTTTTGGGATGCTGACAAATGGATAGATGTTGGTTCATGTTGTGTTCACCAAAATTTAAGATAGGGGGACCACCCACTAAAAGGCCCCAGGTCACAAAAGGCCAAGAGTGGAAAAGATGCCCTAACTTACCTCAGTTTAAGGGATAGGGAGGATAGGAGGGATGAGAATGATGAGGACTATGTGTCCTTCGACCACTCTACAAAACCCAGGAATTAAAGGGAGACCACAGGAGTCACTTTCCAAAGTCAACTCTGTGTCTGAGACAACTCTTTGTTCGAGGAAAAAAGCACAGTACTACGATGACAACACAATGCGTTGGCTTCTCACAAGTGCGTTGGCATCTGTACGACTAGAAAACTAGAGAGACAAGGTTTTTCTCTAAGGAAGTACTAACAACCTAGTTTACAAGTTTCTAGAATGACATAATAGAATTAAGAAGTACGAAAATACACAAATTAACGTGATAAAGGAAGTATATTACCGAGAGGGTGGCGAAGATGATCTCGTAGAATATCCTCCTCACTAGCTTGCTTCAAACTCTTTCCACTTACACACAATAAAGGGAGAAATTTTGGGGGTTGTATAGGGGCCTGCCTCAGTTAGACCCCTGTCTTGGTGTTTCCACCTCCACAGACAACCAAGTTTGGAATAGTAGAGATAATGATAAAGAAAAGAACTACAAGCTACATAAACACAAAACACTTCAAGCAGTACGTACTTACTCAATCAAAAACAATAGGAGAGATTAGAGGAGCTTACCACCTCCATCCAAAGAACTCAAGGCTTGTGGAGGAGAGAATGGGAGGGAATCAAGCCTCTATTGTCACGGTGTTTTTCCTGTGCTCGCCTTGTTGGAGTGATGGAGTAGTGGATTGCTGCAATGGAGTGAAGGGTTTTGTTGTAGAGCTTGGAAGTGAATGCTCAAAGCATGGGAAGATTATGTCAACTTGTTCAAAACTTTTGCTAAAGAAGACTATGGATGATAGAGTGAAGATTATGAAGGAGAAGATGAAAAATGGCCATATTCAGGTTAGCCAGCCAAAGAGGGACGTTACTCTGTGACTTCCAATAAAAAATGTAATGCCTCTATAGTCTCCAACCACAAGAATCTTCTAGGGACATAAGTGTGTTGCGCAAACATCTATGCATTGTGCGAGCATCCCTAACAAAAATGCCCCCACCAACACACAAAAAAAGCCCTCCAACTGGAAAGAAAATAGCGGGCTTAAGTGGAATTAAGCCTATGCCTTAGGTTTTCTAAAGTGAAAGGGGGTAAAAGGGAATTTTCGTTAGGGGTAAAAATTCACACTCATACACACATTAACTTTTTTTTCAAGCTGACAAATAATTTTGAAATTATAAAAATATTGATGCCAACAATAAAATATGATATTTAGGGCCTGATTAGGGGGGATAAGGGCATTGGGGTGCCCTAGTCTAGCCTTATTTTTATTTTTATATATTTTTTAAATAAATATTTAATTTAATTTCCCAAATCTAGTTTTATTTCCAAAAAATAGTAACTAAATAGGTAATTAATAAGCATAATTGGGCACAAGCACTTAGGAGGGACTCAACCATTTAATGTGAAATTGTTAAGGGTGAAAAATTACAACACTATAGAGATTATTTATCAATATAATTCAATTGCGACCATGTTCCAATTTAGATTAGAGAAATATCTGGTGGGAGGAAGAATAAAATGGTATTGAAAGCATACTACTCAAGTCATTAAAAGAGATTGTCATAGGCAAATTCAATATAATCAATACATGATTTTTGTGTCATTGAGTGGGGAATACCAAGACCATGCCATTTTATTGATAAAATATTTTTGTTTTAGATTTCGTTAGAGGTTCCACTATGGGCGATTATACTCATTTATTGTTGTGATGAATTAAAGGATCAATCACATTTTTTTCCAATAGTGTCATCCCAATCCTAGCCAATATGACCATGAAACTAGCATGTAGTCCCTAACTTCATGAAAATACTTGAAAGGTGTAAGGTTTTCCTAGATATCACACACCTAATTTCTATTTTTACCTCTCATTTGACAAGCAACTCACAAAAAGGTTCATCATAGTTCACACATGATAATTTACTTTTTTATCCATTGTACGTTTATATTGAAACAACTCACTCTTGATACTTTATTCTTACACACATTATTTCTTGAAGTTCCAAATTATCATAATATGTATGCTTAGGCTAGCACGAAATTAGAAAATCAAATCATAATTAATAAATTCAAAACATCCAAACTCTTCTCTAAAACATCCTTTTTAATTATGTCCCTATAGTAACACCCAAATCTAGTCAATTTAACTAAATATTGAACCCCCTTAACCCCTGAATCATCTACTGTAAACCCTACACATGTCATCAACCCCAAAACATGTCTAGACAAGTTATTGTTCCTAAACATTGCATTGGATCTACAACCCAACTAAAATTAGCATAGCCCAAGTAAATGAACTAGAGAATGATTTTCCTTGTTAATCTTTATCACCTTGGATTTTTTCAAATAATGTTCTACCAAAGGCTACCAATGATTGGGATATTGGAAGAAAATCATATGGGATAGTGTACATGTAACTAAAACTTTATGGAATGCAAATCAAGCTCTCCCTACCTTTTACATGTTTAAAAACTATTTACATAGGGTGAGGTTTCAAACTAGTTAGGAGGAAGATATGTTAGAGCTATAGAGGTCCCCCATGCATATATCAAATAGAATCTCATCCTTAGACACCTTGACCATGGCTTGCAAAAGATAAAAATAAAATAAATAAAAACTATATATTAGGAGAAATTTACATAAAAAAATGGGCCTCTTAAGAAACTCTAAAAAATAAAAAACTATCTCATATAATACAAATTATTTAAATATAAAAAATATAAATTACTTAACTACATGAGTTAAGTGGGGACACGCGTTTCTATTATAATTCCTTAAAAAGCTGAAGTCCATGATTTTTTAAAAGTGGTAACATATATTTCTATTATAATTTATTAAAAAACTCAAATTCTTCACTATTTATCTTTTATTTAAAAAAACTTAAACTCAAGTTTGGTAACTTATATTTTTATTATAATTTGTTAAAAAAATCAAGTTCACTTTCTTTTCTTGATTATTTGTTTTTTAAAATTATTATTTTTTATTTAAAAAGTGGTAAAGTAAAAAGTAACTTCAGATATTTTATTTTTTACTTAGTATTTATATATATATATATGATTTTATATATTTAAATTTATTAAAGAATACAAATATTTTTTTGAAAATATAAAAATTTCTATAATAGAATTTAATAGAACTTAAGAATATAAATCTAAAAAACAAAAAGAATATTTTATATTTAGAAAAATGAATGAGATAGATAATTTTTTATTCTTTTAAAATATAGAAATTAGGGTTTTTATTAAAGAATAATTTTTTATTTTTTTAAAATATAAAAATTAGCTTTTTTTTTTTTTAAAATATCATTATCTTTTTTCTCATAGAATAAAAATATTTTTTTGAAAATATAAAAATTTATATAATAGAACTTAAGAATATAAATTAAAAAACAAAAAGAATATTAAAAATTTAATAAAATGAATGAGATAGAATAAAATTTTATTTTTTAAAATATAAAAATTAGCTTCTTTTTTTTAAGAATGTCATTAGTTTTTTTTCTTAAATAATAAAAATATTTTTTTGAAAATATAAAAATTTCTATAATAAAACTTAATAGAACTTAAGATTATAAATCTAAAAAACAAAAAGAATATTTTATATTTAGAAAGATGAATGAGATAGAATAAGATATGTAGAGTTAAATTAACCATCATTAGTTAAATCATAAGATTTTAGAAGGTTTTATTTTATAAAATGAATAATTTTATTTTTATTTTGGATGATGTCATCGCACATGTCATCATTTCTTCCTTTTGATGTATCTCAAGCTATTTTTTATTAATGTTAAGTTGGTAAAATTAGAGATGCCCATATACCATGTTTTAATATGTATTTTGGTTAACCATGCTTTGAATGGGAGGCCCTCCCCAAATATTTTTTAGGGATGCTAGTAGGGATTAATTTCTACCTTGACCCTTCCAACTTCCTTGAAATTTTAAAACACAGTGATACTAAGAGAGGATTGAGAAAAATTACAATTAAATTTCCCAAGCCTACCTTTCCTAAGTCTAGTGAGCCCTAAGATGAGGATGGTTTGTCTAAGAAAAAGGTTGACAAGATTGAACAAGATGAGATGGTTATAGGGAGTATCAATGATGTGTCATGTAAGAAGTTCAAATCTAGTAAGGGGGCTCATGGTTTTGTAGGTTTATAGTAATAAATCCATGGACAAAGGTAAAATGGTGCTTGATGGGATTTAGAAAGTTATGGTAGGAGGCTAGTAAGGAGAGTGTTCTTTTTACGAGATTATTCTTTCTAGAGTGTGTCTATTATTTATAGATTTAGTCTATATGGGGAGTTAGGAAATATTGAGTGGGACAATTGGAGATTAACTTAGAGTTACAACATATAATACTTTGAAATGGTTTTTCAATGTAAATAGTAGGCTCAAAACTAAATTATATTATCTTCATCTAAATGAGTTTGATGGCTCTCCTCCCTCACTAAGTGCTAATAATGGAAAATAGGATAAGTTGTGATAAATTTCTACCTACTCAAGGAGGGGAACAAACTCTAAAATGAAATGACCAACATGCATGATAATTAAATACACACTATAAAGGAAAATTTTATTAAATTCATATAATTTAGTAGAAAAACTATAAAAAAGTAATTTATTAGTATACTATGCTCTATGAAGAGAAGAAAAGGAGATAGTTGGACTTAGGCCCTAGCATTCATACTAGAAAAAATATTGGTTTTTTTTTTAATACTTATCACCCATCCATCATAATAGTTATTGTACTAGAGTTGGTACTAATAAAACAACACATCTTGTTCCCAATCAGGGAAATCCCTGCTATATAAATTGGATACAAAAATAATAATAGTTATCGCATATTCATCACAATAGTTACCATGCAAAAATAGGGAATAATATAACAAGGCTTTGTATTCCCAACCAAAGACAACACTTGATAAAAAAATTAGACACAAAAATAGTGAAATTTTATCACATAACCATCACAATAGTTTTTTTTGGTAGATTAATAGCTGGATAGGGCCAGCACCATATATTATCGAATAGAAAAAATAACAGTTTCAAGTACAAATAGCCACAATGGCCCAACTACAGATCAAAATTGATGTTACCATACATTATCACCAGACCCACCCTCCTAACAACATACATCCTATCACCTGAAATAACTATCTATAACCAAAAACCTTATTTACACTAACCAGCATCAACACAGGGGTACATCAAGACTTTCTTCGCTTCTTTCAATTTCTTGGTGTCATAGAGTGTATTGAAGATGGGGCTCGATGCCTCTCATCCAAATACCTGCTTCTCCTCCTCCTTCCACATTTGTCTTGCATGGGCTGCATGAGCTTTCACTGGGTACTCCATCTTCTGTTTCATGTGAGCAGGGTCATTGGTTATTTCCTCTACGTCTCGATCATCCTCTTCCTACCATTCCTCCCCTAAATCTAGTAGCATGGGAGCCACCAAGGTATCTTCAATGTCACTATCACTATCCACCTTGAAACCTTCATAGGCCATGAAATTCTCTAGGTCCTCCTTCATCATGGGAGGGAGGAGGGCTACCATTCGCAATAGGAAGTTGAGGCTTATTTCGATGTCCCCCCTCATGCCTCCAAGTCTTTAGGCTCCACCATTGAGAAGATTGGAAGGTTTGGTATCATCCTTACTCCCCATCTTTTGGTTAGGTAGTAGTGTTGAGGAATAGGGATCATCCCATTTTCATCAACATTTTCTAGCACTGCATCGATCTCACCCAAATACATATGCTTGAAGAGTCTCTGACATAGTTTCTTCACCTTTGGCTTTGCCATACCTTTGTAGATTCAAAGAGCTAGGAACATCGTCGGTGTGTCTGTGTTGATCCGGTGCTTGTGGTATGACCAGATGAGTTCACAACCCAAGACCTCCCTTACTACATGAATGACCAGCTTATATTTAATAGAGAGAATCCCTCTTAGCTTGACATTTGTCACCTCACCCTAGAAAGGTACCATTTTCATGGTTGTTTCCAGGAACAAAATCATATCCATATTGCCTCAACTTACCACCTGTATTCTCCAGATGCATTTCTAACAACTTTACAAATTTTCCCCTTCAAAGGATGCCACCAACACTTATCGCTACCTACCACCTTCTTGACTTCGACATTAATTCATCATCCTTTCACATGAAATAATCATAAATGTAGAGGTCCAACATTCTCTAGGTGCTCTACTAGAGGTGACATTTTCCTATCTTGAATAAATCGCCAAAATCTATCTAGGATGATTTCGTGTCATGTGTGGCATTTTTGGTTTTCCAATGTTTGTTATCCATACAGGCTATAGGTCCCAATGGATATGGGTTACCATCCATATCCCAACAGTTGATATGACTCAACCTCTGCACCGCCACCTAGGTAACCTTTCATTACTTTCGACACCTTGCATGGGTCAGCATTTATCTAGAATCCCCTTAGCCATTCTTGACCTCTGCCACTGCCCCTTTTGCCAACTTGTCCCATAGTATTCCCCTCACGATAAGCATGGCTGATCTGGAATTCCTTTAAGGAGGTGATGAGGTTCTTGATCAAAGGAAGCCATTTGTGAAATAACCAATTAGGGGTCGAATTTCATCTTATGGCATTCATTGGTAGTAGCGAGTCTCCCTCCACGTGCAGCTTCATCGCCCCAATGGATTTTCCCAGTTCTAGCCCACACATGGTTGCACGAAATTTTGTCTTTTTATTTGTTGCTTAGCCAATTTTCTCTGCCTTTTGTGCTACCACTACACCCTCAGAGTTTCTTGCCACACATCCTATATCAGCCACTCTTGGGTTTCCAATGGAGGCTCCATCAAAGTTTACTTTGATCCACTTAGATAACGGCTTGTGCCACTTCATTTTCCTTTTGATTTTGACCTTCAGGGTGGCATCCATGACACCAACGATGGGAGGGATGCATAGTCCTACAAATTTTTTGGTGAGTTTAATATCCCTACTAAAGAAAACAATTTTTGGAAAGGAAATCCTTTTGGCAGTTGTTTTTACCATCTCCACCACCGCCCTAGCCAATCACCTTGCTAGCACTTCTCTACCCATGGAATGCTCTTGAAAAATCTTCTTGTTCCTTTCCTTACATATTTCCCAATAGACCGTGGATGACACTATTTTCCAAATGTTGCTAAAGACTCCTTTATTAGTCATTTTTGGCCATGCTGACAACTAGTCCCAGAGGTTTGTTGATAGTAGATTCATAAATACTAGGAGCCCTAGAATGTACTTCCAGTAGAACTCAACATAGGGGCACAAAATAAAAAGGTGAGTCATTGTTTCCACCTGTTTCTTGCATATTATGCATCTACTGGGGTCCCTGAACCACAAATTTTCCAACCTTTCCTATATTAGGATTTTATTTTAGGTGGCTAACCAAGTGAATACCCCAACCTTAGGCAGGACACTCTTCCCCAAAGGAGCACATTTGGCCAAGTGGTCCCTGACTCCACTCTTTCTTTGAGATTGTATCCAATATTAACCTTGTACTCACCATCTGTTGAGGCCCCCCATCTCAAGATATCTTCTCCATCCCTTGCAAGAATAGTCTTTTCTTTCAAGATTGATTCTAGGGTCTTTTTGGTCGATGGGAGCATTAAGCTCACCAAGGTTTTTTCCACATCCAATATTGCACTCCATTAACCCACACCTTCCCTCTGTAATCACTAACCTTCAAACTCCAAACTCTGATAGTTTTTTCCTTAATCTATGCCAAGAAGTCCATATTTCCTAGCCTTGGGAATCCATCCCATGAGTCTCCCCAAAAGGAGGCACTTTTCTCATTAAGAACTTCCCACATGACATGCCTAGAAATTTTTTCCTTGCACTCAAAGATGAAGTTCCAGATTGTTGAGCCTTTTAGTGCATTGAGTGTTCTAATTATACTCATTAGGTAATCTGAATCTAGGTATTTTCTCCTTAGTATTCTCACCCACTTTTGGTTGCTAGTGTACATTTTCCAAACCAATTTGGCACCCATTGTCTGGTTCATGACATTCAATTATCTGGTACCTACACCCACTGTCGATTGTGGTTTGCATACCTTGTCCTAGGCTAACAATGGAACCTTCTTTGTTTCCTCTGGCCCATTCCAGAAGAACTTATGCATAATTTGATTAAGCTAGTCAACAATGCCCTCAAGGAGTTTCAGACAAGACATCAATTATATTGGGATGGCTGCCAAAACGGTTTTAACCATGAGTAACCTTCTAGCTGAGGTGAGTCATTTTCCTTTCCACAATTTCATATTATTTTTGCAATTTTTTGAAGCTTGTCCCAAAAGTCAATTTGATTAGCCCCCGCAAATAGAGGCATACCAAGAAATTTCCTATGAAGGTTGGTTGTTCTTACACCCAAAATCCTTGAGAGGTCCCATTGAAGGCTAGGTTGTATGCTTAGGAAGAAGAATTTTGATTTTCTCCAATTGATTACCTGTCCTGAGGCCCTAATGTAATCATCCAAAAACTTCTTTATCTTCCTAGCACAAATTTTTGATGTGTGCTAGCCCCCACCCCTCGGGTAGCCTCAATCCCTTTCCGAGATCCATCCAGCCTAGATAGGACAATTTTCCTACCGAGGGCCTCTGCCATAATGATGAATAGTAAGGGGAAAAGGGAGTCCCCTTATTTTAATCCCTAGGAGGAACTAATGAATCCCTAGGCCACTCCATTGACCAAAATTGAAAATCTTGGGGGGATAATACAACTACTAATCCAGTCCACTAGTTTTCTATTAAAGCCAAACCCAATCAATACATCTCATAAGAATTATTTTTCCACCCTATCATAGTCTTATAGGATGTATAGCTTTAGTATCATGCTTGGAAATCTTAACTTCCTTTTTGTATAGATTGTTTCATGAGCCACAATTATACCTTCTACAATCGACCTACCCGAGATGAAGCCACTCTGCTCCTCAGAGATTATCTTATTGATTACCAATTTGAGTCTATTTGCAATTACCTTCATTACAATTTTATAAATTGTATTACATAGAGAGATCGGCCTGAAGTCCCTCATGCAATTGGCTTCTTTCTTTTTTGGTATGAGTGCAATAAAGGTGTGATTCATCACACCAAGAACTATGGTTTTCCTTCTCGATTCTTCCACAGCTTTGACTAGATCCTCCTTGATAATATCCCAGTAGTTCTAATAAAATAAGGTCATGAATTCATCTGGCCCCAGGGCTTTATCTTCTCCAAGCTGTAAATTTTCCTTCTTTACTTCCTCCATATAGACTAGTTTGGTGAGCTCCCTATTATCTACTTCTAAGATTGTATTTTGTACACCTTCAATGAAATATTCTCTGATCATCCCTACCTATTGGGCCTCCTGATCAAAAAGAGCCTCAAAATACTTGATGGCCTCCTAGCTGATCTCATACTCATCTCTAGCTATAGACCCATCTTCTCTTACCAAATCTATGATCTTATTTCTATTTCTATTGACTAGGGTTGTATTGTGGAAATATTTGGTGTTTTTTTCCCCTTCTTGAATCCATAATTCCATAGATTTCTATTTCCAATGGAACTCCATCCTTTCTAGGATCTCCGATTGTGAGCTCAACAATTCCTTTTCCTTTAGGAATTCCTCCTACCCCATGCCCTTTTTTATTATTTTCTCATTTAGAGCCTTGAGCTCCTTTTCAATCTTATCACTTTCTTCGAATATATTATTGTAATTATCCTTATTCCAGACCTGTAGTTTGGCTTTGATATGAGATATTTTCTTTTGAAAGGAGAATAGGCAAGACTGGTTGCCTACCTAGACCTCTTTCCACCACAATGATATCTAGCTTTGTAAATTCAGGTCCCTCAACCACATATTTTCAAATCAAAAGGGGGATCCACCTTTGAATTTGTTTGGTTGAGTTTTAAGATGGATCGGGAAATGATCTGAGCCACTCCAAGGAAAATTGTAGCTTCCATCAGACTTGGTCTTGGCTCCAATCCCCTGCCATCAAAAACCTATCTAGCTTCTTTGCAATACTTGTGTGGCCCATTCTTCTATTTATCCAGGTGAACACTCCATTATTTGTTTGTATCTCTCTCAATGTGTTATTGTCCACAAAATCTTGGAAGTCCATTTGAGGCTTGTACAACACTCTTATACCTCCTTTTTTTTCTAAGTTGTTCAAGGTAGCGTTGAAATCCCCACTAATCATGATTTTATCTTCCTTTAGTTATCCCAAAGAAGTCAAAATTTCTGCCCAAAGTCTCCTCTTCTCTATTGAAGCTATAGGTCCATATAAATTGATTAGTTTGAACTCATAATTACCTTGGTTTGTCCTTATAGATACCATCAAGAAATTTTGATTTGATTCTAGGAGACTGCAACAAACTGTGGATGGGTTCAGTACTATTCCCAGTCCCCTAGAAGCCCCAATTGACTCCCTGAAAATCCCTTGCCATCCCTTCCAATACTTCAACTTCTTCTCTTTCTCTTCCCTACTCCATTTTTCTCTTGAATGAGCAATAAGTTTGGTTTATTGTTCTCTACTTAGCGTCTGAAGTGATGCCATTTTCTAGGGGAATTCAAGCCCCTAGAATTCTAGATTATAATACTCATGGTTGCCTCAAAAGGGGAATTCCCTTCCCATTTCTAAGAATTATTTGGCCCATATTTTTTTGGCCCTTGGCTATTCCTACCACAGTTATTTTTTCCTTGTTGGATTTGTGTCCTCTTTGGCTAGCGGACTTAATCCTTGGAGTTTTTCTACCAGAGGAGATTTTCTTAATCCCTCTTTTAGCTAAGATTCCCTCTTGATACTATTAAAAAATTTCAACACAGTCTAACTTTGATCCCATGCTTCCCTGATCCTAACCATCTTCTAATCCTTCCTCCATATCCCTATTACTGGTATGGGCCTCCATTTGAGTTGTCTCTAGATCCTCTAAGCCTAATTCAACCAACCTCCTCCCTAGGTTTCTCTAGCTAATCCTCATTCCTGATATATGTGAGATGAGGGAATCTCTCCTCGATCTGGAGACCCAATTATAGGGTGGTTTATTGATCATATTGAATTGGCCTATATATGTTTTGGATTTCTTCCATGTGTAGATCCACCAAGATCCTGGTCCCCATTCTTGCTCCCTTTGTGGCTGACTTTGGAGGCCATATTGACTCCACAAGTTATTTTTCCAAGTTCTCAGTTGGCGAACTTATCTCCTGATCTTTTTCCATCAACAATTTTGACTCTTTCTCCCCCATATACAAATTGAGGTTGTTGACCCCAACCCAAGAGGAGCACATATTCTTACCATGCTCCATTGATTTGCACTTAGGGTATATCTGCAGGGTATCTTCCCTGATCACTTCCTGTCTCCAAGATCCCATTTCTAAGATGAGCTCGACAACACTTGGAAATTCCATGCCCTATGCCACTGATACACATAGTCAGAAGTATGTACCTCATTCGAAATCCTTTTAAGATTTATCTAAAAAAAATAAATTTTCCCGATTGCCTCTCGATCTCCTTGAGAGATTCTTCCATCCAATAATTTGAGGGTAAGTTGTACAATCATAGCCAAACTACATTTTCCTCAACCCTTAGCTTCCCCGGGTCGAAATTAGGGTGCCAATCAAAGGGATGCATTTGAGTTCCATCTAAAAAATATAGCCCTACTTTTAGAGACTTATTATTTTCTCCTTGCCCAAGGAAATCGATCAAAAACTAATTACATTCAAGGGTTTTCACTTCTATTTTATCTTCCCAATTTTCTAAGCACCATTTTTCCATGACTTCCCAACTCTTGTGACCTTCACCACCCCATTTAATAAACATTCCTATTTCTTGAAGTAAATCCCTAGTTCTTTTGAATGTCTCATTTTTTAAAGAAATTGAGGGCATCAGGATTGGAGAAGACTTACCAATATATACTTCACCAAGCTTTGAAGATCCAACACCCTCAGCTATTTTATAATTTAGTGTCTCACTCAAATCCTGCTAGTGCCAATGTTTGGTCGTGTCTCTGTACGATCCTGGCTTTTTCCTGAACCACCCATTCGCTCTTCTATGGTTTGTCTTTCCCTAGTTGACTGATCACTACCTCCTTCCCCAATTGTTATTGATCTTGGTGTAGCAATATGGTCCCACCCATGGGGGCCCTTGGCCATAAAATCTCCTTGAGTGATTCTCTCTTTTCTCGATTTTAGCACTTGACTAGTGTCTTGGTTGAAAGTAGGGGTGGCATTTATCCACTCAAATACCGTTATCCAACACCCGTTAAGGTCTATATATTTTTGTGTGTGCATCCCTACCCACTTTCCCAAATGAAAACCACCCATTGTTGATCTCCTCCCTAAATTCTTCCAGTGGTACTGAATGCTCCAATTCAACGCTCCACCTTTCTTTGCTTTGGTTCTTCTTTTTTGTTGGTCGATCCCACTGGTTACCAATTTTGTCCTTTGCTGTGTCATGCCTCTGTACTCCTCCCTTCAGTTCCTTCTAGTCTTCGATGCTCTTCCCTTCTCATTTCTTCACCTCACGCTCTTGCACCATTTTTTTATATCCATCACAATAGTTATCATAGCATAACAGGGGCTAATAAAACAAGGTTTTTGGTTCCCAACCAAGTAGAAGCCCTAATATAAAGATTAGACACAAAAAAAATAACCATTATCACATATCCATCATAGTAGTTACTATGTTAGAGCAAGGACTAATAAAACAAGGAATTTTGTTTCCAATAAAGGATGACTTGATAAAAAATTAGACAAAAAATTAATAGCAGCTATCACATATCCATTATAATAGTTGGCAGGCTAGAACATGAACTAATAAAATAAGGCTTCTTGGTTCCAATAAAGTACAATCCCTAATATGAAAATTAGACTAAAAAAAAAAAAATTATCATGTACCCATCACAATAGATTTTGATATAGATTAAAAAAGGGATTAAAGGGCCCTAACACTATTTAATAAAATAGCCAAGAAGACAAATGTAATGAGTCTCACAAGGTGTGAGACAAAGTTCTAAAAAACTTACAACATAAATAAGTCTTCTTGTTTATCATATATCCATCATAATTTGTTACCATACTAATGAAATAATAAAACAAGACCTTGTGTTCCCAATGAAGAACAAAACTT
Organism: Sequoiadendron giganteum; assembly: GCA_007115665.2. Lineage (NCBI taxonomy): Eukaryota > Viridiplantae > Streptophyta > Pinopsida > Cupressales > Cupressaceae > Sequoiadendron > Sequoiadendron giganteum. The sequence goes on from CM021102.1 coordinate 633,245,600, forward strand.
GATATAAAAATAAAATATAAAAGAAATAAAATTTTGTGTATTTGTCACAATAGTTACCATGCTAGAATAAGGACTAGTAAAACAAGGCTTCTTATTACTGATTAAGGACAAGTTTTTTTAGAAAATTTAGATAGAAAAATAATATAATAATCATGTATCTATCACAATAGCTATTATACTAAATCAAGGGCTATCATGCCAAAACAAGGGCTAACAAATAGAAAGGCTTTATTCCACAATAGGGATTAATTAAATAAGGCCTCTTGTTCTTATACAATTATCATGTATCCATCACAATAGTTACTATCTCAAAATAGGGACTATAAAACAAAGTTGCATGCCATAACAAAGACTAATAAAATGAGGCTTCCTATCACCAATCAGTGACAAGACTTGATATGAAATCTAGACACAAAACAACAATAGTCATCTTGTATCCATCACAATAGTTACCATACCAAAACAAGGACTAATAAAATAATTCTTCTTGATCCTAATCAAAGATAAGCCCTAATATTAAAATTAGACTAAAAAATAATAATAGTTGTCACATATACATCACAATAGATACCATACTAGAACAAGGATTGATAAAATAAGGTTTATTGTGTAGATGCATAGGACAACTGAGAGTGGGGTGAATCAATTGTATACTTTTAAAACATAAAAAACCTTCATTAATTATTAAACCCTTATTCACCATTAAAGCCTTAACATGCATTAACAAAATGCAAACATGTCAAGTTGTAATGAGAACAGATCAAACACATAAGAACACCAAATTTACGTAGAAAATACAAGAAGGGAAAAACCATGTTGAGGATTAGATCACTAATATATGAGTCGGAACACCAAATACAATAAGGCTCACTACTAAGGGCTCACTATCTAGAAGGATAAAGAAAGGCTCACTGTCGGTGGATCACTACCAAAGGACTCACTATCCAAAAGAAAGAAAGAAGAAGGGGTGGATCACTGCCAATTTGAATTGCTAGCAATACATCTCATATGTCAAAGGTACAGTTCCACTGAAGCACAAAAAACTCATCAAATAGACTGAAATGTAGACACCTTCTACTCACTACATTAGGAAGTCATAGGCATTAAGGCTCACACTCAAATCAACACTCTTGATCACTTTCACATATTTTGCATCACACACACTTTTCACTCAATCCATACAACAATTCACCTTGCATTTATACCCTCCATGACCTAAAATAATCTCAATTAGGTCAGCCTTAATGAAACATATACACCTCAATCATGTATCACCAAATAGGTCAACACCAAACACTTCTACAATATAAATAAGTGAATCCAAACCATGCCACTACTTAATTGGGACCCAAATCTACACAAACACACTTCTCAACACTTCCTCAAACAAAAATTATCCTTCGCAATTAGATCTATCATGCCAAGTTGTCCAAACCTACACTAACACTAACAAGTGACTCCAAACACACTTCTCAAGGTCTAGATACATCTCACGGACCACTCAACAACACTCCAAAACATCCATTAAACATCTCAAAATACTCTAACGCTAAACAACCATTGCAACCACCTAAAACTCAATATCACCTTCATTCTATACAACTAGACACACTAGCACAAACATCCAACACACCAGACAACTTTGTGAAATAATTCAGCACCTAAAACTTCAAGGGGAGGTAGATTCAAAAATTATAAGAATGTTCTCAGATCCACAACACTGGATACTTTATGTGTAAGCGGAAAATGGAGGATTCTATGGAATAATAATCTCCATCTCATACTCACCTCAATGGAGCCATTCAAATTAAAAACAAAACCAAAATGAAAACAAACTTCTAAACTATGGAAATAACAACTTCTAAAACCATTGAAATTATTTTAAATAAAATCACTCTCCATTGTCTCCTTATCACCAAGATCTTTTTTTATGCATTTTCTCTCAGGTTTTGTGAGAACTAAATGTAGTAAAGAGACTATGGTAAATGAGAAAATGCAATCAAGATGTAAAGATGATATGAGTATGAAAATTCATGGGGTGGGAAAATGTGAGAGGAATCCCATTTAAATAGGAATCTTTGAGGATGGAGAGGTGTTTGAGAGGGAAATGTGGGATAAAAGGTTTGCAAGAGGGAAATTTAAATAGCCCACATTATGTAATTAAATGAAATGTATGTGAGGGAAAATGATAAAAGAGGAGAGACAAATGCATGGTGAAGGGTTTATGAATAATGAAAAATGATTAAATGGATTTAAATGTGCATGAACATGATTTAATAATGATTTAATGTTAATATAATGGAATACGGATATGTAAATTATTGTTATGACATGATTTTAATGATTTAATGACAATTTATGAAATTGATTTACGCAATGAAAATGATTAACGAGAATGATTTATGCTAAGAATGGCTATGAATGAATGGTGAAACGATATATGGATAATCATAATTAATGATTTACTATGAAACGGTTCATGAATGATCATGAAATGATTTATGAAAGATTATGATTTATTATGCAAATGCATTATGAGGTGATAATTATTTAATATTTTAATGATCTAATGATTTAATGAAATGCAACGATGATAATGAAATGTAAATATTATGATAATTAGTTTTTAATGACATGATATTTGATGATTATGATAACAAATTTATTATGATATGAACAATAATGAACGATTATGCTTTATTATGGAAATGGACATGAATGTTTATGAAATGGATATGATTTTTTATGAAATGGATATGAATGTTTATGAAATGGATATGAATGGAAATGAGCTTTGAATGGTTTTTTATGAAAATGGTTAGTGAATGACCATGGCACAAATATGATTATTTATGTAAATGGATAGTGAACGAGCATGAGCCAGTTTAATGATTTGATGAAATGCAAGTATAGAAGAAAGTATTGAATGAATTGATTAAGTAAATAATAATATCTATTTAATTAATAGACAAATATTGTGACGATTATGAGTGTAGCACCCCTCCATTTTTCTCTTTGGATCAGACAGTGTGTGTTTTTTTTATGCTTTGTTCTCGGCTAGTACCTTGACTATGATAGACTATGATGCTTTGTTATTATTTGATCGCTAACTTCAGAGTGACATGGATTTTATATTATGATGTGACGGTACCTTATTTTGATGTTATTATTATGACATGCTTTGGATTAAGTGTAGTGGTGATTTGAATTAATATTGTTATATGCTCTTCAGAAAATTATTGATGTTAGATTGTCAGTTTTATGACATTGTATGGGTGAAGAGGATGGAATTACATCACTCACTTGCGAGCGCCTTGTGATTCCATGATTCTCTCTCCACGGTGTGTTTTATTATGATATATATGTGTAAAATCCCTGCATTTTTCTTTTATGTTTAGATTACGATACTTTGTTATTTTTTTATCGCTATTTATAGAGCGATGTGGATTATATGTTATGATGTGATGTTGCTCTATTTTGATGTTATCATTTTTACATGCCTTTGATTAGCATAATTATTATTTGGAATAACATTGTTATTTTCACATGAGTAGATTATATATGTTAGAATTTTCAATTTCATGATAGTGTATTGGTGAAGGGGATGAAATTGAAACACTCGCTTGTGAGTGCCCTACGATTCAACGATTCCCTTTTCACGGTGTGTTCTTTTATGATTTTTATATACATATTATATATATATATATATATATTCCTTGTTTATAGGTTTGCAAGTACATGACATTGACTCCACCTAGCTTTACAGGTTTGAGTGTGTACACCCAACAATAATGTTGATTGGGAGATAGTAGCTAGCATTCTTGTGTCAAGCCTTTACCCTAGTCTCAATGTGTCATTGGATCTAGTAAGTTTTGCTTGTTAAAATTTGTTTAATTTTTCTTTGAATGATTGTGTTGAAAAGTTTGAAAAAAGGAATTGAATGGATTTAATTATTTAAAATTGATTATTAAATTAATCTTATTCTAATGTTAGAAGTAGTGAATTAATTAATTAATTAATTTATTTTAATCGGTAAATAGTCTAATCTTAGGATTATGTTATTAATTAATTAATTAAATTAAATTAATTAAGTAAAATTTGAAATGGAAAATATTTTGTAATTATTAAATGGTTTCAATTTTAAATTTCTAGAGGATTTTATGCAAATTGGTTGTTAAAGATATTTTTTGAGTTTTAACATGTGTGAGAAGAATTGATGAGGTTGTTGGAAATTTATTCACAGGGAGAAAATTGTGGCTTTAACGGAAGAAGTGAGAAGCTTCTTCACGAAGAAGCACGGGGATATTTTGAGGGTTGGGAAAAAAGATTAAAAAAAAAGAAGTCTATTGTGATTGGGATGTGTTTTGGAAATTTTTGGAAGAATTGTTGTAGAAAGAATTTTTGTGTTCTTGATTATTTTAGAAAATTTATTCTTGGGAGTTGTTGTTGTGTGCGGGAAATTGTATTGTTTTGAAGGAAGTTATTGTCTATTTGAGAAAAGATACTTGGATCTGTGGAGGAGGCGCTACTTCAAATTACAAATTCATAGGTGCTGGATTATAGGTTCCTTCTTTAATTTTTGTTTAATTTATATTGAAAATCTTTTAGTTTAGATCTTTCTTTGTACAAGATTGTTTTTGCAAAATTTTAAGTTTGAGTTTTGTTTTAAAAATTGTAATTGTCATTTATAAAATCATCTGCAGAATAAATTCTTGTGTACATTAAAATTCTTTGTGGGAACTATAGAAAAATTGCTAATTGGGATGATGGTGAATTTAGATGAACCCAGAAGAATACAGATAGGGATCTGGAAAGAAAATCCTGGTTGGGAAGAAATTTAATCTTTTGTAGAAATTTTTCCTATAGGATAAAAGCTTCAAGGAAAATTTCTTGTTATCTTGTCTGTACGAATTTTATTGCTCTTTTTCTTTTAATTTTATTATCTGGACAAATTTGAAAGAAATCTTTGTGTTTTTGTTTGAGAAAATTGTCCATATAAATTCCTCTGTGAGATGGCTTCCGAATGTTTTTGGAAAAACTTTTCCTATAAAATGTATTCTAGAAATAATTTTCCCAATTAAAGTATTTGTCTTGGATTCTTTATATATATATGCATATATATACAATGATATATGCATACACATATATATAAAATATATACATATTTATTTATTCGTATTATGAAATTGCATTCATATTCATGTATAATCATTATACAAAATGTTGAAACTCTATTGATTTATCTCTCCATACAGTGATAGAACTTTATTCAAATCATTGTTTATATATTTCTAAATAAAAATTTTGGAGTTTATTTTTGTTAATAGCCTCTTGGGGAGTCGTCGGTTATCACAGTCCACCCCCCATAAGAGGGGACTGACGTTGTGTGCAGCTGGCACCCCCCTCATGGGGAAGGTCAGTTGTGGCATGCACAACTATTGCCTTTTCTAAGGCAGCCTTCCCCATCGCACTATCACCAACCCTTGTGGTTCTTCGTTCGTGGAAAATTAAAATTCAAGCCATTGATTATGTTTTATTCGGATTTATTAATAGGAATTTAGTTTTATAATATATGATATATATATATGTATATATGTATAAATGTATAAATATATATGTATATATGTATATATTATATATATTAAATATATGATTAATTTAGTTTTTAAAAGAAAAAGGTAATTATTGTTAAAGGGATTCTAATATATATATTAAAATAAATATATAATTAATTATTTAAATTAATAAGTGCATGTATAATAGTTGAAATTATTGTTTTATTTAAATATACTTGAGGAAGTGAAGCATCAGATAGGATAGATTTCCTTCTCTATTTGCAAAAGGTGTTTTTTATTTAATTAGTGAATTTGGGAAATTTATTTTAATGTTTTTCACTAAATGAGAATGGATTTAGGAACTCTAAAAGATAGCTTTAATTCTTTTCTTGATTGCCCTTTGTATTTGATTTCTTCTAATTGGATTTTTTTTTTTGCAGGGGGGGAGAGGGGGGCGGAATTGGTTTAAAGTGTTAGTCAATAATTTGTTAGTCTTCCAAAAGAACCTTTAGATTTGGGGGTTGTCATATTTAAATGTTAGCCTATTTTAATTCCCTTGGGTAGTGCATTTTCTATTTTCAGTGTGTAATACCCCTCTGTTTTTCATTTTGGTTGAACAGTGCTCTGTCCTGTCGTGTTGTACTTTTTGTTTGTACCTTGACTTTGGTACTCGGCTGTTAATTGATCACTATCTATAAAGCGACGTTAATGTAATTTTGTTGTGATGGTATTTTAATATGATGTTATTATATGGCATGTTTTGGATTAACAAAATTGATATGTGAATTAATGATGATTATGCTTTGAATTATACTAGCATGTTAGAATTGTCTGTTACTTGCAGTGTATTGGTGAAGGGGACGGTATCGTATCACTCGCTTGCGAGTGCCCTACGATCTTGTGATTACCTCTTCATGGTGTGTATTCTATGTTGTTCATATTATATGTTATGGATTACTTAATTTGCAGGTAGACAGGTATAGAACATTGACTCCACCTGGTTCCATAGGTGAGAGCGTGTTCAACATCCAATGGTATTCGATTGGGAGATAGTAGCTAGATTTCCGTGTCAGGTCGTCACCCTAGTCTTGTACGTCGTCAGTGGTTTGTGAGGTTGTGTTGCTTCGGTTATCGTATTCCCCTCTTTGTTATTTAATTGCAAATTGAATTGGGTGATTTAAATTGGTTAATGTATTTAAGTTGTGGATTATTGCGTTATGGAATTATGTTGAAATATAATTTATTTTAATATTAATTTAATTTAATTAATAAATAATTTAATCTTTGATTAAATCTATTTATTAATTGATTAAATATATTTGGTTGAAAGAAGTTAATTTATCTTTGTTAAAGTTATTGATTTAAATTTGTTGAAAATTGGAAATAAGAAAATATATGGAAATCATTTGAGAAAATTAAAATTTGAAAAGAAATGAAAAATGTTTGGAAAGTCAAAGTTGAAATTTGCATTCAAAATAAAAAATATGAGATATTTTGGAATTGAAAATTAAAATTATTTGAAAATTGGATATTTTCCATTTTCTGTTTTAGAGAATTTATGATGGTGGTTGAAGGATTTTAGGGCAAAATCCTTATGTTTTGAAATTTTGGCTTCAATTTTTGGATCTTGGAGTTTTGGGAAAAATTGAATTTGTAGGAGAAATATTTCTTCAACTTTGTGGGTTTTTAGATTGGGTTTGTGGAAATTTGTGGGGTTGGATTTGGATGCAAGGTGGGAAGCTTGGCATCATCTGGACTACTTCAAACTCAAGGAAAAACCAGGTTCTTGTGCTTATTATGCTTGTTTTGAAATTTTGGAATTTAATTATTAATGGTTGGAGATCTTATGGAAATAAATTTTAAATGCTATTGTCTGAATTCAAATATGGCAAGGTTGTAATTTGCTTCCAAGAAAATAATGTTTTTTGGAATATAAATCATTGTTTTGAAATTGTATCATTTTGGTTTTCTCAATTAGTTATGTTTTTTAAACCAAAAATGCATATATATGCATATATATAATACTATCAAAAAAGTTATATTATACCATGTCATTGAAATCCGAATTTATTTTGGGGCGGATTTCAAGTTTTATGAAAACGCGTTTCTAGAAAACGCAGGCCCGAAATATTGTTAGGGTTTTATTTTTATAAAATAAAATTTTGAAAATTTCGTGGGAGGCGGCTGGGGGCTCAACCCCCGCCGCGCCCCATGGGAGGCGGGTGGAGGGAGTCGCGCCCAGTGCACCCTCCACTCCCCTTACCCTAAGTTTATGGCCGCATCCGCCGGGGGTGGTGACTGTTTACACAATCACCGCCACCGACGCCGGTGGCCAACTGTGCTGTGCACAGCACCACCGTCGCCGGTGGCCGGCTGTGTACACAACCACCACCACCGGTGGTGGTGGTGCCCTATCCGGCAGTGCCAACAGGGCTCGATGGAAAACCCACTTCGTGCAGTCCGCGAACCAAGGCGGCCGCCCATGGAGCCGGCACGCGTACCAAGAATATTACTTCGTTGTTTTTTTTATTATTTAAAATATATATATATTATTAATATATGTTTTAATATTATAATATATATAATTTTATATTATTATATTATAATATTAATATATATATTAATATTTATATATATATAATATTATTATTTCAATATGATATTAATATAATAATATGTGTTATTTTAAGAATAATATATATTATTAATTATTAATATTATATTGCATAATATTATAACATTATTTTGAGGTAATTGGTTTTTTATTTAAATGGATACATGTTTAGCTGTGAGATAAGTTTAAAAGGTATAGGGGATTATTGTTTTCCTATTGGCTTGAATTAATTTTAATTGGAAAAATGAAAATATATTGACTTTGGTTAAATTATTGTTTAGTTATAATCAATATTTTATTGGGAATAGCGTGGATTTAAATATTGTATCTATGCAAAATGAGTTAGTTATTTTATTGTTATTGAAATGCAAGTAGGAGATTAAGTATTAAATAGTAACTTTCTCCCATGTCTGGAAAAGACGTATTTTCGTGTCGATTTATATAATGCAATGTATTCCTGAATATTGTATGAGGACATGGATTTAGGATATCCAAAGTAGATTTAATTCTTGTTTGACTTTATCTGATTCTTGTCATCATTTGGAAATGAATCTTTACATTGGCAATTTTCAGTTGAGTTTTTCCATTAGTGGTTGTCATCAGTTATGTCAACCTGTTTTGTACTCCCTAGGTGGGGCTTGTGTATTTACCTGTTATTACTCAGTTTCTACGAACGAGTATGTTTGTACCTCCCTGGTTTAGGAGCAGATTATGGGATCCATGTCTCCTTGTGAGGATGGACCTTACTATGCGGTTAGTGCCTCCTATGTTGGAGTGATTTTATCTTTGTCGCCTCCTGAGAAAGGAGTGGATTATGTTATGTGTGTCTCCTCGTCAGGAACTGCCAGGAGTAGTTTGTTACCTTGTTACCTCCAGTGTTTGGAGAGGGTTTTAACTTAGGTTACCTCCTAAGAAAGGAGTGGTTGTAATACCTTGTTTGTTGCTCCTTGTACCCTTGATGTTTGGAGGTTATTTGTGTGTTGTCAAGTAGAAGAGTGGCTTCCGTTTCGGGCTAGAGCCCGAAAGAGGTAAGACTGGGTAACCTTTGGAAGTGGTATAATTAAGTGATAACTAAATCAATATACTTAGAACTTGGGTAGTACTTCACACTAAAAAGATAAGTATCCCTCATTCATAGATGCAAGGGCTTGTTTAGACTTGGGATGAGTGAGAAGGCCATGGGATGGCAAGGTCACCTATCTTGTTTGTATGAAAGGTATTTGGCTCTGCATTAGTAAGTGTGAGGGCCGAGGGTCGGTTTGGGTTACCTTCCTTACGATCCGCTAGGTAACTCATGATGAGCTATGTGATGACACTCTATCTAGGACAACAGTTTAACCTTTGGTTTTGCTCTAGTAGGTGTGAGGTCCAATGATCGGTTAGGGCCACCATCTTGACGATTAGTGTGGGTAGCTCATGATGTGTTGTGAGATGGCACTTTATGTGACCATGGTTGGTGCTTGATTCTATGTGGTATGGTTCTTGTAACATACCTATTCTACTTTGTCTCTGGAAGCATTCTGTCCTTGTAGAGTTGTACTTATGTTGTACTTGCATGGTATTTGATTTGTACTTTGGGATGTTCTTGTGAGGTTCATGAGTTTGGTTGTTTCAATTTGATCTAGTTATGTTAGCCTGTGTCTAGAGGTGGATTGTCTTGACTAGGATTCCTGGTTACTATTTCCTAGCATGGGGGTGTGGGCCTTCAGGTTCCACTTGGTTGGGTGGCGTGCACCTAAATCCATTGGGTTCCTTCTTCATGTTCGTGTGGATGAGACTTTCAGTTAGAGAGCTTGTGGGTTTCAGTATCAGTTCTTGTTGTATTTCCTTTCTGTTGATCTTGTATTATTGTACCCCTCAGTTGTTATCAAGGTGGAAGTTGTAATTGTAATAATGTTATTGGACTTGCCTCATTCAGGGAATGAGTGTTGTAATCTTCTTGTAAATGAATATTTAATGATGGATTAATGCAATGGAAAGTTATCTTTATGCTTTGATGTAATTCATCTTCTTTGGATGTATGTGCTTTAAATATTGGTTAATTAATTAACATGGTTTAAACCATGTTTTTTTTTGAGGTTCTATATAACCTCTGTCTCGTAACCTTAGAGGTTGTTGGCATTAGTTAGCGAACTGGTTTATTAATTATACTTTTTTTTTTTTTAAATTATTCTGTTTAAATAGTTTAATGCAACTTCCTCTAGGGTTGCGTGGCAGGGCGTTACACAGTGAGTTACCCGATTTCTTGAATGGGGATGTGTTGCCTCCTTATTCGGAGTGGTTTTTTTATTTGTTTCCTCCTAAGTTTGGAGTGCCTCGTATTGACAATAGGAGAGTGATTCTTGATGGGGGACGAGATCTAGGAATATCTGCTAGGGTAACCCATGCACCTTTGTGGTGACACTTTTCCTAAGTCAATAGTATGTATGGTTCATTTGTGTAACTAGTTATTTTACTCTGGTAGTGTTGTATACTTTGAGTTACTATTGTTCTTGAGTTGGTTAAGTTTATTTACAATTTATCCTATTTCTACTAGTAGATGCTCTTATCTAGGAAACCTTGTTACTGGTTGGTTGGAATGTGCACCTTACTCCATTGGTCCCCCTTTCTTCGGATTGTGGTGGTGATACCTTCTAGTTGGAGAGATCGTGGTGGTACCATTGGATATGTTCCTTTCTTTTAATGTAATATTTCAGTTGGCATTTGTATTTAATTTACTCCTCAATTGTATTCAAGGAGACCTCTCATGTAATTTTGTAATAGTTAGGTATGATCTTCTTCATTTTGGGAATGATTATTGTAAACCTTAATTGTAAATTAATATAATCTATGTTCTTTATGTATTTAATTCTACGTGAATCAATTCTAATGTTAGGAATGTGTGTGTCTTTAATTCTTAAGTAGTTAATCATATGTTATGAATGTATGTACTTAAATTCTAGTTTAGTAATTGATTAAATGCTACATATGAGTAATATATATGTTATGGTATTTAGATGTATCCTTTGCCTCATTCCTTAGAGGTTGTTGCAATAGTTAGTGCACCTTCCATGTTAATTTTGCACTTTCAAAAAAAAAATTATACGCTTTTGTAGTTGATGCAACTTCCTCTAGGGTTATGTGGTGGGGTGTTACACATGATATCAGAGCCCCAGGTTCATACATTAGGTACTCTGGGTACATTTGAGTCCACTATATTTTCTTTGTGAATCTTCTAGTGGAGTTGTTAAGTGATTATGTGTTCATGGTTTTGACATTTAGCATGATGTACTTTGTGGAAAAGAGTAGAGTGATAGAAAATTGATGAAAGGTTTTGGATGAAAATTAATGATATGTATCCCTTGGGTTATGGAATTTGATGTTCTCATGGTATTATGTATGTAGATGCACCCCTTGTAAATGTAAGGAACTAGTAACTGCGCATTGGTTTAGTGTTGTGAATACCTTGTACTTGCTTTGTGTTTCCATGGGATGGTGATACTTAGTACTCAAGCATGGGGAAATGAGAATTTTTATGTGGGATTTACCATACCATTATGTGTTTTTTCATGTTTGTTACCCAATTGAGGGCCAACCCATGTGTGGTTAAAACTTATATATAAGAGTAACCAAAAGTTAGTTTCATAGAATTCTTTTCTTTTGGTTCTCAAGACCCTCAATCCATGAAGGAATAGTAGCAGCCACAAAGTTCCTTGGGTGGAGTGTGCAATGTATGCATATTGTGGTGTAGAGTATCTCAACTCAACCAATCTCGAGGAAATATACCCACTAATTTCCCTTATGATGGATCAGGATACTTGATCCATAAGTGTTAGCCCAATCCCCACAAATTTGAGTACACCAATGTAGGTTTGTTAGTATATGTTTGGTCGTCTGTAGGGACGTTGATCTGGCATTATTGAGTTAACCTCGTCTGTATGAGAGTTGAAGCTCAGGAATCCCCATAATGATATTATCATTTTTGCATTATATATTTAGTGTATTTGCACATGTTTTGACATGATGCCACACCTCACAAATGTTCCGACATAGTGTTGGTGACGATGTTGTGATATATTGTATTTGCATGTGTTTTGACATGATGCAATAGATACGATACCACACCCCAATAATGTTTCAATATAGTGTTGGTGATGATGTCATGTTACACGATGCCACATGCTTAGACATGTGAAGTCACATTATGAGATTTTCTTTGATAGCCTACTTGTGTGATGAGCATTATGGGGCCTTGAACACTTGTAGAGGGATACTCATGGCTACTTCAACTGTGTTGGTTGGGTAGCATATGAGTAGATCCTAGCCATGTATACATCTAGCTACAATGAGTTCATGTGTGTGCCTTCTCCACGAGGTATCATGATGTGGGGTGTGTTTTATGTATGCCTACTTTTGCAAACCCATAGACACGCTTTCGTGTGGCATATGACCAGTACGTGCCTTCTTCGTCTAGCGTATGACCATGTCGAGTGACGACATGATAGTTGTGGAGTACACTCTAGGTCATTTGGATGGTGTGCTCACTCTGCAACACATGAGTGATATTACTATAGTAGGAAGTTGTTTCCTCCTTCCTTGTTTGGTGGCTAGTATTTAGTCACACAATGTTGTACAGTGCAATTTTTAAGATTGTGAACTTTCTTTTTGGTTATTGATGATTTTTCAGTTGATTGTGAAGGCTGACACCTTATTATATATGATTGTGATGGTTCAGCCACAACTTGTGACCTTCTTTTATTATAATCTTAGTGTAGACACATAAAAATGACCTAGGCTTGCAAACTCTATTTTTAATCTTTTTCTTCTAGCATTATTAAGACATTTTAATTATGTCCTTGACTCACTTTCGACTATTAATTAAATAATTCATAATTATTTAATTAATTCATATCTTTTCATTCTTCATGATTATTAAATAAATAAATTTTAATTATTTATTTAATGTGTCGCTAATTGTCTAATGTCTCCCTATAATTAAATAAATTTCTTAATTTATTTAATTATCTTTGTCCATTATATCTTCCTGATTATTAAATAAATAATTCTATCTATTTATTTAATTATGTCACTAATCAAGTCCTCTTCTTCCTAAAATTAAATAAATTCTTATTTATTTAATTTTTGTCCACTTTCCACTATAATTAAATAATTATGTTTAATTATTTAATTATTCATTAGCCTCTTCTCTCCTAAATTAAATAAATTAAATTTATTTAATTTGGTCCACTCTCTTGAATTTTGAATTAAATCATTATATTTAATTTAAAAAGTTCCCTTTGTCACATTCTTCTATAATTAAATAATATCTTTATTATTTAATTCCCACCTAAATTAAATAACTTTTACTATTTAATTTCTTCTAAATCTTATTTATTTAAAATAAGTCCCAGCACCTAAATTAAATAATTTTATTATTTACTTTCTCCTATTTTATTGTGCTCATTTTACATAAATATTATTTATTTAAAATAAGTCACACTTTATAAATTCCCTCTTTTAGTAAATAATTTAATTTAAATTACTTATTGTCACATGACCCCGCCTCTTTTGAATTAAAATAATTTTTAATTCAAAATTCAACATCCCCTCTTGAATCAAATAATTTTAAATTATTATTTGATTCTCCAGCAACTTCGTTTTGTGTGCCCAGAATCTCTTGTCACATGTATTGTCAGCCCTTGATTTGATTTTCTAGGAATCAATCTTGACCTTTCATTTCGAATCTGACCTAATGTTGCCCTAACCCTAATTATGGGTTGTTATATGGAATCTCGTCCATTGATTCTAGGGCACTTATTGACTTTCAATCTTGGCCATTCACACAAAATTGTATCTTCTATAAAAGAGCAATTTTGGTCACATCTTGCATTGTCATATTTTAGAAATCTCTTACCTCTTGCATTTTTAGATAACCTTACATTTTCATTGTTCATCTCTTGCATTTTAGATAATCTTACATTTTCATTGTTCATCTCTTGCATTTTTATATTTAAGCTTTGTTATTTTCATTTGTCATAGCATATCTAGATTTCATTTGATATAACTTAGACATTATAGATGCTTACTATTAGCAGTAGGGCATAGTATTACATGTAGTTGTCAAATCCTTCAATATTTGCTTAGGGCTTGTCATTTCTATTGGCTTGCTACTCTTAAATATGAGGGCAAACAATTTATTTTCAGCAAATTAAGAAGGTGTAATGGAGGTTAGTCATGGAGGATGAAGACAATCTATGAGATTGTTCATCTATTCCTTTGCACTCCATTACTTACTTTGGGTTATTATGTTTTTATGTTTGGAATGATGTCAGGCACCTTCAATAAAAAAATCAGATTTTTCGGAACTGTTTTAAAATTTTAGTAATTTTTTTATGATTTTTCATAAAAATTAATTTTAGATGCAAAACAAAGAATTATTTGGATTTCTTTACATTTATGGAAAGCACTTTGAATTTCAGTAAGGGTTTATTTTCTATATGTTTGCTTCTGATGCAAAAAGTAGTCCCAAAAATCAGATTTATTTTGACTAGCTAACCCTCTAATATTGGTGATCAATAATAGAAGTATCCTCTCCCCTTGTGCACTTGTGCAATCCTGGGTGTAAGAGAAACTGTTATTGACTCTAGGAATTGGGCTTGCACTAGGTCAAATAGGGTTAGGGAAACACTCTTTCTCTGTTTAGTAGCTTATAGATTTTGGGTTACTAATTTTCTGTTTGCAGCTTGTGGCGAGGAGTCTAACATTTTTTTTTTTTGTTGATTTCACAAATTTTGGACAAATTTGTATTTTACATTCATGGGTTAAAATTAGCATGCATGCATACTCATTGGGTTAAAAAGAACACAATCTTGCATTATAACTCATTGGTTTAAAATAAATTTGCATCTCTTCATAGCATTGGGTTAAAATGAACTTTTAGTTAGCTCACACTACAAACGGTTAAAATGAACCCCATGTTTTGACAAATACTACAAACGGTTAAAATGAACTTCATATTTTTTATGTTTGTCAACACATTTCTATTTGGGCTTAAAATGAACACCATGTGAATGTGAGTTAGGATATTCATGTTTTCACTCTTTGTTTTTAAACAAGGATCGATTGAACTATGAATATTCTAACTTGCTTTTGTTGAACCTTAGAAAATTGAGCCTGCTTTGGTGGGAAAAAGTACTTACCCCAAAGCGACTCAAACTGGAAATGTGATAAAGCCAAGTGACGCCCAACCAGTATAATAATTTTAATGTTAAGGAAAGCTTAGCATTATAAAATCTCTTGCGGATCAGCAATTGACTCCCCAGTACCCTTGTGGTGCGTCGAAACTTGCAGAATGTAACCTCTGCGGACTGGGATGATAAAGCCTCTTGCATGGCCTTTTGAATGAGTGCCCGAATTAAATCCTTTGTTTTAGCAAGCCAAAAACCTTCTATTCTTTGGTATAACAACGGTCGTTGTGATGACACCCGCACATGCGTAGTTCTTAGTAGAGATGATCAATCTGCCATGGGAGTTTCATGGAGGTTGGAAGCTTGGTTGCCCTGAGAAGTGAGTGCACTGTAAGGGGGAGCCTGTGGGGCCAAGCTTCTGAATTCATTCACTAAGGATATGTGGTTAGTGGGATCCAAAAGAATATTGTCCTTATAGCCATAAGATTTTGTAAAATGACTCATATGTGGTTGATTTTTAACACCATGTGTTTTCCAATTATTTTCAGACAAATCAACATCAAACTTATATGAAACAAATTTTCCAACTAAAGCAAATCTTTGCAATTGGCCTAAAATTTTGTCAAATCACTTCTTGCAACGCATTTTCCATCATGAACCACATTTGTCAAATCAAGTCCTCAATTTTGCACACTTTGGGATAGGAAAACTTTCCTTTCTTTGTCAAACCATTGTCTCAAAAAGTAAATTGTCATTGGACCAAGTCAAACAAATCATTCTTTAGTCATTATCCTTTGGTGAGCTACTTCTAACTCATAAGTCTAGTGTGGAAATCTCACTTTGTCATTTTATCATCTTGTCCTTCAAACTAGTCCTTTGAAAATCCAAATCGAGACATTGGCCAAACTTTGAATGCTTAAGTGAACCTTTCCTAGAAATCATTTGACATAAGGCATCCCCTTTTAGCACTTTGCATTGTCACTTTGCACAATCTTAGTCTCATTCCATCCACCATCATGTCTTCAAATCACTATGACATGCTTGCTAGTCGACTTGAATGCCAATTCATTAGTAATGGTCAAACACAACTTGCTAGGGAATTCAAAACACTATACCTCCAATTCAAGTCCAAAAACCCCTAGCCCTCCATCCATCTTTCCATCTTACCAAAAATCCATGAGTCCTAGTCCTCTATCCATCTACTACCAAGAGTCCCCTAACACCATCCAAGGCACTAAGTCACAAAAAACTTCCATTAGTCATACCCACCCTAACTTTGACCAGGGAAATCAGCCATCCATCAATCCAAACCAACTATCCACGTCATATCCTAATCCTCCACTCATGTCATATCCTAGTCCTCCACCCACATCATATCCTTCTCATGCAGTCATGTCCTATCCTAGCCCATCATCCCTCAACCAAGTCCAAACCTCCATGTCATATCCTAGTCCATTATACACCAATCCATTCCAAGACACTCCATTTGGTCATGAAAACATATCTAGTCATGGTCTCCAAAGTCCCATATTCTTACCTACAATTGAGGATACATGTCAAGAGGCAAGTCCAAAGCATGGCATCATAACATCACTGTCTTGTTCAGATCAAAGTAGTCTATTGGACCCCATCTTTACATCCATTCAAGAAGTCCTCCTAGACAATCATAGCATACCTAAGAAACTTATCCTTGGTCAAGATTCCATCCAAAACCATGTCATTCAAGATGAACCTATCCTTGGTCAAGAACCTATTTTTTATCATGTCATTCCAACTGAGACCATCTTTGATCAAGACACTACTTTTGAAGAAATCCAAAATGATCCACTCCTTGACCTATATGCCATTCATGATGAAACACTTGAAGATGACCCTCTCTGAGCTTCCAACATTGACACTACCAACAATGAGACACTTGCCTCCATGGGACACATAAATGATCTACCACTAGAACAAGAGTCTTTTAGCATGGACATATTTGCAAATGATCAAGCTATAACTGAATTCAGTGGGCTCTATGACAATGACCATGAAGATGGTTTTGACATCAACTTCGAAGCACAAGCAAAATCATCAAAATCTGATATGTCAGCAAATCAAACCGAAGATGTTAGTCAAAAATATTTCCAACATGTCAATGAAGCTACAACATCCTATCAATTAGGATCATCTATATTTTTCAGAGCGGACTTTCTCACAGATGAGAAGATTTCGAGCATTAATTTCCGCAATAAGGATGGGTTGGCATCTTTCTTACAAAATAACAAGTACCCCATCGCAAACAAAATTTGTCAGAACATGCATTATCATGGAAAAGGATTAGGCCTACATGAGAAAGGAATCTTGGAACCCATACAAGTTCAAGCACATTACAGACATCAAGGTCTTGGCTATTCATTAGTCAAAAAATCAAACGATGCTAATGGTCCCTCCTTGATATTGGGGGAAAATTTATCTAATACAAATGTCAAAATGGGTGTTATGAGTAGTCCTTTTCATAAGATTGTTGCCAACACCCCTTCCCTCCACACCCCAAACCATCATTCCATCATGAATAAACCTTCCATTTGGAACCAACAAAAGTATTACAACTCCAAAGTTCAAAATCACATATCAAAGGCCAGGAAATCAGATAAAAAGTCAAGTGGACAAATGAAGCTAAAATGGATCCCAAAACAAAAAGGGTCAAGTCAAGAAAAGAATGAATCAGGCAAAGAAAATATGCCAAATCCAAAAGTCAATCAAAATGTGGAGCCACAACACAAGAGGACTCCCACATATAATACATGTCCACCTCCATCAAAATGGCCATCAAACAAGACATATAAAAGTGTTGGTTCCAAACAACTTCCTAACCTGAAACCTAAAGTTTGGAGAATAAAAACCAATACATCCAAACATCCAACCAACCCATCCACGTCTACCATCATTCGTCATAATCCTACATCTTGCCTAAAGTCCAAAAATCCCATGTCACAAATCCATAAAATCTTGGCAACAACTCTCTATCATAAGGACTCTCATGGCACTCTATCACGATGTGCGTATTATGATAAGGCCAACTCTAGTATCAACAAGGATCACAATGACATCAATCAGCTGTATGCAAGTGCTATCATCCTGACAAGGCAACTACTTCAGAAGGTTCATTATTGGCATGTCATGGCACCATTCTCTACATCAACACCGTCAAAGGCTTCAACACAATCAGTGGTCATCTAAAGAATCAAGGCTATTTGGCAAAAATTCAAAACTACAAAAAAATTGAAAAAGACCAAAAAAGACAAAAATAGTAAAGAGAAAAGTTTCGTCCAATGGTGAAAACCTGGAAAACAGGCACTTTGGATAAGTACCATGATGAAAACCTAGTAAACAGGCGTCATGTGTAGAATAAATCATTTATGTGGACCATTGCACTTGGGGGCAAGTCATCTCATCTCCCATGCCCTTCACATGACATTTATTATGACATTTCCATCTACCCATCTAAACCTTATCATGTCCATCCATTGTCCCACCTATTTTGATCTTAACAAAGATTGGGGAAAAAACACAAATCATGCTTTGGAAAAAAATTTGACATGTCTATCTTCTGGTCATACCTTAGTCATTAAATATCATTTCATTACCATCATAGCCTCATGCGTCATCATCCTTGGAGACCATATGATATTCTCCTATTCCAAAGCCATCCATTATCCTTTTATACCTATCAACCATCTTGGTTTCCCATTTCAATAGTCTAAATATCCCTCATCATCCCATCTAATCCTCACGAAGTCATTCCAAATGTAACAATATGGAAAACGTGGCCCATCATCCAAAACATTCCTTGACTTTGTCCCTGGCCTTGCTGCAAAATTTTATCCTCTTGTCATATCATTATCATCCTCACGTTGTTTCGAGATGTGTCCTTCCCACGTCAAACAACGTTGTTGTTATTGTTGTCATCGTCACCTGTCAATCGATATTCAGGTTGACTAGTAGTAAAATCATGGTTGTCCTTGGATTCATGTGTGTCAGCATCATTCACATGCATTTGTCATAATTTTCACAAAACATCAAAAAATCTTAAAAATTTGAAAAAGTCTTGAAAAAATCCTAAAAATCGTATAAAGTCCTGAAAAAAGTCCTAAAAATTGAAAAATATCTTGAGAAAATACCAAAACATCCCAATCAATGCCAAAATCCAAAAATAGAGTCAAAGTCAATGTCTGTCTGATCAATTCAATCATTCATGTTAATCAATCTTTTGTCCTAGTCTGAACTACATTGTCTCTGTGCATTTTCTACGTAGGCAAGGCCATCAGTCGATGAGTCCCCAAGACATTAGGTCAATCCTTTTAGGTTTTTCAAAATAAAATCATAAGTCAAACATGGTCACGTCAATCAAATATAGTGGACATGGTCGCACTTGACACAAGACAGTCATTCAAAATGTCAATGTCAAAATGGGTCAAAATCAGACAACTTAAGCCAATCAATCATACAGTCAAAATCAGTCAACTTGCCAAAGCCTTAGTCAAAATGTCAATCTTGTCACTTTTTGGTCCTCTTCAAGATGTGTCCTTCTTGGATTTGGACCTCGTCAAAATGTCATTTTCCTT
Organism: Sequoiadendron giganteum; assembly: GCA_007115665.2. Lineage (NCBI taxonomy): Eukaryota > Viridiplantae > Streptophyta > Pinopsida > Cupressales > Cupressaceae > Sequoiadendron > Sequoiadendron giganteum. The sequence continues at coordinate 633,265,542 of CM021102.1, forward strand.
TTTAGGATGCGTCCTTCCTGACCTTAGGCACTGTCAAACCGTTAAACTGTCAAAACTGTCAAATCGTCAAACAATTAATCTTCGGCAAACAAACACTGGCAATACAATTAAATGGCTGTTATTTTTTTTGGCTATTTTGTCTTATCATTTTATTTACTTGTCTTTTGGTCATGTTACTAGCTACCTCGAGGATGTCCCATGAAGGATTTAGAGGTGCGATGACGTCTCATGACCTGTTATGTTTTTCTTTGACTGCTATCTGTGGATTGTCTTGACAAAAAGACTGGGGCAAATGGGCCTCTAGTATGAGTTAGGACATTCCTTGTCTGTGACTGTCTATTTTTGCAAGTGGATGACCTTGCACGCCTTGGTCTATGTCATACCATGGTGTTTGTTGTCCATTTGTGTCATTTTTACCAACCAATGATGATTAAAGAGCAATAAATATTAAAGTCCTATGGTAAAATGTTGAAGGATTTGGTCTAGTAACTAACATGCATCTCATATAGGCATATCTTTTTTACTAACATTTCTTTGTCTCTTCATATTCTAGTCCTCTCATCCATTTTGAGAGCACACCCATGTTCTTGGAACCCGTCTGTCCTCCCAAGGGGGCATACCGCAGTCCTCCTCGTCATTCTTCCTCATCCTATTTTGCACTAGGGCATATTTTGACTTATTTTCTTTGTCACAATGCGACAGGCTGCATTATGACAAAGAGGGGCAAATGTAGACACATAAAAATGACTTGGGCTTGCAAACACTATTTTTAATCTTTTTCTTCCTAGCATAATTAACACATTTTAATTATGTCCTTGACTCACTTTCGATTATTAATTAAATAATTCATAATTATTTAATTAATTTATATCTTTTCATTCTTCATGATTATTAAATAAATAAATTTTAATTAGTTATTTAATGTGTCATTAATTGTCTAATGTCTCCCTCTAATTAAATAAATTTCTTAATTTATTTAATTATCTTTGTCCATTATATCTTCCTGATTAATAAATAAATAATTCTATCTATTTATTTAATTTAGTCACTAATCAAGTCCTCTTCTTCCTAAAATTAAATAAATTCTTATTTATTTGATTTTTGTCCACTTTCCACTATAATTAAATAATTATGTTTAATTATTTAATTATTCATTAGCCTCTTCTCTCCTAAATTAAATAAATTAAATTTATTTAATTTGGTCCACTCTCTTGAATTTTGAATTAAATCATTATATTTAATTTAAAAAGTTCTCTTTGTCACATTCTTCTATAATTAAATAATATCTTGATTATTTAATTCCCACCTAAATTAAATAACTTTTATTATTTAATTTCTTCTAAATCTTATTTATTTAAAATAAGTCACACTTTATAAATTCCCTCTTTTAGTAAATAATTTAATTTAAATTATTTATTGTCACATGACCCCACCTCTTTTGAATTAAAATAATTTTTAATTCAAAAAGTCAACATCCTCTCTTGAATCAAATAATTTTAAATTATTATTTGATTCTCTAGCAACTTCGGTTTGTGTGCCCAGAATCTCTTGTCACATGTATTGTCAGCCCTTGATTTGATTTTCTAGGAATCAATCTTGACCTTTCATTTCGAATCTGACCTAATGTTGCCCTAACCCTAATTATGGGTTGTTATATGGAATCTCATCCATTGATTCTAGGGCACTTATTGACTTTCAATCTTGGCCATTCACACAAAATTGCATCTTCTATAAAAGAGCAATTTTGGTCACATCTTGCATTGTCATATTTTAGAAATCTCTTACCTCTTGCATTTTTAGATAATCTTACATTTTCATTGTTCATCTCTTGCATTTTAGATAATCTTACATTTTCATTGTTCATCTCTTGCATTTTTATATTTTAGCATTGTTATTTTCATTTGTCATAGCATATCTAGATTTCATTTGATATAACTTACACATTGTAGATGCTTACTAGTTGCAGTAGGGCATAGTATTGCATGTAGTTGTCAAATCCTTCAATATTTGCTTAGGGCTTGTCATTTCTATTGGCTTGCTATTCTTAAATCTAAGAGCAAACAATTTATTTTCAGCAAATTAAGAAGGTGTAATGGAGGTTAGTCATGGAGGATGAAGACAATCTATGAGATTGTTCATCTATTCCTTTGCACTCCATTACTTACTTTGGGTTTTTATGTTTTTGCATATGATATTGCTAAACCTAGGAAAAATACCCATTGTTACACTTAGCGGTTATATATTTGATTTAGTGTTGAAATTATGTGTATTTATTGCCTTATTGTTGAAATGGAACCTTAATTTTCTCTTCTTTATGAACTTCGTGGCTAAGCTAGTTTTCTTTATTGTTTTGATGTCAGTAATGTGTCATAATGTGAATCCTTTCTAAGGACGTATGAGGAAAACTTGGTGAGTGTATACGAGGAAGTAGACACAAGGAACCTTAAGGATGGGGGTATGTGATGTTGTTATATAGCTAGGACCCACTACCCACCTATTTGTGATGACTGTCACTTGGAGGGTAATCACCTTATACATGAAGAGACAAGGCATTGTGGTCTTGTTTGGATGGTCTCACCTTATTTTTGGCCTAACACCATCAAGCCACTGATTATGATGTTTATTTTATGTGAGATGGTTATTGGCTCTTGGTTCATGGATTCTTGTATCATGGATTAGTATGTTGATTTCTAGTGTCCACGTGGACCCATATGTGTCTTTGTGTTGTGATTTTTGATAATGTGTATTGGTCTATATGTGTAGAATGTATGTTTAATCATGAGTATGGTGCTTGATTTATGAGTTTTTGTATGCTATTTTTTCCTTTTGGTTGTGACTCCTTTCTTGGGTGGTGTGTATAGGATGCCTAGGAGAGGTGGTCATGGATTCAATTGTCTGAACTCTTCTATTCTAAGTACCCACAAGAAGGATTATGTGGAGCACCTGGGTCCTTAGTTATGCTCTTTGCTTGAGGATTTTCTCACCTAGCTAGGCCCTAGACATGAGAGTGTTCTCCAGCAACAACACTCTAAACCTAAGCATAAGGTTTCACAACCTCATCATGGTGGTGAGGGTTCTCAATCTAGGAGTAACCAGAATTGGTGGCATTGTAGACTCAACCGTCAAGACTGACCGGCACAGAGTGTACATGCTGCAATGAGTAGAGGTACAATATGTTACACTTACGGCCAACAAGGCCACATAGCTAGACAGTGTCCTTAGAGGAACTCGCCTAATCTTAGTCAGAGGATGATGGCTATAGAACTAGCAAGGAATGATGCAAGAAGAACTCATGGGATGAGTATAACGGTTGATCATCATCGAGCAGAGCATTAGGGAATAGATGTGGAGATTACTGGTAGTGGACAGGTAGTTGATTCAGGAGTTCATGGAAATCCTATGGTACAGGAGGCTAGGAAAGTGCCTTTAGTGTTTTTTTTCTCTATATTAATTCTTGTTATGTTAGGATATGTGTTTTTGAGACTTTGATGGTAGTTGTTCCACTATGTTGGTTGTTTGGATTGGCTGTTTATTTGGCTTAGAGGATAATGACTCTAATTACTATTGTTTTTATGTGGGATTATATGGAGTTTGTCCTAGGGGTTTTGCAGGCTTCTAGGAGTAAGCCTGGCCCTAGGGAGGAGAATGTAATACCCCTTTGTTTTTCTTTAATGTTTAGATTATGATGCTTTGTTATTTTTTTATCGCTATTTATAGAGCGATATGGATTATATGTTACTATGTGATGTTACTCTATTTTGATGTTATCATTTCGACATGCCTTTGATTAGCATAATGATTATTTAGAATAACATTGTTATTTGCACATGAGTAGATTATATATGTTAGAATTTTCAGTTTTGTGATAGTGTATTAGTGAAGGTGATGGAGTTGCATCACCTTGTGATTCTGCGATTCCCTCTTCACGATGTGTTCTATTATGATGTTTGTATACATGTTCTATATATGTCTTGTTTACAGGTTTGCAAGTATAGGACATCGACTCCACCTCGCTTCATAGGTTTGAGTGTGTCCACCCAAGGTTAATGTTGATTGGGAGATAGTAGCTAGGATTATTGTGTCAATCCTTTACCCTAGTCTCAGTGTGTTGTCAAATCTAGTCAGTTTTTCTTGTTAAAAGTTGTTTAATTTTTCTTTGAATGATTATGTTGAAAATTTTGAAAAAAGGAATTTAATGGATTTAATTATTTAAAGTTGATTATTAAATTAATCTTATTCTAATGTTAGAAGTGGTGAATTAATTTATTTTAATTGGTAAATAGTCTAATATTAGGATTACGTTATTTATTAATTAATTAAATTAGATTAATTAAGTTAAATTTGAAACGGTAAATATTTTGTAATTATTAAATAGTTTTAATTTTAAATTTCTAGAGGATTTTATGCAAATTGGTTGTTAATTATATTTGTTAAGTTTTAACATGTGTGAAGAATTTATGAGGTTGTTGGAAATTTATTCACGAGGAGAAAATTGTGGCTTTAACGGAAGAAGTGAGAAGCTTCTTCATGGAGAAGCACGGGGATATTTTGTGGGGGGAAAAAATATTAAAAAGAAAAAGTCTATTGTAATTGGGATGTGTTCTGGAAATTTTTGGAAGAATTGTTCTAGAAAGAATTTTGTGTTCTTGAATTTTTTAGAAAAATTTATTCTCGGGATTTGTTGTTGTGTGTGGGAAATTGTATTGTTTTTAAGGAAGCTATTGTCTATCCAGGAAAAGATACTTGGATCTATGGAGGAGGCACTGCTTCAAATTTAAAAATTCATAGGCATTGGACTAGAGGTTCCTTCTTTAGTTTTTGTTTAATTTATATTGAAAAACTTCTAGTTTAGATATTTCTCTGTAAGAGATTGTCTGTGCAAACTTTTAAGTTTGAGTTTTGTTTTAAAAATTGTAATTGCCATATATAAAATCCTCTATAGATTGAAATTCTTTGTGGGAACTATAGAAAAATTGTTAATTGGGATTATGGTGAATTTAGATGAACCTAGAAGAATACGGTTAGCGATCTAGAAAGAAAATCCTAGTTGAGAAGAAATTTAATCTTTTGTTAAAGGTTTCCTGTAGGATAAAATCTTCAAGGAAAATTTCTTGTTATCTTGTCTATAGGAGTTTTATTTCTCTTTTTCTTTTAATTTTATTATCTAGACAAATTTGAAAGAAATCTCTGTGTTTCTATTTGAGAAAATTGTCTGTATATAATCCTCTATGAGATGGCTTCCGTATGTTTTCAAAAAATGTTTTCCTATAGAATGTATTTTAGAAATAATTTTCCCAATTAAAGTATTTGTCTTGAATTATTTATATATATATATATATATGCATATATATACAATAATATATGCATACACATATATAAAATATATACATATTTATTTATTTTTGTTGTGAAATTGTATTCATATTCCTATATAATCATTATACAAAATGTTGAAACTCTACTGATTTATATTTCCATACGGAGACAAAAGTTTATTGGAATCGTTGTTTATATATTTCTAAATACAAATGTTGGAGTTTCTGTTTGTTAATGGCCTCTTGAGGAGTCGACAGCCGTCACAACTGAACCCCCATAAGAGGGGACCAACACTATGTGCAGTTGACACCCCCCTCAAAGGGAAGGTCGGTTGTGGCATGCGCAACCACTACCTTTTATAAGGTAGAATTCCCATCGTATTATCGCCAACCCTTGTGGTTCTTCATTCCTCTGACATTAAAATTCAAGTCATCGATTATGTTTTATTCGGATTTATTAATAGGAATTTAGTTTTATAAAGAAAATTTTAATTATTGTTAAAGGGATTTTAATATACATATTTAATGATTTAAATTAATAAGTGCATGTATAATAGTAGAAATTATTATTTTATTTAAATATACTTGAGGAATTGAAGCATTAGATAGGATAGATTTCTTTCTCTATTTGCAAAAGGGGGTTTTTATTTAATTAGTGAATTTGGGCAATTTATTTTTTGGGAATTGGTTTAAAGTATTAGTCAATAATTTGTAAGTCTTCCAAAAGAATCTGTAGATTTGGGGAATGTCGTATTGAAATGCTAGCCTGTTTTAATTCCCTTGGGTAGTGTGTGTTTTTTTCAGTGAGTTACCTGGTTTGCTCGAACGGGGATGTGTTGCCTCCTTGTTTGGAGTGGTTTTGTTATTTTTTTTCTCCTAAGTTTGGAGTGGATTTGTACCTCTTATTGAAAATAGGAGAGTGATTCTTGATGGGCGGTCGAGATCTAAGAAAATCTACCAAGGTAATCCATGCACCTTTGTGGTGACACTTTTCCTAGGTCAACAATATGTATGGTTCACTGGTGTAACTAGTTATTTTACTCGGGTAGTGTTGTGTCCTTTGAGTTAGTGGTGTTCTTGTGTTGGTTAAGTCTAGTTATAAGTTAGCATGTGTCTAGTGGTAGATGGTCTTGTCTAGGAAGCCTTGTTACTATCTCCTAGCATGGGCGGTGGGCCTTCAGGTACCACTTGGTTGGGTGGAATGTGCACCTTACTCCGTTGGGTCCCCCTTGCTTCAAATTTTGGTGGCAAGATCCTCCAATTGGAGAGCTTGTGGTGGTACTAGTGGATATGTTCCATTCTTTTAATGTGATATTTTAGTTGGAATTTGTATTTAATTTACTCCTCAATTGTATTTGAGTAGGTCTCATATAATTTTGTAATAGTTAGGTATGATCTTCCTCATTCTAGGAATGAGTATTGTAAACCTTAATTGTAAATTAATGTAATATATGTTCTTAATGTATTTTATTCTATGTGAAGCAATTCTATTGTTAGGAATGTATGTGGTTTTAATTCTTAAGTAGTTAATCATATGTTATGAATGTATGTACTTAAATTCTGGTTTAGTAATTAATTAAATGCTACATATGAGTAATGTATATGTTATGGGATTTAGATGTATCCTTTGTATCATTCCATAGAGGTTGTTGCAATAGTTAGTGCACCTTCCATGTTAATTTTGCACTTTAAAATAAATAAATAAATCTACACTTTAGTAGTTGATGCAACTTCCTCAAGGGTTGTGTGGCAAGGCGTTACAATATGCATGTTCGATATATGCTTGGTTTGCAAGTTTGTAGGTACAAGACATTGACTCAACTTGGCTTCATAGGTTTGAGTGTGTCCAATTCTCAATGGTATTGTTGATTGTGAGATAGTAGCTAGGTTTCTTGTGTCAAGCCACTACCCTAGTCATAGTGTGTCGTCAGATCTAGTTGGATTTATTTGTTATAATGGTGTTCATTTTTTCCTTGATATTATTTATGTTGCAAAGTGTGTAAAAGATAAATAAATGATTTAAATATTTAAGTGGATTATTTAATTAATCTGGTTTATTATGTTAGAAGGTTGTAATTTAATTTATTAATTAATTTACTCTAATTGGTAAAATAATTTAATCTTAGGATTAAATTTATTTTATTAATTACTTAAATTAATTGAATTAAGTTTAAATTAGAAATGCTAAGTATTTTGGAAATTATTAAATGTTTTATTTTTTTTAAATATCTTGAGGATTAGGTGCAATTTGGTTTTAAAATATATTTTGGTTTTCAACATGTGTTTGAAAAATTTATGAGGGTTGTTGGGAAAATTTATTCACAAAGAAATTAGTGGTTGTAAAGGGAAGAAGTAAGAAGATTCTTCACATAAGAAGGATAGAGGATATTTTGTTGGGAAAAAGGTTTTGGACATTAAGTTTTTGGGATTGCATGTGTTGGTTGAATTTTTTTTTAAATATAGTTTCAGGAAAGTTTTTTGTGTTCTGGATTTTTTTTGTTCTAGAGGAAGCTTTGGTTGATCTAGGAAAAATATTTGATCTGTGAAAGAGACTCTACATGAATTCACATCTTCTCGAGCATTGGATTTCAAGTTCCTCTTTCAATTCTAGTTAGTTTCTCATTGGAAAAGTTCCTTAGTTTAGATTATTGTTTGGAAAAAGATTGTTTGTGCAATTTGTAAAGCTTTTGATTTGTAGAAATTGAAAATGTCATATGAAATTCTCTATGAAAATGAATTCCTCTGTAGAAACGAAATCTTTTGTGGAAACTAATGCAAATTTTAAGTTGAGATTATTGTAAACAAAGAAGAACCCGGAAGGAAAAATAAATTAGGGATCTGGAAATCAGGAAGAAATTAAACTCTTTGTAGAAATTCTTCTATAGGATTGAAATCCATGGGAAATCTCTTGTAAATTTTTTCTATAGGAATATTATTGTTCTTCCTCTTTTAGATTCATTGTCTGGGAAAATTTAAAAGAATCCTCTGTTTTTTTATTTGAGGATTTCATCTATAGAAAATTTCTCTGTATGTTAGCTTTTTGGATGTTTTTTGGAAAAGTTTCCAGTAGAATTCATTTTGGAAAAATTATTTCCCTGATTATAGTAATTGGTTAAATAAACTTATATAAATTTATATCTATAAATATATATCTATATATATACATATATATATTGTAGTGTATATATATAAGTATATATATATTATATATTGGCTTGTATTTTTGTCAAAGCTTATGGTAATCCTGATTCAAACATCATACGGTGAATTTGTGTAAATACTATATTTTTTTATTGGATAAAAATGTATTGTGTTTGGCAGTTTGTTTATTTTATTGACCCTGATATGGGGAAGGTCGTGGGGAGGTGCTACCCCCACCACTGCCCCATATGGGAGCATCATTGTGGAGGTAGCCCCTCCATATCCCCCTCTCAACTCGTGGTTGTGTCCACTATAATGTGGAGGCTCCATTGTATAACACAATCGGCCTCCCTTAAACTTTTGTGAATCCTTAATAAATGAGTTTCATCCATTGAATTATGTGATTCTAATATTTTGTTATTTGTTTTAATATATATTATATATATTTTATATATATTATGTATATATATATTAAGGTTATTTTTATTTGGTTTAGAAAAAAATAATTTAATTTAAATAAATAAGTAATATTTTTATGTATATATAATTATATATATATATATATATATATGAATATATTTGTTTTAAATTAGGTGCATGCAATTTATGCACAAATATAAGATTTGGTTGAAATAATCTTTAAGTAGAAATTATTATTTTATTAAAAGTAATCGAGGAAATTGAAGTTACAGATAATTTAATTTTTCTTCTATGTCAGTAAGAAGGGGTTTTATTTAATTAAATTTATTTGGGAAATTATTTTTCTGTAAATCATTGAAGGGGAAATTGGATTTAGTATATCCGAAAAGTAGTTTATATCCTATATTATCACCTTTGTATGTAATTTCCTCTATTCACGTTTTGCGAAATTGGTTTAGAAGCATTATAAGACTTCTAGTTGTGTTTTAGATTTGGGGGTTGTTGTAATTTTAATGTCAGCCCATTTTGTTACCCTTGGGAAGTGCATTTATCATTATCAGTAAATCACCCAGTTTCCATGAACGGGGATGTGATACCTTTAAGTCTTTGGATGGGTATTGATATTTTTAGTGTGCACTAGTTGCCTTGGGTAGTGGAATTTGTTCCAAAAGTTTTCTTAGGGGAGTGGATTTCAATGAGGGTCGGCACACAAAGTAGTGCCAAGGTAACTCATTGTGAGTTAGTTAATCTAGTGATAATGTAAATTAATATATTAGGGGAATGGGTAGACCTTAACACTTAACAAGAGTAATGTGCCTCACTCATGGACTCAAGGGCTTGTATAGACTTGGGATGAGACAAGAAGGTCTGGAATGGCATGATCATTACCTTGTCTTCTCAAAAGATAGTTGATTTCGCTTTGGATTACATGTGGGGCTGAGAGTCATTAGAGGCTACCAGGGTAACCCAAGATGGGGGTCAGGGCCTAGGAAGATTCTCTAGAGTAACTCATGCAACATTGTGATGACACTCCTCCTAAGTCAACAGTTTGTTAGTTCTATCATAACTGATAGTGTAACTCTGGAAGCAATGTAACCTTTGTAATTGTGTGGTTCTTATATTGGGTTAAGTTCAGTATCTGTTAGCCTATGTCTAAAGGTAGTAGGTCTTGTCTAGGAATCCTGGTTACTATCTCCTAGCACGGGGGTGGGCCTTCGGGTACCACTTGGTTGGGAGGAACATGCACCCTACTTCATTGGGTCCCCTTACTTATGTTTGTAATGACAAGATCTTTCAGTTGGAGAGCTCGTGGATACCAATTGATTTATTCCATGCTTTGATTTATTGATTCAGTTGGACATTTGTATTTATATTACCCCTCAATTGTGTTTGAGGATTATGACTCATGTAATTTGTAACACTTATGTATGATCTTCCTCATTTTGGGAATGAGTATTGTAAACTTTATTTGATATTAATGTAATCTTTGGGTCTTGATGTATTTCTATCTTATGCGATGTTTAATGCTTTGAATGTATGTACTTTAAATTCATGAGAAATTAAAGATATGTTATGAATGAGTTTTTTTTTATGTAATGGGATTCATATGTAACCTTAGCCGCATACCTTAGAGGATGTTTGTGATAGTGTAGTGCACTTTTCATGTTATTATTGCACTTTAAAAGAAAAAAAATTCTACACTTTTATAGTTGTTGTAACTTCCTCTAGGGTTATGTGGAGGGGCATTACACATAGTATCAGAGCCCAAGTTTAAACACTGGGTGCTCTAGGATTATGATGAACCCATTAAGCTTTTAGTTGTGTACCTTGTCTTATACCTTGTTGTTTCTGTGTAGGATCATGCCTCCAAGATGGGGACGAGGTGGAGGTCGAGGTCATGGCCATGTAGGCGGTCACGGAGGGAGTCATCATGATTCACCTCCTCATGTTCCCCTTGATTATGATCATGAGGAGCATCAGGTGTCTCAGAATGCCCCAGGAGGCAGAGATCAGTAGTAGGATCCTCCAGGGATCGAGGGAGCACAGTTGTGCATGATATTAGAGGAGGCACTGGCTCACCTTGGGCTGAGATAGGGTGGTGATCAGGTTAATGTTGTTGAGAGGGAAGTACCATTTCAGTCAGAGGCAGTAGTAGCTGCACACATGAGGGATTTTCTTAGAGCAATATGTTGGCAAGAAGTTGAGTCCACTTTTTGGCCAAAAAGTGGAAGTGTTTTCTTTAATTTTTCAAAATTTGACACATTTGACCTTAAAATTTGAAGCACTTAGAGATGACATCTTCAAAAAAGTCACTGATCATAAAATGTAGTACTCATAGTCTAGTTTCCAAATATGTAATTTATTTCAATACCTAGATTGTACAAATTGAGTTTCAATAGGCATTTCTGAAACCCATTGTTTAAAAGTCAATTTTTTTGCCATACCATGCATGTGTACGACATCCATATTTTGACCTAAATTATTGTATTTTTCTAAATCCTTTTGGGAAAATATTTGTGACTCACAAAAGCTTGTTCTCGATATTTTTTTGTAATTTTTTATTGATTTTTTTTGTTAAATTTTTATTAGGCATATTTGTCGTTTTGAAAAATCGTCGTGTACGACATGCATAAGATGACCTAAAATTATCATTTTTTGATTTTTTTTTAGATTGAAAAGAATTGTCTGAATTTTTTTCTCATGCAATCTATTCATCAAAATGTTATGTTGATCAAAAGTTATTAAAATAGTTAAAAAACCCTGATTTTCAAAGTTTATGAACTAGTTTCATCATAAATTAATCGAAAAATAGAAAAATAATCTAATTGTAAAATAAATTGTATATTTGGAATCTGCATTGTCTCGTCTAAAATGGGTTTTAATTTTGTCAAAAAATTCTACAAAAAAAGTCATCAACCATATGTCTAGATATTTTTCTCTAACATTGTTAGGACCTTCAGCTTATAGGTCAAACCAGGTTGAAGGCCTAGGTTCATATTCCCAATGCTTTTCCTGAACCAAAATACAAGGCAGAAACCTGACCACAAAGAAAATCCAATTTCAAATTTTAGGGAATGGAATCCTGCTTTACAAAAAGGGATCCCGTTTTGTAAAGCAGGATCTTGTTCCCAATATTAAATGTCCTGACCATTAACAATGAAATGGGATCCCACTTTATAAATGTGATCTTGTTCCTTTGTCAATGGTCCCCACATTTAAAATTGGGAATGAGATCCCGATTATAAAATGGGATCTCGTTTGTTAATAAATGAGATCCTGTTTGTTTTTAACTATTTTATTTAGATTTACTATCAAAATTTACCATGAAGTCTGCAACTTCAGATGTATGGCCGAGAGTAGTAAAATTAGGCTACTTTTCATCAAGTATTGTCTTTACAAGTGGTGACTTGCATTTTTGATTAATTTATTCAAAGGAGGTATCATGTAAACCATTTTTGAAGTGGAATTTTTTTAGTTTTGTACTTGTTTGGAGGAACAAAAGGTCTTCAACTTGCAATATGGATGAATTTTTTCAAAGGGGGCATGAAGAAAATAGTTTTTAAAGTGGAATTGTGCTAGTTTTTTACTTGTTTTGAGGAACAAAAGAGGAAGAATTTTTCCCTTATAGGTCTTCAACTTCCAATTTGGATTGATTTTTTTGAATAATTTCACTATTGACATTCATTTGCGCTTGAGAATTTTATAATCATGGGAGATAAATCTCATAATAAGAGGAAGAAGACATTGACTCTTGAAGAAATTGAAGCAAAAAAAGAGGAGAGACAAAGACAAAGACAAAAAAGAATGAGAATTAAATCAATGAATGATGGGGGAGAATCCAATTCCATAACTATTGAAGATGAAAACATTGAGGAGACCATGGTTGTAGATGAAGCTAATTTGCAAGAAGTCAACTTGGAGAAGAATATGATTATACAAGAAATTCCTACTATGTCTTCAATCCCTCTTTCAATGCTATGGAGAATGTTTCAATATGCACAAATCTAGGTACGTCTTCAAATCCACATGTTAGTGAAATGGTAAATTTGTATGTAGAAGTTTTAAAAGATGTTGGACTTAACAATGTTGATATTGATAATATTCAAAGAGATAAAAATTTTATAGAGTTTTTTGAAAATGAAAATGAGAATGATCCTTTAGTTGAAAATCAAAACAAAAACTATTTTGTTGATGTAAATGAAAATGAAAATTGTTTTGTTGATGAAAATGAAGATGAAAATGAAGATTAAGATGAAAATCTAGAATGTGATGTTGAATTTAATGAAAATACTTTTTTTTTTAAATTGAAAGTGGTGTTTTCCATAATCTTCCCAATCAAATTTCTTGGAGGAAAATAAGAATACATGCGAATAAAATATACAACAAATTATTTTATCATAAAAAAATTGCAACTCAATGTCAACTAATGATAAAATTGGTGAGAATGCAAAAAATGAGGAAAATAATGAAAAGGTTAGGCTTTTTTGTTAAACCAAAAAGGAAAGATCAATCATTAAAACATGTTATGTCTATTGTTGCTAGTGCCATTAAATCTATTGGGAAAAATTGTAATGCCCCACCAAGTAACCCTAAAGGAAGTTGTTAATTACAACTTCCTTTAGTGTTACTTGGTGGGGCATTACACATGGTATCAAAGCCTAGGTTTAAACACTGGGTTCTCTGGGTACATTTGTGTCCACTGTGTTGTCCCTGCGAATTCTCAATAGAATTGTTAAGTGATCATGTGTTCATGGCTTTTAATTTAACATGATGTACTCTATGGAAAAGAGTAGCGTGAAAGAACCTGAAATAAGGTTTTGATTGGAAAGTTATGATACGTACCCTGTGAGATATGGAATTGGATGTTCCTATGTGTTTATGTATGTAGTTGCATCCCCTTGTAAATGTAAGAAACCAGTAATTGTATCCTGTTTGAGAGTCGTGGATACACTCTGGGTCATGTGAATTGCATGCTCACTCCACATCACATGAGGGTTTTTATCATTCTTGTTGAACGTTGTTTCCTCCTTCCTCGTTTTGTGGCTAGTAGCTAGTCACACAGTTGTTGTATAGTGGAATTTAAAGATTGTGAACTTTCTTTCGGTTATTGATGATTATTTTCGGTTGATTGTGAGGGCCGACACTTTATTTATGTTTGATTGTGAAGGTTTAGCCAAAAATTGTGAGCTTATTTTCTTATAACCCAAAGGGTTATGAATTTGATTCAGTGTTGAAATTGTGCACATTTATTGCCTTATTGTTGAAATGAAACTTTAATTTTATCTTCTTTATGAACTTGGTGGCTAAGCTAGTTATCTTTTTTGTTTTCAATGTCGAATATGTGTCGTATTGTGATTCCTCTCCAAGGACGTATGGGACGGAATTGGTGAGTGTGTACGAGGAAGTAGATGCAGGAAACATTGAGAATGGGGGTATGTGAGGCTGTATGAAGTTATGACTCACTACTCACCTTTGGGTGATGACTATCTCTTGGAGGCTGATCACCTTACACAACAAGAGATAGGTCATTGTGGTCTTGTTTGGATGGTCTCACTCTATGTATGACCTAACATCATCAAGCCACTGGTTTGATGTTAGATTTATTTGAGATGGTTAGTTGTTCTTGGTTCATGGATTCTTCTATCATGGATTGGTATGCTACTTTTCGGTGTCTAGTTGGACCCTCGTGTAGTCTTGTGATGATTTCTAGTGATGTGTATTGGTACATATGTATTATGCATGATAATCCATGGTTATGTGTTTTTGGAGACTTGGTTGGTGGTTGCTTCACCATGTTGTCTTGGTTGGATTGATAGTGTACTTGGCTGAGTTGTTTACAGCACGGGTTGTTGTTGTTTATGTGTTGAGGTATGGAGTGGTTCAGTTTGTAACCCTTGGTTATGTGTGATTGTATGGAATTTGCACTTGGGGGTTTTTGCAGGCTTTCAGGAGTAAGCCTAACCCTTGGGGGGGAGAATGTAACACCCCTCTATTTTGCTTTTTGGATTGGAAAGTGTGTCCTTGTTTTGCGTTGATTTATGTTTCTGGATATTCAGATACTTTATCTTGTGTGTCTATTTGGTTACTATTCATTGAGCGATAGACTATATTATGTGATGTGATTTGATTTATCTGATGCTTTAGTTTGCATGCTTTTATTGGTGTAAAGATGTTAGTTGATATAACATGTAATTGCTTATGAGATTATTGGAGTTATGATTGTAATAGATTTATACTATTGCCTCATTCTAGGAATGAGTGATGTAATTATTGGATTAAGATAATGATTATGAGATTGTATCTTGGATGTTTATTTTAGTATGTTATGTGGTATCCTTATGGTGTATGATGCTTATTTCATAAAGTATTTAACTCTATGATTATATGTAGATGTTTGTGTGGGTTTAAGTAATCCCAACCTTGTAGTCTTAGAGGTTGTTGTAATTAGTAAGCGAATGTGTATGTTAATTACACTTTTAAAAAAAAATTGGTTCGCTTAAGTTGTTAATTACAACTTCCTTTAGGGTTAATTGGTGGGGCATTACAAAAATAGTCAATCTAAAGGTAAAAATGCAGCAAGAAGAGCTATAACAACTGTTATAGTTAATAAAACAACTTTGAATAAAAGAATGGTAAGAAATATTAGTGATATATGACCTAGATTTTTGTTTGGGAGATTAAATGATAATAGCTGCACAAATTAAAATGATTAATTCTAAATTAACAAACAATCTAAATCAAAAACAACAAAGAATGAATAAGAAAACATAATGAATAACTAAACAAATGAATTGAAAAGATCTCACCGAATATGCATTCACTCCTTCGAATTATCTCGATTTCTCTTCTCCATTTTGGTGTTTCAGTATTCTTGCCCTCAGATTTTTAGTATTGATGCAAGCATAACTTCGTTGAGTGTCTAAGAAAAATATCGAAGATAAGTTTCTTCTCAAAAGTGTATGATTTTGGGAGGAGGAATAATGATAATGATAGGTCATTTTATAGATTTTGGGTTTTCGAACAATCGGCTCAGATTGAAAAGAGAGATCGACAGATGAGATTGATGAATGCCATGCAATGTGAGTTATGTGTCAGATAGAACATGAGTTAGAACATGAGTCAGAAAAGACTGTAGGATAAAGATTAAGTTAGAACGTGAGTTAGAACACTAGTTCAAGATCTTAATCTCCAGTTAAGAGTCTTCAAAAATAGAAGAAATAGACTTTGAATGTCAAATACAAAGTTAGAAGTTGAAGAATAAAGAATAATGCATTTGAAGGAACACGTGAGTTAATTAATTAAATAAAGATATTTAATTAATAAACACACCATGCATATGAGTTGGAACTAGTTAACTGATTAATTGTGACAGAGAGTCCTCTCATAGAGACAATTAGATCTTGAATCTAGAGATAACTGGAGAACTAAAAATAGATCTTGATTCAGAAGGTGAGTGAATTATTAGTCAACTGATTGACAGAAGAATGTGACATAAAGAATAAATATGAATTAAATGCTAATTTAATTCAACATTCGAAAGTGGGAGATTTAATTAAATAAATAAAGATAATTTATTTAATTTGACTGTTGTAAAGGTGGGATTGAATAAATTAAATAATAAATATTTAATTATAGATAAAGGGGGTTAAATGAATAATTAGATATTTAATTATAGATACAAAATGACAAAGGGGGTAATTAAATAATAAATTATTTAATTAAGAAGGAAGAATTAATTAGTCAGTGACATAATTAAACAAATATGATTTATTTAATTAATCAAGTTGAATAAAGTTTATTATGAATTAATTAATTAATTAATTAAAAAGGGGTATTTAATTAATAGAGTAAGTATGTGTTAAAAAGGGTAATTAAATACTTAACATTATTTAATCATGACCATGGATAATAGAAAATTATGTCGAAAGTGGTGTTCGCAAGCCCAGACCAACTTTCGGTGTCTACAGTTTGCCCCTCTTTGATACAATGTTGTTTCAACATTGTGTCAAAGAAAATATGCCCTGATCATGCCCCAGCATGAAACAGGTTAGGGTATGCCCCCTCAAGAAAAGTGACAATTTTTGAAAAATTTGAAAAAAATTAGGAAATATTCTCGATAAGTCAATTTGATAGTTAGAAATGCTATGGAGTTGACGGAATTGAAATTGGATGTGATACGAGTGTGTACGGGTCATTTGAAGTTCAAAGGTTAAGTGGCCAATAGACAAGGGCAGAAGAAATCCCACCCAAACCCTAGCTATAAATAAGAATTCAGTTGAAAACCAATTCATTTGCACCCGGAAGAGTTTGGAAAACTGAGAATTTTCTCTAACTAGTGGACAAAGAAGGCACCCATTCCCTATGCTGCACATCGAGGATATCGGATCCGAACCTTCAGGTGGCCAGCCAACGCAGGACCATGAGTATGTACCCAAAAAAAACTCTTGAAATTTATTTTAGCACGCATTTTTAGGCCTTTAAAAATTAATAAGCATATGCGGTCTTTTGGGATCAACGCATATGTTGTCATATTTACCGCATTTGACTACGAAACGACGCATGTGCTAAAGCATGCTTAGGCTAGCTTAGGAATTTTTAGGAATCAACACATTTGTTTGAAAATGCACTGCATATGTAGTTATGGAACACATATGCATTAGGGATAAACGCATGTAGGGTAGTGAACCGCATGTGCATTAGTGAAACGCATTTGCATGAAGTAGACAGGCTTAGAAAATGCACTACATTTGGTATTTATTTTTTGCACCGCATTTGCAGTAGGTAGAAATGGGTGTGGTAAATGTGCAACGCATATGTAATATGCTATGCAAAAGAGTTGTTGTGCAATGCATTTGTAAGAGTGCACCGCATCTATTAAAGTGAGCCACATTTGGTTGGTAAAATTTTCCAAAAATTTTTCTAAGGAAAACGTTTGAAAATCTTGACATCATGGTTGAAATGTAGGTTGTATTGGATCCTATATATAAACGGGAGACACTTCCTGACACATTCGATCTGAGAGATCGTCTAAGTAGTGTAGAGATATGGCTCTTGTGGAGACTTGGTCTACGACACTGTCTTTCGATGCCCACCATTCAGGCGAACAAGTTGATTCTTACCGCATTGTGTGAGTGATGGCACTCAGAGACATCTTCATTTCATTTGCCGATTGGGGAGGCGACTGTCACATTGGAGGATGTGTACAAGATACTTAGACTGCCGATTAGAGAAGAGTGGGTGATGTACGATACCCATTTTGGATTGACCAAGCTACCTAGATTTTATCAGGTTGACGATATCAGGAGGCTCAGCATTGAGCATTATGAGATCAAATGGTCGGTGTTGGCAGATAGATATGAGAGGATTGACTGCATATTATGTACACTGATAGTTGGGATAGTATTACCAGATCGACAGGGTCATGGTTTTCTTGTTGGATGGGGAGAGATTTTGGTGGGTATGCTAGAGAGAGAGACCATGTATGCTTGGGGTCTGTGTCTAGTAGGGATGTTATATTTTCATTTACATGATATTGCATATAGAGATTCATAGTCGATGAGTTGTGGGACCACTCTGCTGATGGTTTGGGCATGAGAGAGGATGGTTTTTTTTCATCCTTTAATTACTGTAGAGTGACAGGAGAGAGCTCTGTATATTTTTCGGTACACGGGAAACATCACTCAGATTCATGTGGGAGATACTAGGTATTGGAGACATGCACTCGATATCTTAGATCAGTTCACTTGGAGACCATACCTGGATGTGAGGAGTGGTCTGATGAGGATAGACATTTGTCATTTTGTAGATAGACACAGTACCTAATTGGGAGGACTATTTCGAGTGTGCACAATATAGAGAGACACTTACCAGATAGAGTTTTGAGACAATTTGGTGAGATTCAAAATGAGCCTCGGAGTAGCACAAAGTTTGCTCGTTCATCTAGAGAGGTTCCATATTGGAGGCCCATGATTCATAATGCTACCACAAAGGTAGAGATACAAGCGTTACATCCAGTATAGTGGGGATGGAGAGATGAAGCATTAGATCTAGGGACAATAGCTGCATATGACACATGTTAGGTGGAGCATCATCTGATTCCATACATAGATCTTGATCAACCAACACCAATTGAGAGATGAGGCATAGGACCGAGAGGACGACAAAGAGGTAGAGGTGGCAGAGTTGGAGGGAGGGGTGATTATGGCAGAGGTAGTAGGCGAGGACAGAGAGGGCAGAGAGGAGGTTGAGTAGGTGTACTTTCACCTATCTAAGAGGTAGTGGTAGAGGATGTATTGATGTTGGACATCGAAGGTGGAGCTGATGTAAAGGGAAGAGATGAGCATGTTGCAGAGGAGGTGTTTGTAGAGGAGTTAGCTGATGTGGATATTGGGGGAGAGGATGTCACAAAGGATGTGGATATGGATATGGATATAGACCCTCTAGATATTCTAGCAGGATATGGGGAGGACGATGTTGAGGAGGAAGCACCCATGGAGGAGTAGGAGAGAGAGCTCAGGGATCGGATTGTGGAGGGGAGACGAGAGGATGATGACCCTAGGGATGGTGATAGGGAGGCCATGGAGGAGAGACTGAGACTAATGACAATAGAGCTTGATACTATGTGGATAGAGCGAGGCAGTGCCCATGCAGAGAGAGATAGTGCCTACGCAAAGAGATATAGTGTCTATGCAAAGAGAGATAGTGCACTCATGGAGAGGGATTAGGCCATATCTCAGAGATAGGAGACTAAGCAGCAGTTTACAGAGGTCAGACGCCTGGTCAGTGGGTCTTCATCTAATGGCATGGTATGAGAGTTATTCAGAGTTGTGGCGAGTGCATCATATTACAGGGACTTATATGAGTCTATGGTTTCAACAGAGAGACGAGCTCCTAGCTTCTTAGAGGTTTGCAGCCATAGATCACAGAGCAGGAGTCATACCAGGACACAGAGTATAGAGGGTGTGGTAGGACCATCGAGGACAGGTTTATATGATAGGCCTTCCACCTCACAAAGAGCACCTCTGAGGAAGTTTCCACCACCTTCACCATGGGACATTAGTGGTAGTGGAACACAATGATATGTTGTTATATATGTAGACACTCTATTTTGATCAGAGATCCTGCGAGCTCATTTTATTTATGGATACATTCTGACATTGTATTGTGACACATTATTTTGAGTGATCTATATATATATGATTTTGGTGGTTTCTATATGATATGCAGTTCTATTTTATGGTGATGCATTTGCTTCTATATGATTATGTTTCCTAGATGATGTATGTATATGTGTTATGAATGAATGTTTCTACATGTGATAATTTAACATAGTTTATGATGTTATGGATGTCTTTATTTACTTATGATAATAGATATAATGCATGGATATGATGTTATGTATATGTGATGGTTAAATGTATGTGTGTAATGTTTCCATTATGTATGATGATGGGATGCCTATTATGCAGTGATTTAATAAATATGTTCCTATATGTTCAAATGCAATATAGCTATATGACATGTTTATAGAATGTATGCAAATGAAAATTTTCTAGTGTTTTTATTGTGTCATAGGAATTTATCATTATGTCAGAAAATAAATGTTAGCATGAATGAATTTAGAATGTTAGTAAGAAGTAATGAAGGTTGATTGATTGAAAAACATATGCTTTTCGATATTTTGCCAAGTATGCTATGTTTGCTTGTTATCATCATTGGGTGGGATATGACACAAATGGACAGTACACACCATGATATGAAATAGACCATAGTGTATAAAGTCATCCATCTATGAAAATAGACAATTGTAGACAAGGAGTGTCTTAACTCATACTAAGGACAAGATTGCCCTAGTCATTTTGTCTTAACAAACCACAGACAACAAACAAATAAAAGACGGGTCATGAGACGTCATTGCTCCTCTAAATCCTTGATAGGACATCCTTGAGGAAACTAGTAACATGACTCAAAAACCAATGTTAAAAAGATAGTTGACAGACATCATCCAAAGAAAAGATTCTTGAGACATCCTTGCTTCTCTAAATCCTTCAAGGGACATCCTTGAGAAAGCTAGTAACCAGACTAAATTCACAAATTGATAAAAAGATAAGAAAAAATAAGATATAAAGTTAGAAAGACAAATAAAAGTATTCACCAAAACTTGATCTTGTAGGATTGTTTGATGTTTGACATAGCATAATGTGAGGGATGACACATATCGCAATAAGATGTTGAGTCTGGTTTTGACTTGGTGACTATCTGTATAAGGCATGACAAAGCCTAGTTTCAGAAAGACATGTGTCGTATAAGACATTGGAGCCTGATGACGTTGATGCGAAAAGCTACATGAGGCTATGACAATTTGACGATGTCCATTGACAAGAAAGACATATCTTGTTTAAGACATAAGTTGATCACTTTGAAAATGTGTTTGATATTGACTTGATGACTGTTTGAGATGTGGCCTTGTTGGTGCATGACTTGTTTTAATTCATTGACTAATTAAAAAAGTGTGTGTGTGTATTCATAGTGTATGACTTGAGATGATACCCTAAAGGATTGACCTAATGTGGCTAAATACATGCATCTAAGCGAATGATATGCAATGTGTGTAATAGTGAATTATGATAAACCCTATTGGACTGACCTAGTGTGGTCTTGGGAGCTCATCAATTGATTAGCCTTGCCGACGTTGTACATGCAAAGACCTCGTAGTTCGACACAACCAATGACTTTGAATGTACAAAGAGTCATGATTTTAATGTGTGTGATACATGACAAACCTAGGCAAACAAACCTATTGCCTCAGGGGCACATCGAATGATGGCCTTGCCTACGTCCAGTCACAGAGGCAACCTAGTTCGACTATGTTTACGACTAACTTAACATGACTGATTTGACATGACTGACGTTGTTTTTTGGGATTTTTTGACATATTTTGATTTTTTTGTGTGTTTTTGAAGTTTTCTAATGTCTTTGGATTTTTCACGACATTTTCTAATGGTGTAATGCTATGTACAAGGTCTTCATGGAACAGAACAAGGATTTTCCCCCAGTCAAGAATAAGACATGTGAGATGGAGTGGGGAGTGTGATGGAATGGATGTTTAGATGTCAATCATTCCAAGTAATGGATAGGACAACCATTTATTATGAGGGATGGTGAAAAGTCTAATTGGAATGATGGTAGGCGAAAGAGCGATTTTGACTACACATGGTGCCTGTTTTCCTAGTTTTCACCATGGTACTTATCCATAGCACCACCAAAGTGGTTTTCACTATTGGATGGATTATTTCTCTTTACTTTTTTGATATTTTGGTGTTACAAAGACGTTCGTTTGCCATTTTTTCATCAAGGTAACCTTTTTTTTTCTTTTTTGTATTTTTTTGATTAAGACAAGAAACTCTCATAAGGTACACATAGAATCTTTTCAGATGGAGGTTGTTGATTGGTGACAAAAGTGGCTCTCCTTCAGGAGTAGAGAGTTGGTGCGCTCTTGATCCAAAATCTTTTGTGACAATATAAGGTCCTAACCAGTTAGGTTCAAACTTTCCTGGCTTTTCACGTTCAGCTTGATTCTCGGGATTCTCCATTAAAACCAGGTCACCAATGTCAAAGTGTCTATTTAGAACTTTCCTATTATAGCTTCAACGAAGACGATTCTGATATGCTTGCAAATGGTATAGTGCTTTTTGTCTTCGTTCATCTAGTAATTCTAGCTCTTGTAATCTAGATACACGGTATTCTTCATCGTCAATGTGACCTTTCAAGGATACCCTCAGGGAACAAATTTCAACCTCAATAGGTAAGATAGCTTCAGATCCGAATACTAGGGAATATGGAGTGGCACCAATGGGAGTACGGATGCTTGTATGGTAAGACCATAAGGCAGGATTTAGCTGTAGGTGCCAATCACGACTAGTGTCATTGACAATCTTCTTTAGGATTCTAACAATGGTTTTATTAGATGACTCGGCTTGGCCATTACCTTGTGGGTAATATGGGGTGGAAAAATTATGTTTGATATGGAACTCTTCACATAGATGGCATACTTCTTGGTTTTTGAATGGGCGGCCATTGTCTATGATTATGGATTGGGGTACACCATATCGACAAATGATATAGTTTAAGATAAACTTGGATATTTGTGTGTCGATGATGTAGGTCATGGGAATAGCTTTGATCCATTTGGTGAAGTATTCGGTGGTGGTTATGATGAATTTATGGCCGTTGGATGATGGAGGGTGTATCTTACCTATGAGGTCAAGTCCTCATTGAGAAAAAGGCCATGGTGATGTAATCAGATGAAGCTCCTGTGCTGGTGCTCTTATCAAATCTCCATGTATCTGACATTGTCTACATTTCTTCACAAAGATAAATGAGTCTTTCTCCATTGTAGGCCAATAATAGCCTAATTTCATCTTATGAGCTAAAGTAGGACCACTCAAATGGGATCCGCATATACCCTTGTGCATCACTCGCAAAGTTGTTTGTGCTTCTTCAGCATCGATACATCTCATTAGGACATTATCTAAGGTATGTCTATGTAGGGTATCTCTAATGATGGTGTATTTAGCTGACTTACGGATAAAGATTCAACATTGGTTATTTGATAGGTCTAGAGGTAAGGTTTGGTCGGTTAGGTAGTCGAATATGTCTTTATACCAAGGGGAATTAGGACAAACAATTTTACACACCATCACAGAATCAGGGACATCATAGGTGGCGACCAACAGTTGTTCAACCAAAAACTCAAACTTAGGCACGTTACTCAGAATATGCAATAAGGAACCCATGGTTATCATAGCATCTGCAGCCCTGTTCTGAATACGTGGGATTTTTTGAAAGGAAATATGATCAAATTACTACTTGAAACTATTAGCGATGCACTTGTAGAGGGAAATTTTCTCATCCTTAGTCTCATAATCATCATTTACTTATTGGACTACTAGCTGAGAATCCCCAAAAACATGTAGACTCTTAATCTTCCATTATGCTACCATTTTTAATCCTATCACTAAGGCTTCATACTCTGCTATGTTTTCGGTGCAAGGGAAAGCAATCCTGAATGATTTAGGAATGGTGTCGCCTTGAGGTGTGAAAAATAGAATACCTTCTCCTAAACCACATTGTGTATGTAACCCATCAAAGTATAATTTCCAGTCTATTCTAGTGTCAATGTTAAAGATAAATTCATCAGGAAAATTTGCCACTAAAGGATGGTTTGCCTTCATGGGTGCATCTAATAACTGATCTACAATCACTTGCCCTTTTATATCCTTCCTCTACACATATTGGATGTCATAATCGCTTAGTATCATAACCCATTTAGCCAATCGACCTGTTACTGTTGCCTTAGGAGATATTTTAGGGGATCAATCTTTGCGACCAACATTGTTTGGCGATTGAGCATACAGTGTCATAGTTTTTGAGTAGCAAAGACTACCGCAAGACATGCATGTTCTATGTTGCTATAGTTTAATTCATTTCCTACCAAGGTACGATTGATGTAGTAGAGTGCTCTCTCATGACCTTGATCATCGAGTTGTGCGAGAAGAGCTCCTAATGCTGACTGAGTTGCTGAAATGTATAGTATCAACGGTTTTCCATCTGTAGGTAACATTAAAATAGGTGGAGTGAGAAAGAAATCCTTGATTTGTTGGAAAGATTCCTGATATTTAGGTGTCCACACAAATGGTACTCATTTCTTGATTAAATGTTGAAATGGGTGTATTTTATTTTCTATTTGTACAATGAAACGTCTGATGGACTATAATCTTCCCTGTAGTGTTCTTAGTTGACCAATGCTAATAGGAGGAGGCATTTCTATGATAGCTCTTACCTTCTCTAGATCTACTTCAATGCCTCTTCTGGAAATGATATACCCTAACAATTTCCCTTATTTCACTCCAAAGACACACTTCTTCGGATTTAGCCTGACGTTGTAATTCTCTAGCCTCTAGAATATCTTGTTTAGAACCTTCAAATGATCTGCCCTTGTTTCTAATTTAGCTATAATGTCATCTACATAATCTTCCATGAGATTGTGTACAAAGTCATGGAAAATCATAGTCATTGCCCATTGATATGTAGCTCTTGTGTTCTTAAGCCCAAATGGCATAACATTCCAACAATGTGTACCCCATGGACACGTGAAAGTTGTATTGTGTTGGTCTTCAGTTGCGGTTTTGATTTGGTTATACCCATAGAAACCATCCATGAGGGATAGCATCTCGTATCTTGTTGTAAGATCTACTATCATGTCTATGTTCGACAAAGGGAAGTCATCCTTAGGACATGCCTTGTTGATGTCTCTAAAGTCTGTGCAAATTCGGATGCCCCCAATTGGTTTAGTCACTAGCACAAGATTCGAAATCTAGTCTACATAGTCTAAAGTTCTTATAAATCCAACATCCAAGAGTTTCTTAAGTTCTTCCTTGACCAGTAGAGCAATCTGTGGATGCATTTTCCTTAACTTCTCTTTGACTAGCTTAATACCTGGTTGTAATGGTAGATGGTGCAATATAAGGTTTGGATCCAGCCCAGGCATGTCAATGTATGACCATGCAAATTTTATCTATCTTTTTGCAAATAATTCCTTAAACTCAAGTTGTTCTGCCTCTGTCAATGATGTTGCAAAGTATATGTTTTGAGGGTTTTCTTATATATTTATGTTGACTGCAATAGACTCTTCTACTAGCATTGGTGACTTTTCCTATTCAATGGGGAGAATATTTAAACCTCTATCCTTGGGTGCCACAGAGATGTTTTCACCCTCAGATATGTCCTTTATTTTGACTGTTTCTTCATCCAAAGGCACCTTTCGGTTTTCACCTAGGGACTCATCATTTTTCTCATTTTCATCATTTTTTTTTTTATTTTCATTTTTGCAACTAGAGGTGTAAATAGACTCCCCAAAATATGCTTTTTCATCCAAGTCTATGGTAAAACCAGCTTTATGATCCCCTCTTGGTATGCCTTCTCGAAGTCCCATGAACTCAGCAATTGCTTCGTCATTCTCGAATGTATCTATGATGGGTGTACCTTGTTGATCCCAGTCAATAAGTTTAGGATATATGAGAGGCATGTCATCATCGGAGTTATTAAAGGTAGCAGATGACAAGGTGAATATAGAGTGGTTGAGATGATCACAGAAGTTTTGGACTAAATCCTTCTTGTTCTTCTTCCTATAGGTAGGTATACTTTGTTGTGGGACTATTGTAAGGGTTGAGTCATCAGAAGATGGTTCGGCAGGTGCCCAAGATGCATGATCAAGGTTTTCCCAATAATAGTGTTTGTGCCATTCTTCTTTAGACAAGTGCTTCCTATGACGGGGACTAGATGGTTTCGGTTCAAATTTCACCTTTAGGTCCAATTCTCCAAAGAGATCATCTATGTTCATGGTACTAGTAGAGGAAAAAGAATCCCATTCACAATCACTTGAGTCAGGAGATTCATCGTAAACTGGGGGAAGTGATTTGTGAGACTCGTCGTAGACTGGGGGAAGTGGTTCATGAGATTCATCATAGACTGGGGGAAGTGGTTCATGAGATGTTTCGATGCTTGCATAAGCACACTCTTCCTCCTAAAATGGTGATGAAGTACTAGGAAACCCA
This sequence comes from Sequoiadendron giganteum, assembly GCA_007115665.2. NCBI lineage: Eukaryota > Viridiplantae > Streptophyta > Pinopsida > Cupressales > Cupressaceae > Sequoiadendron > Sequoiadendron giganteum. Next base: position 633,292,033 of record CM021102.1, read on the forward strand.
ATTCTAAGCGGCTGAAACCCTAGCCCTAGGTATTTTGGTCGTGGTGAGACAATGATCATTCTCATCCTTCCATTTTGATGTAGTCCTAACCCACTGTGCCAATCATAGCCTTCGTTTTGCATAATATTAAAGCCTTTTCCATATTGATGATTAGCTATTTGAATAGATGGTGAGGGGTATTCATTGTCCTCTTGATACAACCAGGAGGTAATATCACCTTGATCCACAATTTCTTCAATTAACTCTCCCCATTTAATGTCATTGTAGGGGGAACACGGAATGTGACTACTGATTGTCTTCTATCTGCCATGGGTAAGCCATATGCCTTAGGTGGAATTAGTTGACTGACATAGTATGATGCCTTTAAGTAATAATTGCCACAACCCTTGTCTTGAATCTCGACCTTAGGAGTGTTTGATGGTGGTTTGAATGAAATGGAATTGGTAAGATGTGATGGGTCAACGTATAGGGATAAAGTGGATGATGAAGCTTCTTGGTTAACTGGTACTTGTCGTTGTGGAATTTCCCTTAGGCTTGTACAATATTAAAAAGGATTGGGATTACCGTCAATTATGATCTCAATGCCATTATAAGGGAATTTAAGACATTGGTGATATGTTGAAGGTACATCTTTCATTGCATGTATCCAAGGTCTATCTAACAACAAGTTGTATGGAAGGATGAGATTCAAGACTTGGAAGCTGGCATTCATAATTGATGGGCCAATTCTGATAGGGAGTGTGACAACTCCTTTGGATGATCTTTCCTCATCATCCTAAGCCTTGATGACTATAATCTTAGAGGTGTCTACGCAATCTTTTGAGAATCCTAATGCCTTAACCAATTTTAGGGTACACAGGTTCAAACCTGCTCCTCTGTCTACCAAGACTCATCTAACTTTGGTTTGATGGACTAGGACTTCAAGGTGTAATGGGTCATTATGATTATAATTTTCAGTTGAGCAATCTTGTTGGAAAAATGTGGCATGATGTGAGCTAGTTAAATATCCCACCATTTCTTTGAAATGATTGACATTTAAGTCTACAGGAACAGTCATTTTCTGCAAAGCTTTGTCAAGAATGGCTCGATACTCAGGTGAAAAATTCAATAGTTCCAAGATGGATATCTGTGCGGGTGTTTTGTTTAATTGATCGAGGAGATTGTATCTAAACTTGGAAGTCTACGTAGGTGGCTCAGAAGAAGGACGTGGAATAGTTATCTTACTTTTGTGTGTGTTCACAACACATTCTAGGTGCTTCTTAATGATGATGGTGTTGACATTTTCATTTAAAGCTCGGAGGTGATTTACGATCAATCCTTTACCATAATCATACTTGGTATTGGTATAATTGGTTGATGGATTGTTCTTGGTACCCGAACTGGAGGCTTTTCCTTTCGTGTGGTCATGTAATGGGTCTGTGAAGATCTTATGATCATTGTTCTTGGTATTTTTCTGCCCATTGACCTCTATGGTTCCATTTTCAACAAAGTCTTGTATAATTTTCTTTAATTGTCGACATTGTTGTAGGTTGTGTCTTTTTGTGCAATGATAGTCACAATAGGCATTGTCATCCCACCATGAAGGTTTAAACTGTCCAAGATCATATTCTCTTGGTTCCAAAGGTTTGATGAGATCATGTTTAATAAATTATTTGAAAACCATCTCAATTGGTTGCCCTAAAGGGGTAAATTCATGTGTTGTAAATCTCCTTTGTGGTCTTTGTTGTTGTGAATTTTAGACATAATCGGTTGTTTGATCTGGACTATTCGTCATGTCTGCATTTTGGTTGTATCCTCTAAGTGTGACAAAAGGTTCTGTATGTATGTTTTTAGCATCAACAATGCCATCATTTGTAACATTTTTGTTTCTAGACCAGAATTTGTTTCTATCATTTGGTGTATTTTGATTTTGGACAACTAGGCTTCTACTTGGTACTTTTATTTCTCCTTTGTCAATAAGGCCTTTTTGAAGGATGATTCCCTTTTGTACCAAGTCTAGGAATGAAGTACAACAATGTACCCATAAATCACCTCTTAGTTTTGGATTGATGTTTTCAAGGAATATCGTGACCTTCTATTTTTTGGGTATTTCTACTGGAAATCTGCTAGCTAGACTTCTCCATCTCTGGAAGAAAGTGGTGAAATTTTCATTGTCTTCTTGTGTCGTGTGGCACAAGGTTTGTATTGTTACTTCATTTTATATGTTAAAATAAAAGTGTTCGACAAACTTCTCAACTAATTCACCCCAAGATCGTATGCCATACGGTAATTTAGAAAACCATTCTAGTGCTATCCCTATGAGGGTTTGCGGAAATAGCCGCATCAAGTATGTGGGGTCATACGATATGTCCATGCATGTCATTGTGAATTATCTAATATGTTCCAAAGGATTCTTTCTCCCATTATAATTTGGAAAATTCGGTTTAATGTATCCATGGGGGAAAGGTGTCATATAAAGTGCTTTGTTGAATGGACATGGACATAGATCTTGTGCTGAGATAGTTTGTTTACCTGACATAGACATGTTGTCCATCTGTTGTTGAAGAGTTTGCATTTGGTTTTGGAGGACATCTACTTGTGTCAAGGACATGTTGTTGGCATTGTTTGGATCAATGTAGATATTTTGAAATGCCATGTTCTTTGATGGGTTGTGATTTGGTGAGGGAATATATATTGTTAAAATGTTCTGATTAAGATTGGGGATATTTCTTGTTTGAATATTCTGATTTGGATAGGGAATATATCCTTAATGTGTGTTCTGATTTGGTATCGGAATATATCTGTCTGCACGTTCTGATTTGGTATAGGAATATTCATGCCAACTTTAGATCTCTTACCAGTCATGTTGGTGCCAAAGGGGTTTGATGAAATTGCTCCCATAGTAAATTGAAAACCTCGTGTTATGTTGAAAGGGGTTGTGTTCACAATTGATGATGTTTGAGTTGGTATGCCAGTTGGTATTGCTGCAATGATTTGGGGAATTGAAACACTTGATGTCACAGTTTGTGTTGGTTGAATAAGTGGTGTTTGCAAAGTATGAACATCAAATCCTATTGGGAGTTTGGCACCTTCTACTAGCAACTTTGATAGATATCATTGGGGATCATTTTCCAAACATTCATCCATAAAGGATGTGAATTCAAGATCTTGTACTGTTGCATCTATGTCTTCAATGAAAATTTATCCTTGTGTGTCCCTAGTGATGTGTTTTTCAAGAAAATGTTTGTGTGGCCTTTCTTTCCCCGATGGTTGATTTGCGAAAGGATTGACAAATTCACTAGGATCCAACATTGTTTTTTGTTTCTTTTGAGACCTTGTTTTGACCATGAAAATTTTCTCAAAATGGGGGAATGTCAATTATGTCTAAGAAGTGATATGTCCTATGTCTATGTTTTTGGATTTTTTGACAATAAAGGATGTTATGAAAAATGATTTCTAAAATGACGTATACTAAGATGGCGTATGATAGGATGGACAATATGCAAAATTTTGAGTAGACTATGACAGTAAATTATTCTAAAATGGGTATAAACTACCACCTATGGAATAAATGCATGCAAGGATTTGAATTTGACCAAGGAACCTAATTGTAGGACAAAGACAGTGACAAGATGAATTTCCCAAACTAGATTGTTGAGCTGGAAAGATTCACAAATAGGACTAAAGTGACTAGCTTCAATGACTTGTGACAAATCAAAACATGAACGTATCCAATGATGAGGAAAGTTACCTATTCTATGATATGCAATTTCCTAGGAAGTATCTATATGCATGCAACTTAGGATGACTATGACTAAGACGTTTGACCATGACTAAGATGTTTATGACACCTAATAATTCAAGGTTTTTGAGCAAATTTTTTCCAGTTTTTGTCCAAGGTTGATCTTAAGAAATAGAAGCAAAAATGACTATTATGTTTCAGACTCGATTTGCAAGTTACTAAGTTTTCTGTTGACAGTCAAATGTGGTTCACCTATCAGGTGCGGTTCTAAATTTGACAGATGTGGTTTACCAATGTGCATGCGATGATTTGACTAAAACCTAGTTTTGAATGTTGACATGTAGTTTTGACTTTTGAAAGATGCGGTTTATGTTTGAGCAGATGCGACTCACTGTAACACTTATGACTCAGAATAATGATCCTCTGAATTTAACCCAGTTGATAGATACTTTCATTTTTTCAAATGATAGATGTGGCTTTGTTACACACATGCGACTCACAATTTGACAGTTGCGGCTCGTAATACCAAAGGAATTTTGTGATAGGCACATGCAACATTTTCTATGACAGATGCGGCTTGCATGCACCCATGCGACTCACGGTTTGACAATTGTGGCTCGTAATACCTAATTGTAAAAGAGGAATTTTTGACACACATGCATCATTTCCCCTAACAATTGTGACTCGCTAGGACAAATGCAGTGTTAAAACTAACAGTTCTGAATTACAATGACAGTTGTGTTTTTCTAAATGTTGTTTTTCTGACTAACTCCATTTTGTTGATCAAGTGTTTTGATGAATACAGCAAAAAACAAGCACAAAAATAAATGTATTTTTAGTTTGTGATGATAGGACTGTTAAGACCAAAAAAATTTACAACCTAGGCTTTGTGGACAATACTTGTTGAGTTCTTACTTGGATAAATCTAGCTACACATATTTATGGTAGATGACTAGTAGCTTGACCCCACTAGCTCCTCTCCATGACACTCACTTATATGGGGCAGCCAAGCTACTATACCCATGAAACTCCCATGTCATACATCTCATCTCCACACATAAACCGTAATAATGTAAGACAACTTCATAGGGTTGACCCTACTGCACCAGCAAATAGATGGGATTTTGGAAAATCTACAACAAGGTGTTTAGTAAGGGCATTCCATTCATGGGGCGCTATTCAACTTTGGTGAGAGACCATTTATGCTCTTCTCATCAGAATAGTGAGCATGATTCTTGGGCTTTCCCCAAGAATCCACTTTTATATATCGGTTGGAAGTTGCTTGCCATCTAGCATGCTACTGGTCTAAGTCATCTTGGGGTGAGTACTTTTTCCCACCAAGACAGGCCCAAGTTCTAGAGTCAGTAATCATTTCTCTTACACCCAGGATCACATGATTGCATAAGGGGAGAGGATAGTTCGATATACTGAATTGTGAAGGGTTACAAAAACATGCTTTCACACCAAACAAGGCAAACACTGGTTCTTTTTAATCCAAATGACAATTATCTAACTACCAAACAAAAAGATTACAAAATAAAAATGACAAATTCATTAGGTCCTACATGCAAAATGATTAGTAATTTGTTTTTGGTGTCTTCGACTTTCATCCTACAAAAAACAATGGTTTGTGTTTTTTTATGGTCTTCTATGCTTCATCCTGTAAACACTAAGTTAACCCATCTTAACACAATTGTAACCAAACATTAGCAAAAAACAAAATAACCTAAACAATGAGAATGAAAATAAGAATGTATGGAAATGACCAAAAAGTGGAAAAAAAAGATTACCACACAGATGCATTGTTTTAAGCCACATATGTGGCTCGATGTTGACAAGCGGATGCGGTTCATGAATTGTTGACAGGTGGATGTGGTACACAAGTTCACAGATGCATTGCAGGATGGCAGATGTGTCACGGAATATGGAAGATGCAGTGCACAAGGACAAATGCGTTGTTTTTCTAAACAGATGTGTATCGTACGATAACTTGCAAAAATAATGAAAAATGGAAAAATGAAAAGATGAAAAGATGTGCGAATTTGAAGTGTGTTCACTTCGGGTTCACCAAATGTATAACCTAGATTTCTACTTGGGAGATTAAATGCTAATAGATGCACAGATTGCAATGATTAATTCTAAACTAACAAACAATCTAAATAAAAAAAAAAACAAAGAATGAATAAGAAAACATAATGAATAACTAAACAAATGAATTGAAAAGATCTCACCGAGTGTGCATTCACTCCTTTGAATTATCTCAATTGCTCTTCTCCATTTTGTTGTTTCAGTATTCTTGTCCTCATATTTTCAGTATTGATGCAAGCATAACTTCGTCGAGTGTCTAAGAAAAATATCAAAGATATGTTTCTTCTCAAAAGTGTATGATTTTGGGAGGTGGAATAATGATAATGACAGGCCATTTTATAGATTTTGGGTTTTTGAACGATCAGCTCAGATTGAAAACATAGATCGATGGACGAAATTGATGAATGCCATGCGATGTGAGTTTTGTGTCAGATAGAGCGTGAGTTGGAACATGAGTCAGAAAAAGACTATAGGATAAAGATTAAGTTAGAACATGAGTTATAACACGATTTCAAGATCTTAATCTCTAGTTAAGAGTCTTCGATAATAGAAGAAATGGACTTTGAATGTCAAAGATAAAGTTAGAAGTTGAAGAATGATGCATTTGAATGCAAACATGAGTTAATTAATTAAATTAAGATATTTAATTAATAAACACACCATGCATATGAGATGGAACTAGTTAACTGACTAATTGTGACAGAGAGTCCTCTCGTAGAGACAATTAGATGTTCAATCTGGAGATAACTCGTGAACTAAAAATAGATCTTGAGTCAGAAGGTGAGTGAATGATTAGTCAACTGATTGACAGAAGAATGTGACATAAAGAATAAATATGAATTAAATGTTAATTTAATTCAACATTCGAAAGTGAGAGATTTAATTAAATAAATAGAGGTAATTTATTTAAATTGACTATTGTAAAGGTGGGATTGAATAAATTAAATAATAAATATTTAATTATAGACAAAGGGGGTTAAATGAATAATTAAATATTTAATATTTAATTATAGATAAAGTATAACAAAGGGGGTAATTAAATAGTAAATTATTTAATTAAGAAGGAAGAATTATATAGTTAGCGACATAATAAAACAAATATGATTTATTTAATTAATCAAGTTGAATAAAGGTTATTATGAATTAATGAATTAATTAAAAAGGGGTATTTAATTAATAGAGGAAGTATGTGTTAAAAAGGGTAATTAAATAATTAACATTATTTAATCATGACCATGGATAATAGAAAATTATGTCGAAAGTGGTGTTTGCAGGCCTAGACCAATTTTTGATGTCTACAAGTGAAGTTTTAAAAATACATCCTAAACATTGCTAACAGCGGCAAAAAGAAGAGAAAGTATAGAAAATGATCCTATCAACCAATTTTGGAGTTGTAGTGGTCAACTCCCGAGGTCTAATATGAAATTGAATGTTGAAATTAAATTTTTGATTGAAAAATATTGTCATGATAATACTAGGGTTTCATCTAATGCTAGAGATGTTTTAAAATTAAGGGTGAGGTCAAAAGTTCACGATCCTCACCCAAAACACCTATTAGATACAACACAAACTGAATTTTATAGAAAACTTTGTGGTGATTTAGTGGTACCTAGTAATATTAAAATAAGTCAAAGGTATTTAAAAAAATGTAAACCGTGGTATGTAGCAATTAATAATCAACGAGTATCTTTTTGTTGTAAAACGCATGTTCAATTTCGTTATTTTTATTATGTTTTTCGATATATATATTGTACCTTGCATACTATCATGATTATACACAAATGTGGTATTAATATGCCACTTGAAGCAATAAGGGAGTTTATTTCAGGTTTGTTTTGTAAAAGATCTAATGGTAATTTTTTTTATTTAAGTTCTTGTATTTCTAGACAATGCATTGACTGTGGAAATCTTTCATTCTTAAGAATTTCTATGCATGAAAGTGTTGATAACTTGATTTTGGACAACAATTAGTAGATGTTAAAAGATTTAATAATGTTCACTATTCTTTAAAAGATCAAAAAATAGGAAAGCGTTGTGATTTAGTTACAGAAAAATTTAGTGTGCATTCATTTGTGAGTGAATTTAAGAATAAGATTGTACCAAAATATTTCATGCACTCTCAACATGCTTGATGGCTTGATGGCCAATTTTGTGCATGTAGAAACACATTTCCAATTGGTACTATACTTTTAGTGGTTGATTTTGTGAAAAAATTATACTCTAGTTCCGCAAGAGGAAATCCAATCACAGTATTATAATTCAATGCAAGTAGCTATGTTTGTCCATATTGTTTATAGACATGCAGATGATAGCACTGAGGATGATATAAATTTTTTGAGGGAGTATCATTTTTATTTGAGTGACAACCGATTACACTCGTCAGATTTTGTTCAATACTGTTTCAATATATTTTATAGGAATTTAAGAGAAAGAGGAATCCATATGAAAGAACACCTCATATGGTCAAATAATTTTACGGGGCAGTTCAAGAATGCTCAAATGTTCTATTGGTTAATTAGGGTTCACAAGGAACTTAATGTCCAACATATATGGATTTTTTTGAAGTTGGGCATGGTAAAGGAGAACATGATGGAGTTGGTGTGTGTGTCAAAATAATTCTTGCTAGAGAACAATTAAAATTTGAAGATATTGGTAAAATTTAAAGATGCATGTGGGATTGTGGATTGGTGTAATACAAGATTATCTACACCTGGTTTGAGTGAGTACTCTACAGTTCATCAATTTTTTTGGTTGGTTCAAGAAGACAACATTGTACCTAGAGTTTATTATGAGACAATCAATGAATCTACTAAATGACATTCATTTAGGAGTTTGATAGCAAGCACATGGACTATCTAGACAAGGGGGCTTGCATTTTTTTTCTAGTTTTGTATCTCGAGATATTGGGAAGCATGTGAAAATACATAATAGGTTGAATAGTGGAAGTAAAGATCATTGACACCTACACAAGCACATGATCAATCTGAAAGAACTATTGAAGAAAATGATCAAGTGTTTGCATCTAAAGACTATAACCATGTTTTAGACCTTGTACAAGAAGGTAATTTAATTCAATTTATTTTATTTTATTTCACTTTATTAAGATATTATGTAATACTAAATTATTTATATGGATATGCACAAGTTATTAAATCATTTTTTGTTTGCAAGAGATTTGTATGTTGTCGTTGCACCTGAGGGGAATGAAGAGCAAACAAAATATTGGTTGGCTTAAAAATACAAAAATGAGCACTTGGCTAGGAAAATACCTAGCAAGGAAGAATGTTCTACGTGAATTTGAAGATTATGAACTGCATAAAAAAATTATACATTATTCACATTTGGTGGTGGAAACAAATATAAAACTAGATCGGTATCATGGAAGACCTACAAATAAAGTTCTATGGACAATTTATATAGAAGAGCATGAGACAATCATAGATGCATTGCAAAAAAGAGAGGATGTAGATGGTACAATGGAATAAGTAAATATAGGTAAATATAGTTTTAGTTTTATATTGTCCTTTGAAACAGATTAAATACAAGTAAACATAGTTTTATTTTTAAATTTTTCTTTTATAGATCCTTAAGCCGTAATCACAAAAAGGATCTAGTCCATGCTGATTCAACCTAAACAACATGGAATGCTTGGTAAAAATAGCTAATTATTAGTTAAAATATATTAATTTCTTGTACATTAATAGTTAAAATTGATATATTATCATTTTTGTATCCTTAAGCCATCATTGCATTGATCTGATACTTTGAAACAAAAAGGAGAGGATGCCTAGATTCAACCTACACACGTGTGGAATAATTTTAAATGTAGGTACTTGAGTTGTGTACATATAGATATTTTTATAAAGATTAAAATATATATTTTTTGATGATTTCATTGATATTGCATTTACCTTTTTGATATCAAGTGGTGTGAAGACCTACTACATTCTAGGCACAAGTTTGAGATGTTCTTGAGATGGCATATCCAAATTTTGTAAACATTGTTTTGAGATGACATATATGTATATATATGTCCTACTATGTATTCAAATCATTAAATATCATGCATAAATTATTGTTAAATCAATTATATCCTTAAGACGTTGTATTATGACCCCTTAAGACATCCCCTTAAGACATTGTATTATGACCCCTTAAGACATCCCCTTAAGATGTTGTATTATGACCCCTTAAGACATCTCATTAAGACGTAATATGACCCCTTAAGACGTTGTATTATGACCCCTTAAGACGTCCCCTTTTCTTTTTCAATGCCATTATTTTTTTTTCAATGCCATTTTTTTTTTGACAGCTTATAGATTAGTATTGGATGCCATTATTTGTTTTGACAACTTATAAATTAGTATTGGATGTCATTATTTGTGTTGACAACTTATAAAATAGTATTGGATGCCATTATTTGTTTTGACAGCTTATAAATTAGTGTTGGATGTTATTATTTATAGAATTTATTAATGATTTTGTTCTCTAATCTTTTATGGTATTGTTTATTTCTTAAAATTTTATCCTTTCTAGTATATAAACAGATTGCTTTTGTTTGTAAATTATGATTTATTGACTAATTATTGATTGACATGAGTTGAATAAGTTCATTCACTAATTATTACTAATTATTGAATGTACATATCATGTATATCATGTATGAGATCATTAAATTTGTAAAGTATAAATATTAAAATGTCCTATTAATTTCATATTTATATTTAATTTCACATTAATGTCCTTTATTAATGTCTTGACTATGAACATAAAATGCATAAATGTATATGTGTAAATTAAAATTTCAAACATTAATAAAGTCCATAATTTATGTAAATATATTAAGCACATGAAACCAATATATTAAGTGCATGAAATAAAGTCCATAAGAGTACAACCCATGAACTAAAGTCCAATTAAGTACTTGAAACATGAAATATAAAGTCCAATAGAGTACATGACAAACCAGAAATATAATCCATGAAATAAATAAATATAACCCACAAAATCATGCTTCTAGGTCATGCATTGTCTCTATAATCCAAAGACCTCTTCATGCCATGCGAACTATGTGAATGACCTGAAACACTCTGTACAAGAGAAAGATGAAATCAGATGTAAGAAAATAAAACATTATTTAAAGACAATTTAATTTATAATTCATTATAAAATTAAATTACCATCATATCTAGGTCTAGATGCTCTGGTGCACCTAAAGCAACCTCTAAATTCTCTAAATCAATCTACCTAAACAAGACAAATAAAGTTGAAATTAGATGTACAAGTCAACAATTAAAAATGATTTAAATGAAATTAATTTATAATTTATCATATTTTAATTTTACCATATTCTGAGGTTGTGCGCCCTCTTCTCAAGGACCTGTTGTTTGTGCATGCTCAACTACAAGATGTGTCTCATGCTATAAAAGAAAGAGAATTTAAAACATGTATTAGCTCATATTATATATATATATTCAATTTGAAATTTAAAATTAAATTATATTGACAATATATAATTTATAATTTAATTTAAATATAATAAAAAAATTAAATTACCATTTGATTTGGAGCCTGCTCTGCATGTCCTCTTGGAGGTGTAACTATGTTTGTGTCAGGGTTGAAAGTCACACTAACAAAGTCCTACAAGATCAAAATTAAAGCATGTATACTTGAATTAGGTTAATATATATATATATATTCAAGTTTGCACATTTTGTGTAGAAATGTTTTAAACAACCTAAAAATCATAGGCCTCACGAGTAGTCGCAACATCTAATGTTTGCCTAATGCCCATTCTCATTGTGGTATCAACCTAGAAATACATGTAGACATTTAACGCGTATAATATTTACAACTGTACATGCACATTTCATATATAGTGAATTCAAAATTCATAATTGTAACTATACTAATGTAAGTTAAAAAATTTACAATATAAATGTACGTAGCCTTGATCTATGATGCTTGATAGTGGAGGAGTTCTCAACAACCCCTTGGGTGGAATTGACATGGAAGCCGATTGACTCGCCTAAACCAACATAAATATTTCAAACATATATGTGATTCAATTATAAAAATAAAACTCAAGTTAAAAATGATTTCATATATAATTTAAAAAATTGAAATCAAAATACCCCATAAGGGTTGCTGAGTAGGACTGGTGTCGATGTATGTACTCATGGAATGGATGATTGCCCCATCATTACTGTCATTTGTACACCATATAGTTTGATTGCTAAAATGTCTTGAAAACTTTTCTTTGATATAACATTCATCAAAATTCTTATAAAATGAACGTGTAGATGCATATTTATACCTTTATCATAGTGTCCTCAGGGTAATGGTCTGTTGTAAGAAACTCTAAAAATGAACTAAGGTGACCAAATGAACCACCAGAATCTCCACGTCCACCCAAACTAGGTGTGGCTTGATTAGGTCCATAGCATACTTGATGGCAACTAGTACATACATGTGGGATGGACCTCGACATTCGTGGAGTGGTACTTAGACTAGCTCCATAAAACACTCCTCCATCATCATCGTCTCTATGCTCCCCACCCACTATTGGAGAAGCATGTTGATCAAGGTCTCTTGTGAGTGTTCTAAGGGAACCTAATGTCAAGACCATAGCTTGATGATGCACAGGTGCAGGAATGGGAGGACCAGGAGCAACAACAAGGGGTTGCGCATGCACGAGGCATTAGGGATCAACCCTTTCCCCTAACCTTTGTTGTGGCATGCCGCCATCAACACCCTAAAATGATTTAAAATCAAAATAATTGGGATTTTTCCCCATAACAAACTCTACATATAGTTTCCTCAAAAAATACAATGGGCACTCTCAATTAGTGTGTGGGGGACTATCAAAAACCATATACCATCGAATCCAAAAATGTGCACTCATCTATGGATGTATGCACCACCTCATGGATATTCTAGATTTGTTGGGAGCAATGGGTTGTCGAGTAACAGGGTCGAGAAAGTAGGGGGCTAGGTGGGCTTTCATTATTTTAAGGTCTAAAAATTATTTATAAGAGAGACCGTCAGCATAAAATTGTGTCATATGTTCTTTGTCTCATCGATGCCTATCTAGATCAGAATCAATGGTCCTTGTTGATGGATTTTTTCTACACAACAACAACTCAAACAAAATATAAAATATCCTATCTCTCTTGAAAGGTTGATCTCTATTAGAAAAGAGATAACCCCAAGGTCTCTCAGGTGTCAGGTCATGACAATGCAACGAAACCACTCAGTGATAAATGTGAGAATGATGGTAATCATAAAGGGACCTTACAAAACAAATGTTGGAAGCTCTAAACTTATCACCTTTTATAATAGAGTGATACTCAAATTCCTGGTTCTAACCAAAGTTCAAAGAACTAACAAAAAGATAAGGGTTTTAGAAATCCTAAGATTAATGGTACTCCTAAAATCAACAATACTAATGATGAAATACTTGGAACGGACCAATCCCTCAAAACTATTTTTTGCTCAATCCAGGCTATACCTGCAATCCTATAGAAACAATGCAATCTTCTAAGGAATTAAATATTTTTTAGAGTATGGACATTCATTCAATGAACTGGATAAATTCCCACAATTGAACTAAGCACATCAGTATCAGGTACAAGTTGACTTTGTACAACAATACCACAATCAAGAAGCTTCCCAAAGTATGAACCAGAGATTGCTACAACACTCCAAGTATTAAATCACAAGCACCATTAAATTATTTAACTCTAAATCTAAATTGCATTCAGATATTTCCAAGAAATTTCAAAGATGGAACAAGAACCATGTAGGGAAAATCAATTCAAAGAAGGCACCAATAATAACACAATATCTTCACTTGCATTGAATCACCAGTAATAGCAACAATTATGATGTTTTGTGTTGCAACACTTGCTTGAAATATGACTAACTCCTAATTCTAACTTTCTACTCTACTTACTAATCTACTTATAAGATCTAGTCTTCTAACTTCGAACCAACTGTCTAACAACAATAATAACAACAACCAACCAACCTCGTAAAATGAGCCCAAAGGCCATACTTATAGAGATTTCATCATGAACTGGCCTAGGCCAAGGTTACAAAGAAGGTCGGTCACCCATCAAATCGGCCTAGATAGTTAACAATAAATTGCCACCCTGCATTGAATGCATGAGGCACCCCTTTAGATCGGCCCTGGGCTTTTACAAATCTTCATACAAACCAAACAAGCCTATGAGTCACTCTCACCATTAATGCCCTAGTCACGTGAAGCAGAAGAATGGCCACGTATAAGCAAGCTCAACCTGCCCTCGACTGCAAAGTGTTCCTAATTGAATCTTGCGGATCCCGCAACACCCTCGAAGAACGCACATCCATGTCAAAGTTCAGGATTTTCACCCCCTCACAGAATTAAAGTCTGGAAGGAATTTCGAGGAAATCCAGGCCATGCGGATTTTAACGAGGGAAGCATAGAAATTACCAGAAGGTCGATCACTTATTAGTCAAAAATCAAGAAACATCTGCACATACCATTAAATTATCCAAATCCATCATAAAATGTGGAACCATAAACAACTAGGCCATGAATCCACCCAATCATTAACAAATAATGGATTTCAAAAAAATCCAACAGGGATGGAAATTACCGAAGCTGGCAATACTTAGCACAGTTTGGGAAAACGAAGGAGGAACGGATTATCAGGATTTTCCCAAGGCAACGAATTCTCCCGATGTCAACATAATTCACTTGTCGTTGACTAATAATTTTGCCCTCTCAAAGCCCCCAAAATGACCAAAACTGTGCTACCATGAACCACACATAAAGCCCCCATGGTATGGTGGTGAACCACGACCAAGCTCGGAGACACCCATGGCATCGAGGTAAACCATGATACCGTGCTAGATGGACCAAAACCATTCAACCGTTTTGCCAACCTAAGACTCATATGGTAAGTTGGTACCACCGCCCAACCACGGCCAAGACATGAAACCTTTGTATTAATGAGGTAAACTATGCTACTATGCCAAATGAACCAACCCTATGCTACCGCAACTCATCGTACAAACCCCCGTGGTATGGTAGTAACATCGTGCAATCATGACCTGACATAGAGACATTTGCGGCATTGAGGTAAATGGCCCAGAGGCACAACCTGAGAAAATGAAGAAGCGAAGGAGATTCAAAGAAATCTAGGGAAGATGGAGTTTCGTGAAGCATGGAAATCTCCAAAAATGGTGTAGCACCATCCTAGTCGGATTGTCAAGGCAGCCAGGGAAATCCACCAAGGAAGGAAAATCTTGAAAATAGGGAAAAACCCGAGATTGACCCAAAGACTCAAAAATTTTAAAGTGTTTGCTCAATAGGGGCACTTTACAAGCAAGGTAGGAATCAAAGAACATTGCAAAGTAGCACGAAAGCAGGGCCAAAGGACCTAAACACCCAAAAATTAAAAAAAACCGAAGATTTTCAAAGACAATCTCAAAAGGCAAGGCCATAGAAAAGAGCTAGAAAATTAGGAAAAAAAGGGTCCCTACTTTTAGTGGGGCGTGTGTGCAAAATTGCACAACAAATGGTGACTCCGCTAGGGAAATTCTCTAGAGAATTAATGACAAACTGGAACCAAGAACCCAAAATCCCTACTTTCAGTCCAAGCATCAAGTTACCTAAGGACCAGGTTTCAGAAATCACAAACAAGCAAACCTTTCTTGTACGCAGGTCAAAGTGTGTGTGCATGCATTCATTTCGCTCTCCTTAGTTTCAATAGGGACCAAACCTATTCTGATAGGGCTACATAAAGATTCCAACTCCAAAAGAAACCTGGATAGAGCCTTGGTGTTAGTCAGGCATCCATAGCCCTGGCGAGGTTATCACTGGTACCCTCCCTAGCATAGCTCTACTTCTAGCCAGGAGTCCATAGCTCTGGTAGAGATACTAGGATACCCCTGATAAATTGAACATTTCTTTTGATTTTCAATATTTTCTTTTCCTTTTCTTAGTTTTGATATTCTCTTTGAGATCACATTTTTAAGCTTTCCTTTTCACCTTGCAAGCAATGAAGCCTGCACTTAGGGATGAGAAACATAGTGGCACTGGAGCAGAATATAATATTTTTCACCCAGTCAGACCTTATAAAGACCATACGCAAGCTTGGAATCCTTAAGATTTATGTGAAAATATAAGATCCAAATACATTCTAGAATTTAACTTAATCAAGTGACTCCAATTCCATGTGCAACATCAGATGAAGGAATTCCACCAGTTCAATTGAATTTGAAAAGATTATTAGAGTTTATAAAAAAAATCCCCAAAACAACCCCGGACAAGTAGCCAACCATACAGATGCAACATGTAATGCCCCGCCAAATAACCTTAAAGGAAGTTGCAATTAACATCATAAGCAAACCAATTTTTTTTTATAAAATGCATTTAACATACACATTCACTTACTAATTAACAACAACCTCTAAAGCTACAAGGTTAGGATTACTTAAACCCACACATACATATTACATATAACCATAGCCTTATGAACTTTATGAAGTAACCAACATACATCATAAGAATACCACATAACATAATAAGATAATCAACCAAGATACAATCTCATAAACATTATCTTAATCCAATAGTTACATCACTCATTCCCAGAATGAGGCAATAGTACAAAATATTACAATTACAAAATTCCACCTCATAAATATAAGAGGGATAAAATAACTTATACAAGTTAAAATATTACAATACAAAATAATACAACAAGAACTACGAGCTGTCCATCTGGATGTCTCGCCACCAAGTACTGAAGATCGATTAGGACCCAACGGTTTTGGTGCATGTTCCACCCAACCAATGTGGTACCTGAAGGCCTACCCCCCATGCTAGGAGATAGTAACAAAGTAACATGGACAAAGATCTACTACCTCTAACCAAAGACAGACTCATACTGACTCATACTGTTATAACCAACCAAATGAATTAACAAGTACAACTCATTCACTATACAAGTACGAATCAAATACAACTCATTCACCATACAAGTACGAATCAAAAACAATACATGTACAAATCAAGTACAATACAAGTACAAATCAAATACAATACAAGTACAACTCCAACATCACTGACATAGGTCACATTGCTTCCAGACATAAAGTAGATCAAGTATGTTCAAATAACCATACACATAAAATAATTAACAACAGTTGTCATAGATAGAGTGTCATCACAAGGTTTTTCATGAGATCTCCTCTGGGCATTCTTCATAGGCTCCGGCACAAGTAATCCTAGTGGCCTCAACCGAATCCCGGCACTCATACTCATTCATGCAGAATCAGCTACCTCTCGTAAGAGCAAGATAGTTGATCTTGCCATTCCAGGCCTTCTCACTCATCCCAATTCTAAACAAGCCCTTGTGTCTATGAGTGAGGTAAAATTATTTTGATTAATGTGAGAAGTTAGTCCTAATCTTCTAAGTACATTATTTAAATTATCACTTGATTAAATCACTCCTGAAGGTTATCCAGTTTACCTCTTTGGGCTCTGGCGCCTAACATAAGCCACTCTTCTATTCGACAACACACATCCAAACAATCCACCAAGGGAACCACAAGTGCATACCAACTAGGCATCATAATTCACTCCAACACAAGGATGATACAAATAATAGAAACTCACTCCAAACATCTTGGAGGAAACCACACATAGTCCACTCCTTTCACAGGAGGTACAAAAGATCCCACTCCAACATCTTGGAGGCAATAACACATAATCCACTCATTTCACAGGAGGCAACAAGATGAAACCACATAACAAGGTCACTCCATACAAGGAGACATGGATCCCATAATCCGCTCCTAAGCCAAGGAGGTGCAAACATTCCCGTTCGTGAAAACCGGGTAAAACTGAAAAGACGCCATGCACTACCCAAAGGAAAACAACTAGATGGCACAAAGATTCAACAACCCTTATCCTCTAAGTTCTTTTGGAAGACTTATAATTTAGGACTAACACTAAATCCCAAAACCAACAATGCAACTTGATGACATAGCAACAAAAGCATTCAAGTCATCAATCAAATCTAATATTTGGATTTCCTAAATCCATACTCATTCAATAGATAGTGTTGACAAATTCAAAGACACGATAACTAGATCATCTAAAATAATCATAACCTCTATTTCCCTTTTCATTATTGAAAATCTAAAACAATTAAACTTACTTCCCTTTACTGAATACAGAGAATTAAATCTTTTAAGAAAGTCATGAGGAAGATACTACTTTTGGATATACTAAATCCATATCTCTTTCATAATCCAATCACAATGATTCAATTAATCTAAATAGAAATTAATAAATAACATAATTGATTGTCTCATCAATAAAACAACTTCTTAATTTATTTTTAAATCGACACAAATCCATGCAAGTAAACTTTTTCCATTTTCTAACCAAATCTTACATCTCATTCAATTTTCTATTTAAAACATTCAATCACTTTAATATAATAACATATTGTTTCTCTATCCATTTTCCATATACACTAATCAATCCATTTTTAAATCTCTATTCAATAATACATTGCATACATCTTATAAAAACGAAATACGATAATGAATTTACCCTTAACATATTTTACATGCTCCATATTATATATACACCAAACATATATATTAATAAACTCAATTATATAGATTCTTTAATATTCCAATCACAACGATTAATTTGTTCTATGGAAATAAAACATAATAACTATTTGTCTTTTTCAATAGAGATAGTTCCTAAATTTACTTCTAATGCAACCTAACACTATTGCAAATAATCTTTTCCAATTTTCTATCCGGAGTCTATGTCTCATCAACCATCCATTTAAAAACATGCAATTTCATCAATGTATAAAAATATATTTTGGCTTGTCTATTTGGCCACGCATTCATATTGTTTATAATTAAATCTCATAATTAAAACAAACATTTAAATATAAATATTTCTATAATTCTTCAATATATTTAAATATCATTTTCCTTATCAATTTTGACCATACATTCAAAACTTATCACTTAAATTTTTCATGCAAAGCTAAATTACACGCACTCAAATAAAACAAGGTAAATACTGATTGAAAATACTCATGGATATATATATACATTTCAATATATTTTCTTCAATCATATTAACAAAATAAATATTTTCTTTTAAATCAAGTAATTACTTCTATTAAAAAATATCTTTCTCTATACATTTTCTACACATACTAATCATTTCTTTTAAAACACTAATAATACCCAATTTGCAAACAACAGAATAAAATAAGATAAAATATTATTTATTCTCTCAAATGGATATATACCTTCACTATATATCTACTAAATATAAATTAATATATTTAAATATATTTAATCATTAACATATCTTCTATCCTTTGCAGAATATCAAATTGATTAATTCAAAATAAAATATCCTTTATCATCAATATTTCAAAATATAAATATATTTTTCCAATTAAATCAAATTAATAATTGGACCTTTTACATATGGATTTAAAATTCCACAATTCAATTTTAAACTATGCATTCTTTAAATCAAATTATTAACTCCTTCAATTAAACTTTAACATGCCATTTTAAAATAACAATAATTTTCCCATATGTTTATAATTATAAATCCACCAATCTAATATACAAATTTTATTTAAAATAATATAAATAAATATAATACTTTAGTATTATAAATTATAATATAAAATATTATTAAATAATATTTTAATATTATAATAACAATACATAAAATATTAATATTTAAAAATATCAATTTATTATTATTTTATTTTCAGAACAGCCATGGAAAAATAATTTAACAGCAGTCTCATGTTTTAAGCATAACTCAAAAACTAGGATCTGGGTATTTGCGATTGTTGGACAGGGGTAAGAAAATTTCAAAATGCAAAAACCCTTTAAATTTCTTGAAAAAACCCAGTTTGTGAAAGTAAAGTTATAGGTGGCGCAACCAGACTATTTTACCATGAAAATATAACTATACTGCAGATTTTAAAATCCGTTTTTTGATAATAAACAGAAAGTTTCATTTTCTGAAAACATTCTAAATGCATTGTTCAATCTCTATGTTTGATTTTAATAACAATAAAATCAATTTCTCCAAATAATTTAAATTCAACTAAGGTTTTCACAATTTTCACTCAAGAATTTTCACAAGCAAAGGCTGTAAATTTGTTTAATTCTTTTCTTCTAATATCAAATTTATTTTCTAAAACAGATTTAACAAATAAATCTTTAATCACTACTATTTTAAAGAAAAACAATCAAGAACAATAAAACACAAAGAGGAAAACCTGGTACAAGAAGCTACAGGAAGAGATGAATTTCTGATGCAAGCCTCCTCCAAAGATTTCCTGAATTTTCTTCAATCCTCCAATGAATCCAATCCAAAATCCAACAAATGCAAACAATCTTTCCTTCAATCAATTCTACAATCAAACTTTCTTCAAACCCTTGTGCAAATTTTCCAAAATTTCTTCCCTGCTGTAAAAATGTATTTTTCTAAAAACTTTCTTGCCCTAAAATTAAAACATATATTCTTATAAATCAAAAATACCTAATTCAACCCTAATTCACATTACATGCAAATTAGATATTTTAATTTCAATATTTACAACCCTAATTCACATTACATGCAAATTAGATATTTCAATTTCAATTTCAATTTCAATTTCAATTTCACTTTCAATTTCAATTTCAATTTCACTTTTCAAAACCCACTTTCAATTTAAAATAAAATTTCAAATAATAAATTAATTTCCAAAGTTGCAACCAATTTCCCAAATAAACATTTAATTACAATTTCTAATTTAATTCTCACACGTTGGAATTAAATTCCAAAATTAATTCTAATTCTTTTATTTCCTTTCATTCTCTTGCATCACGTTTAATTAATTAATTTAATTATTTAATAACTAAATTCAACCCCCTTGGATTAAATTTAATTAATTAAATAATTTAAATATAATTAATTAATTTAAATATAAACTTTTATCCACATTGCATTATTTAAATTAAATAACCATCAACATGATTTAAATGCAATTATTCTAAATATCTATTTCCAAATCAAGAATGCTTCAGAAATAAATAACATTAAAACAAGACAGACAATAACTCGACACACACAACTAACGACACACTAAGGCTAGGGTGTAAACTTGACACATGTTACCTAGCTACTATCTCTCGTTCAACTTAACCATTGGATCGACACGCTCAAACCTATGAAACCAGGTGGAGTCGATGTCATGTACCTACAATCCTGCAACCAAGTAAACAACATCATATAATATATTCAGCATATAATACACACCGTGAAGAAGGAATTACGGATTCGTAGGGCGCTCGCAAGCGAGTGATGTGAACTCGTCCTCTTCACCAATACACTCATCGAAACTGACACTTCCATCATAATCCAGTAATCTCATAATAATATCTCATGTTAACTCTACAACAACATTAATCTATAATGCATGTGAAACAATAATCAGATAACTACATCCCACAGTAAAATTTTTCACTCAATAGTAACGATCAAAACATCATAACAAAATGTATCCAATATCAAAGTAATTGCAACCAAACATAGCATAAAACAACTTGAAATGAAGCCTGCACTTAGGGATGAGAAACATAGTGGCACTGGAGCAGAATATAATATTTTTCACCCAGTCAGACCTTATAAAGACCATACGCAAGCTTGGAATCCTTAAGATTTATGTGAAAATATAAGATCCAAATACATTCCAGAATTTAACTTAATCAAGTGACTCCAATTCCATGTGCAACATCAGATGAAGGAATTCCACCAGTTCAATTGAATTTGAAAAGATTATTAGAGTTTGTAAAAAAAATCCCCAAAACAACCCCGGACAAGTAGCCAACCATACAGATGCAACAAGCCTAGAGGAAAGCAAGAAAACCCAAAGCAAGAGCAGAGCAAAAAGAAAAACCAACCAAAGAAAACCTACCCTAACCAAAAGCAGAAAAAGAGAAAAATAAACAAAGGAAACCCTACTCTAACCAAAGAAAAAACAAAACAATATAAAGCAAACCTAATCTACCTATGTACAAGGAAAGAGTTGTAAACAACTTAGGACTAGAAATAATTCTTGAAATACTGCCCATTGATAGGCAGTGGGATATCATCTCTAGTGAGTGTTTTCAAACAAAAAACATTATCTCCCAGAACCTCTGCAATCTGATAAGGGTCGAGCCAAAGTATGTCAAATTTTCCATGCTCCCCTTTTTGATCATGGGCTTTGTCCTAATAGAGAACCAAGTCAGAGATTCTAAAGGCTTTCACCTTGGCTCTCCTATCAAAGCATCTCTACACTACACCCTGATGTTTGGCAATTTTTTCTAAGGCTTCATCTCTTCTCTCTTCAAGGTGTAATAGTTCAGTTAAACAGGTTTCACACTTAACCTTGCTAGCATAGTATTCATTGATGAATTACAAGGTAGGGATATTCAGTTGCATGGGAAAGACAGGTTCCAAACCATACACTAAGTGATAAGGAGAGGTTCCTATTGATGTTTTATGTCTGGTACGATCTTCCTAGAGAGAAAATCTAAGTGTGGTGTGCTAATCCTTAGGGTTCTTCTCTAATAGCTTATGGATGACTGTCAATAGGTTCTTATTGGAAGACTCAGCCAGACCATTACCCTATGGGTAGTAATTAGATGCAAATTTCATAATATTTCCATGATCATAAGCCCAGTTAGAAAACTTTAATGATGTAAATGCAAGACAATTATCAAAAACTAAAGCCAATAGACATCCAAAGCGATTAATAGTACCTAACTCAATGAAATTGATTACCACTTCTAAAATGCATTGTTTGCAAGCAAGAGCCTCGATCCATATAGTAAACTAAATAGTTACAGTAAGAATATACCTGTGTCCTGCATATGAAGGTGGATTGATAGGACCTATAAATTCCATTCCCGATTGTGCAAATGGTTTTACCTTTATAATAGGCTGAAGTGGAAGGGTTGCACATATTTCCCTACTCGTTGTAGTCTAACATACATGACAAGTCCTCACATGGTTATGTGTTTCTTTGAACAAGGTAGGCCAATAATAGCTTTCCCACAGGATCTGATTTGCAGTGGAAGGTGTTGATCCATGGATTGTGCCATATCTGTCATGAAATTCAGTCATCACTCTCCCAAATTCTTTCTTTCCTAGGCATCTCAAATAAACCCCCTCATGATTTCTCTTGTACAAGACAACTCCTTCATCATAAAACTACCACTTTTCAAACACAGAGCTCTCCTTTGTACTACATTAAGGTGTTCAGGACACTGTTCATTCAACATGTAGTAGATAATTTCATCATACTGGTCTTCTGGAGACATTTCTTGGAGGTGATATTGTTGAGTTGTGAGGTCAGGGCTCATCTTAGCCATTGTTTGTGTCACTCCTTACCCTCTCATCAATTTCATGGGCTAGATCTCAATATCATACTCTTATAACATGGTCACCCACTTGGCTCTGCGCTCTCCCAATTCATTTTGCATCAACAACAACTTAACTACAAGATCAAGCACTATGGCAAAGACTTTATTTCTCAATACATAGTGTCTAAAATTCTTCATAGTTCAGACCAAGGCATAGGCTTTATTTTCCACATTGGGGTATCTCAGTTCTACATCTTTCAGAGGGGCACTCATAAAAGCTATTGGATGTCCATTCCCTTGATCAGATTTTTGAGTTAGCATTCCAGCACAGGAGTGATCAGAAGAAAATGAGTATATGAAAAAGGGTTTGTCATAATCTGGACTTATTAGTACTGGAGCCTCAACAATAGCTCTCTTAATCTCTGAAAATGCCTCCCTAGCTTCTGCACTCCATTCAACCTTTGCTTCTTATTTTAGCATGACATTCAATGGCTTCACTATTTCTGCAAATCCAATGATAAACTTTCTAACAAAGATAATTTTCCCAAAGAATTATTTCATTTCCTTTTTTCTTGCACGAGGTTGAATTTTCAGTATAGCCTCTACCCATTCTGGATCAATGGAAATACCCTATTCTAAGATGACATGCCCTAACAACTTTCCCTCAGTGACTCCAAAGATGCATTTCTTTGGATTAAGTGAGATGTCAAACTCTCTACACCTTTGGAATACTTTGCATAAATCTGCAATATGATCACTTCTCCTCTTATAAAATACAACCAAATCATCCATGTAAATGATGATGCACCTTCCAATGATTTCTTTGAAAGATATCCATTGCTCTCTAGAATGTAGCTCCAGCATTGATTAATCCAAAGGCCATTCTTCTATAAGAAAATGTTCCTCATTTTGTAGTAAAGGTTGTTTTGTGTCTATCTTTATATTGAACCATAACCCAGTTGTACCCAGAGTACTCATCCAGAAAAGACATCATCTAGGATCCGTTGACAATCTGAAGTACCTCATCCAGTGTAGGGACTGAATAATTGTCCTTTTCTGATGCCCTGTTGAGATTCCTGAAATCAACACACAGTTTTATTTCTCCATTTTTCTTTCTTACTAGAACCAATTTTGTGACCCATGTTGAGAGTCTTACTCAGAATATGATCCATGTCAAAAGTAGCTTTTTGCACCTCCTTCTGAATGATAGGTTCTCATAGGGCATTAATTGGTCTTTGTCTTTGACTAAATGGCTTAACATTTGACTTCAGGGGAATAGTCTGTGTAATGATTGAGGTATCATATGTCTTTAAGTCATCATAGCCCCATGTTATCACATCTTGATATGTGTGTAAGGCATCAATAATTCCTCCCCTTTCCTCTGGAGTACACACTTTACCAATGAAGACATTCTTTGCATTTTTTGGAGTTACCATGTTATATGTTTCACATTGACTACTAAGAGAATCTATCTTCACTTGTTTTTCCTAATCTTTTATCTTATATAGATCAAACATTCTCTACAACTGCACCATACCTCTTGGGATAGTGTTAGTTTTCAAGTTAATGACTCCTTCCAGGTCTATTTCAGCCTCTTGAGGCTCTACCTCATCAATCACTTGAGAAGCAAACACATCACAACTAGTAATTAAATCAAGAATATGCTTATCATCCTCAAATACCTAGAAATTAGTGACATTGTTAGGCATTGAGGGTATTGGGGTGAGTTCCACAATAAACTTCTTCAAGCTTGAAAGTGACAAAGTTTGCAATGTGCTAGCTACTTGTGCCAGAGAATCTGTAGTTTGATTCTTACCTCGAGGGATCAACTGAATGTTTAAGGCATTGAATCCTTCAATGAGATCCCATACTCGATGTCTGTAATTATTCATCCTTCTGTCATGACATGAGTATTGTTTCCTTACATGCCTAACCACTAACTCAAAATCTCCAAACACTTGCAAAATTTTAACTTTCTTTCTTAAGGCCATTAATAACCCATGAACCAGAGCTTCATACTCAGCTACATTATTGGTGCACTGGAATTGGAGCCTATGAGTAGAAAAGTGGGGTTTACCTTTAGGGATGATCAACTCAACTTCTGCTCCTACAACTTGCTTTGACCTAGATCCATCAAATCTCAATGTCCAACAACCATTAGCTCTTGCTTTCCTTGACATACCCTTGTCCTTGCTACTACCCAAAGGCTCTTCAGGAGGACTTAGGCTCTTTCCCTTGAGATAAATTTGAATTCTTTGTATATCCAGCCTAACAGTTGAGGTTGGATTAATACATCTTTGTATTTTCCCAATGGCTGCTTGGCATAGGCAACATTCCATATCAAAGTGAGGGGCATTGTGAACGTTGGTTTTTTTTCCAGCTAAGACTTTGTAATTCCCTAAGAGGTAGCCAACCTCTATATTCAAGAACTAACAAAGTTAGTGTGCAACTAATGAGATTCATTCAAAGACCAAGATCTCCTACACTTTTGGTTCTGTGAAACCATGGAGGGTTTTCCTAAGTGTGTTCATAAAAAAAAATTATGATTGTAATAACACTTCTTCATATAGATACAGTCCCCACCAACACATTTAGATAGCAATTACCCTGGTTGTGGAAAACCAAAGAAAAATAACAATTATCTTAAAGCAATGACACTGAAAATTAGCGTAATATTTTTATCTCAAAAGAGATAGGGTTTGATATTTTAAATTGTTCAGATCTTGAACCACCATAATTAGAACTACAGCCTTGCGCCTCAAAAAAATCTTGAAGAAATTACCCAGTGTCTCATCCATTGGGCGGGATTCATACAAAACATAACCCAGACATCATGAATTTATCACCATAATGATTTACACTATGAGATTTTAAGTTTCTTTTTTAAAACAATACTCTTTAATGAATCTTGACTATATCATCACAAATTTGTAACTCATTTTCAAGTGTTTGATAAACTCATTAAGTTAAAGCAAGAAAATGAAGTACACATTCAAATATACCATTGAAGTTGAATGAATAAACCATTGATAAACTGATTCACAATCCATGACATGTAACTAGGAGAGCAATTGTTCTAATAGATTTGTATTTGCTTCAATATCTATTATTACATAAGCAAATCTTGCTTGTTTCATAATATTCCTGACCTAGAAAGATTTACTAGTTAATACCTTCAAAAAACCCATAGTAAAAATTGATTGTACATACACTAAGGTTCAGGACACAAAACTCTGACCATAACAATGAGCCATAAAATCTCCTTTATAGAACATAAGAGCAACAAGCATTGGGCTCCATTTTTAATTTCAAAATAAATTTCATTCTAATGAAATGAAATTCAAATTCACATTCCAGAAAATATGCATCATCATTAGAAATAAAAAATCTGAGGAATCAAAATGGTTACACCCTAGTAACCAGTCGGAGGAAAAATAAAAGACCTTGCCACAAACGCGCACGTCCACATCAAAATAAACCACCGAAACAACATCAGACAGTGAAAGAGCACCACCCCAACAATGCACATGACCCACCAACATCACTTAGCCAACACATGGCCCTAGTACAAGCGACCACTCTTGGTTCTCACCTCAGTGTGAAGTGAAACCATTCTCTTTTTCTTGTCCATACCAACACTAGTCCCAGCAACAAAAGTTCTCACACATGTGTGAGAACTTGTGGGGAGGTGTGTCCATAGGAGTGAATAGGAGATGGACATGTGTCACTCTCTTCTCCAAGGGTTTCCAACCCTTCACTCCTATTTCTATCTTTGGGAAAGCCAAATGAAGGGTTGCTTTCTTTTGGGGGAATTTGAGATTTTTGCTTGATTTGGGGGAAAAAGGAGGTAGGAGTTGGGGAATCTCTTCTTCAACTTGATATTTAGAAGCTTGCACAAAAAAGATCCCCCATGAACTCTATCATGGCCACAAGATAATAACGATAGTTCGATTTAGTCTCAGACCCATCCCTACCAAAGCTCGAAGAGAGTACAATAGGGGAATTGCAACGCCTAGACCGCTTGCCCACACCTCGGGCAATCGCTTCAAGAGCACTAGGAATAGGTTGTTCCTCTTTGTGTTGTGAATTCCTCGTGCCTACTCTAACACTTTGTCACACTATGAACATATCCACTAAAAATGCGTAGCTCGAAACCACAGGCAAATAAACCACCTACAAATAGACCAACTCAAAATGTGATTATAACACTGAGCAATTTAGCAGGCATTTATAGAGCAAACAGTGCAGGGAATATTAAATACCCAAATTTTGTACAAGCATGTGAGCGATTAGTGGTTGATGTCACCACCGCAAAATTATTTTAGGCTTATGGAAAAATGGCATATGGCCCATCATTGCATTTATCAGGAGGATACCGCTCGCACGCAAGGAGATCAAGAGGAGATCCACTAAAAAAAATTGTGCCATTAAATGAAAACAACTTGTAGATCGCAAAAAATCCTCACACAAGTGAACAGTAACCCCTTGAAAACAAACTGTTGATGTGAAAAGGACCTGGCAATTCAGACGACTCAGATTGAGTCAATGATCATTGAAAATCCACATCACTGCCAAAGAAAAATAATATCCAATCACACCCCTCGAAAAATAGGAAGCCGCGAATAGGCGGCAGGCCCCACCTAGCCCCTATTTTTCTAAGATCCAAGCCACATGTCACCATTTCACAAACCTCACAGTACCATTGAGAACATTAATCTGATTGTGTGAGGCCTATTAGGGACGGTCATCATTAATCCCCATCATTTAATTCTCATCAATGAAAAGACATCCACCTATCACTGTTGGCGCATTAGAAGAGGGCCCCACCTCCGTATTTGACAGATGGTGGCATCTCGCACACCTCGCACCACCTTAGTGAAATCAACAAAAAAAAATTTCAGGTTCACGAGGAATGATCCAGATCAAAACCCATGATTGGATGGTCTGCCATGCTATATGAAAACAAAAATAATATAATGGTGGGGCTAACCAGAAAAACCCTCAGGGGCACACAAATTTGGGCCTAAGTGGCAAAGAGAAGACCGATAGGTCAGGTAAAAAGGGGCTAATAAGAGCACAAAGGAAAGGCTCAGTCAGATGACTTAAGTTACCAATAACCCTCAATAACAAGTCAATGTTAAAATATAACGCAAAGGTTTTAAAAGGTACCAATAAATTTTTCACAGGTAATCTAAACCCTAAGCCCAAAATATCAAACCTCCAGTCATTTAAAAGTAACCAATCATGCCCAAATTAACACACTTAGGAAAATCCTCCTTGGTTTCATAGAGCCAAAATTGTAGGAGATCTCATTCTTTGACTGAATCTCGTTAGTTGGCCACTAACTTTGTTAGTTCTTGAATATAGAAGTTGGCTACCTCTTAGGGAATTACAAAATCTTAGCTTGAAAAAACACCAATAGAATGGCGACTCTGCTAGGGATGAACTCAGAAGTTTTGGTTGTAGATGGTGTTGTTATAGATTCATTAAAGTTTTGAATTATTTCTATAACTAGAGGTTGAAAATTATTGAATTATTTTTACCATCTGAGTCACCAATAGAATGGCAACTTTGCTAGGGAGAATTTGTGAAAATTTTGATTGCCTAATTTAGCCTTAAGAGTCATTTCATAGAGTTAAATTATTTGTCATTCTAAAATTAGTTCAAATAGTGAAATTTTTCATCCTAGGAGGAAGAAGTTTTTGAAGTAAAAAGAATCCTCTGATCTATAGTGTTCTGCTAGAGAAAGACTCAAAATTTTTGGTTGCAGACAATACTATTATAAATTTAATTGTAATTGTGATCTCCTAAAATGCTAAGTTCCTAATGTGATATATGTTAAACAACTAATTATGCAATGAAAAGAACTAAAATAAAAGAGGACACCTCAATGATTAGCCTAAGGAAAGATAAACATAAAATAAAGATTAAAAATTGAAGTTGATTATACCTTCATGTTTCTCCTTCCTTGGTTGGCCGTTTGATCCTTGAAGATTTGTGTGCTCTTTGGATGACAAGCCAAATTGAATGTGCAAATTGAAATGCAAGATGGGTGAAATGCTAAATGCTATGATGGATGAGAGATCAAATGATAATTTTTCAAGAGTTTGGATAGCAAAAGATTGATTCTTTAAAATGAGAGAAATGAGGGGGTATTTATAGGACAAATTGAATTCTCTAGAGAATTCAACAGTTGAGATTGATCCAACAAAGCCAAGATGAAGGGCTATGGTGATTTGAGGACTCACAAACCCTCACATCTTGACATGTGGAATGTGAGATGGTCTAGGGTGGGGTGATGTGGAAATGAGGTGGAAGAGAAGTACATGAGGTGGAGGAAGGACAAGTACCTTGTAGGTACCTTTGGGGATGAGAAGATTCCTTGGAGGAATAAAAGTGAATTAAAAATTCACAATGATTGGAAGAGTCTAGTGGATAAGAGAGGGTTTCCATAAAGGTGGGGATTTTCCACATGGGAATGATGTGACAAGTCCAAGGTTCTAGAAGTCCTTGGCACATGTAAAGTGACAAGTCAAGCCTTCTATAACTTGCATGGGGAAGAGAAAATTCCTTGGAGGAATAAAAGTGAATTAAAAATTCACATGGGGAAGAGAGGAGCCTTGGGTGAATAAAAAGGAATTAAAAATTCCTTGGGGGATGGGGAGAGTTGACCAAGGTATTGATTAGGCTAATGACCTTGATTAAGGTTGTGCGAATCCTTGATTAGAATAATTAATGAAATATTGAAGGCAAGTGGGAGATTATGGAGGATGTGACACTAATCTTGATTAAGTGGTGCACATCCTAATCATAGATTAATGTATTTAATCCATATTAGAAGAGGATTATGGAGAATGTGACAAGGAGAGAGAAAATGAGGAATTAAAAATTGATTTTGAATCAAAAAGGTTAGGTGACTAAATTAAATAAATTGTTTTATTTATTTAATTTAGAGAAGAGAAGGTGTAAGGTAAAGTATTTAATTATTCAGTTACTTACTTTAGGAACCTTAGGTAGAAAATTAAATAATGATTAATTTAATCACTATTAATGAAATAGATGAATAAAGTAGACAATTTTGACCGTGTGGAAGTGGTCAAATTTAGATGTCTACAGTAATAACTGACATGTTACTTGTAACCATAAAGGTTAAAGTTAGTGAAAAAGGATCCCTACTTGAATCATTAGTTGAATGGTGGTTTTATTGGGGAGAACTTTTGAGAAATTTGAAAAAGAAAAAAAGAGAGAAGAGAAACCACAACAGTTGGAGGTGGCTATCTAGAATTATTTGTTTAGTGGAGCTAAATGTTAAGTTTGGATGGTGATAGGTTATGGATTTTGAAGAGATTGGTAGCAACATGATTTCATAATATTTGAGGTATGAATCTATTGTGGAAAAAGACCCAAGAAGTAAAAAAGCTTTGAAATGAATTTCATATTCTTTTGAAATTCAGTCCTTTGTTAAAGAGGTGGCGACTCTGTCTGAAGAACCAGTTGATATATGAAGGAAAATTCTTAGATCTATGATATTTACAGTTAGGGAGAGAATATTAACAACTGCTACCAAAATTACAAGGTATTCTTATTAAATCTAAACAAATCACTATTCTAATTGTGAGGGGTGTTTGTAATTAAGGATGATAAATGGTTCCAAATTAGATGTTCTAGCATCAAGAAAGGAAAAATGATTAGATTTTCCATACTTCTAATGATGCAATATGTAAAAGGAATTGTGAAACATGTTTATGTTGTATCATACTTCTAAAAGAAAGGTATAACTATTTCAGTCACTGATGGAATCATGATTGAAATGGTAAATGATATGTTTAATAAACATGTATTGCTTTGACAATAATTAAATGGGTATAAGAGGTTTCCCGTATGAGAAATCAGACATAAATATGCAAAGTGAACAAGTCTCATTAAGCCCTTTAGGGGGGTTTTGTGACTCAAAGGTATATGCCTTTTATTTTCAGTAATATCAGTGGTTTCCCTAATCTAATTCCTAAGAAGATTAGGAAGTATTTTCCTAAATACATAGGGCAAAGTGCAGAATCCGCCTCTAAGCATCTACAGGATTTTGTAGATGTAATGGGGGATTATGAAGTCATTCATGAGGATGTTGTTATGAATATGTTGTATGTGGGTTCCCATAAATATGTTGTATGTTGGATTTAATATGTTCTTAATATGTTGTTTTGAAAGAGTAAATCCCAACATATTAAGAAAAGGTTTTATGGGAACCCACATACAAAAATATGAGATAGTCCCATATTTTAATCTCATATTTTCAAAATCTTTAAGACAAATCCCTAGAGAAATAAGACCAAGTGAGGCTAAATGCTTGGTTGTATATCTTGGTGCTTTTGACAAAAGGATGGGTTACTTATTAAGGGATAAAGAACCTACAACCCTGTACCAGGCATATCAAATGGCTATGGAGATTGAGAACAACATGAAATACTCAATGATGAAAGGGTATTTGGCTAAAAGCATCGATTACCCTGGCATAACTCATACTAGTAAAATTTTAGATTTGGTTGCATAGAACACTCATTATGATAGGAATTCTTTGACAACTATAATATATCCACCATTACAGTGTGATGATAATGATATCCAAGTTGAAAGCCAGTTCAATTTCAGTGGTGATGATCAAACTTCATTTGTGCCAGAATTGTATGAGATGAAGAGACAAGAGGAAGAATCACCATATATGTTTTTCTTGAGATTTTTGCATGCTTTGCTAAAAATTCCTAGAGGTCTCAAACCTGATGATTTTCAATGCATTGACTTATTTTGTGAACTTTATGAACCAGGGTTGAGTGCTCTTCCGGATGATTTGAAACTTGCTAACTTGACACAAGTCCTTAAATGGATAGAGATTGTAGAATCAGCCAAGGGTATAGTTGCACAAAATGAAGATAATGCTTGCCCTTTTGAAGAAAGTTGGAAAAATGCACAAGAGCTTGAGGGGAAAAGTGATGAAGGATTAGGTGAGACATCCATTATTTTTCCCTATCATGATTGTAATGGACATATCACTGAGATTTTGTTACAGGCTAGTGATTGTGATTTTAGAAGTGATGATTGCATTACCAAGGATGAAGTGGAGCCTCTCCCTTTACCAGAGTTGTATGGTAATATGGAGCCTCATTATTTTACTTTTTTCTAGATGGGTGGAAAATTTTCAAATGATGAATGTTTAGAGTATATCCCAAGTGTACTGGCAATGGAACAAGTTTGTTATGAAAATGTTGAAGAATATGAAGACAATGAGGTGTGTGATCAAAAGAATAATACTGGAGATAACCAACATATTGATGAATATATTGGTACTATTGATTTTCTTGACTGTTCGTATGAAGCTGAGATTGATTTGTTGTTACCTTCAAACATTGATATTTTTGTTGAAAAAATTTCAACTTATAATGAAGGTGACATTGATATTGCCGGTGAAAATTTTTTAGCTTGTGCTGAGATTTTCACTTATAAATTAACACATACAGCAGGTGGTGTTGAGCACAAGGAGGCAAGTGCATACTGTTGTTTCTTTATTGCCCATATTGTGATTGATGTGTTTGACTCTATTTTTGAGGTTTTTCATTTGGGAATGGATGAAGGAATGCATGAGGAGATGTATACTAAGGGGCTTGAGATGAATGTGTTTATGCATTCCCTAGAGAAAGATGTAACTTATATTTCCCACCGCTATAGTATCAGGATGTGTTCCAAAAAATTTGAACATATGTTTTGGCAGCCAAGCTTATGTGGAAAGCACCAGGGTGAGGATTC
Organism: Sequoiadendron giganteum; assembly: GCA_007115665.2. NCBI lineage: Eukaryota > Viridiplantae > Streptophyta > Pinopsida > Cupressales > Cupressaceae > Sequoiadendron > Sequoiadendron giganteum. The sequence goes on from CM021102.1 coordinate 633,325,091, forward strand.
CTCAAGTCAGGTATCTTCCTTTTTGTGTAATGAGGGTTTGTGTAACATGCACACAGTTTTCCATGACAATTTCCAGTTCAATTTGTGAGTTGATGTTGATGCTAAGATGTGTGATGTCAAGGACTAGATAGATTATGAATGTTTATGTTTTTTAGCTCAATTGAGTAGTCATTCGATGAAGCAAGACCGAGAGTAGGGCAAGGAAAAATGTCATTATGGTCATATGTTACAGTTAATGTTTGGATACACTGTGTTGACTAATCAAATGCAAAGGAGTTTTAGAAAACATTATGATACTTCCAGGCATGCTAACTACTCCAGTAACTTAGAATCATCAAGAGGTAAAATTTGCAAACTTGGTTTACTCTAGGTAACAGATAATTTTGTTTTTGATAGGGGAAAATATTGATTTCTCTTGTTTGGGGGCCTGGGGCCACCAAGTTGGATGTAAAAAAGTTCCAATTGACAAACATGGTAAAGCATTCATCAAGGTACTTGTGTGATTCAATGATCCGGTCTATGAAACTAGAGATTCTAGAATCTTGATATACCCGCAGGGGGCATACATTCCCAAGTGGAGCCACTGATGGGACTTTTTAAAATTTGTCAAAATTTTGCCTAATTTGGGCATGACTGGTTACTTTTAAATAACTAGAGGTCTGATATTTTGGGTTTAGGGTTTAGATTACCCATAGAAAATTGATTGGTACATTTTAAAAGCCTTGCGTTATATTTTAATGTTGACTTGTTATTGAGGGTTACCAGTCACTTAAGTCATGTGACTGATCCTTTCCTTCCTACTCTTATCGACCCCTTTTCACCTAACCTATCGGTATTCTCTTTGCTACTTAGGCCTAAATTTTTGTGCCACCGAGGGTTTTTCCAGTCAGCCCCACCGTTATATTATTTTTGTTTTCATACAGCTTGGTGGAACGTCTGATCACAGGTTTTGATCTGGACCGTTCCTCACAAACCTCAAAGGTTTTTCTTTTTATGTCACTAAGGTGGTGCGAGGTGTGCGAAATGTCACCATCTATCAAATACGGAGGTGGGGCCCTCTCTTGATGCACCAGCACTAATAGGTGGATGTCTTTTCACCGATGGGAATTAAATGACAAGGATTAATGATGATTGTCCCTCAAAGGCCTTGCACGATCGGATTAATGTTCTCAAAGGTACAATGAGTTTTGTGAAATGGTGACACGTGGCTTGGCTCTTCAAACAACAGGGGCTAGGTGGAGCCTGTCGCCCATTTGCGGCTTCCTATTTTTGAGGGGTGTGATTGGTTATTGTTTTTCCCAAGCAGTGATGTGGATTTTCAATGATCATTGACTCAATCTGAGTCATTCAACTTGCCAATTCCTCTTCACATCAACGATTTGTTTTCAAAGGGTTACTGTTCACCCGTGTGAGGATTTTTTGCACTCTGCAAGTTGTTTTCATTTAATGGTGAGGTTTTTTCAGTGAATCTCCTCCTGATCTCCTTACATGTGAGCGGTATCCTATTAATAAATGCAATGATGGGTTGTACGTCATTGTTCCATAAGCCTGGAATAATTTTTTGGTGGCGACATCAACTACTAATCACGTGCATCCTCATATAGCATTTGGGAAATTAATATTCCCTGCATCAGATTCTCTATAAATGTCTGCTAAATTGCTCAATGTTATCATCACATTTTGAGTTGGTTTTTTTGTAGGTGGTTGATTCTCTTGTGGTTTCGAGCTACTCATTCTCAATGGATATGTTTGTAGTGTGACAAAGTGCTAGAGTAGGTGCAAGGAATTCATAGCGCAAAGAGGAACAACCTATTCCTAGTACTCCTAAAGTGATTGCCCGAGGTGTGGGAAAACGGTCTAGGCACTACAATTCCTTTGTTGTGCTCTCTTTGAGCTCTGGTAGTGATGGGTCTGAGACTGACTCGGACTATCATTACTATCTTGCAACCATGACTAAGCTCATGGGGGTCGACGAGGAGGTCCTTGCAGTCTCCCCAATTACTGCAATGGCACCGTCTCATGTTGTTGGGAATAGTGCTGGTATGGACAAGAAAAAGAGAATGGTTTTGCTTCACACTAGAATGAGAACCAAGAGCAGTCGCCTATACCAGGGCCGTGTTTTGGCTAAGTGATGTTGATGGGTCATGTGTTTTTGATGCAGAGTTAGGAGGATTCAACAACATATCTCAAAATCCTTCAAAATTAATCCAAAAAAATCTTTGTATAACACATTCTATTATTCATTATATGTCACATTGGAAACATAACCATGGTAGCCCAAAAGAAAACTATTTCATTTTTCCCAAAACTACAAACCCTAGACAAGGTTCAGACCTGCCCTCACTAAAATGATCATAACTTATTCAAATCTTAATTAAATTTGATGAGACTTGAAGAAAATGAAAGTAGATTCATATAGAAACAACATAAATTTGGGTTCAGATCCAAAATATATACTTTAAAATCCGTACCATCACATTCTTTCAGACTGTAAATTCTGCACAATATTGTTAAAATAGGCAGTCTCACCAAAATAATCATATCTCCCACAAAACTCAATAAAATTGAATGAGACAAAAAGAATTGGAATCTAGAAATAGAGATATTTCCATCCATATATGATACTCCATTATTTGAGTGCATAATAGGCCGTACAAACCACAACTTCAACCTGGAAATAATGTAAAAATCAGAAAATGCACACCAAACTTGAGGTTGCCATTCATCAAACTTCACAAATAATGTCTCCAACCTCCCCAATTCGAGTTTTGGAGGGTGTAGTTATACATTTACAACCAAAACCAACTATTTTCAACCACCTTTTAGGTAGGTTGTTGACAAAACACCTTAATGACACTATTGACAAGTTGTTTGACAACTTTCTTGAGCAACTTTTACAATTTTTACAATATGGAACAACTTTAAACATTATTTGACAAATGACTTCAAATATTACTTCCTAAGACTCAAACACCTATAAAATGGTTTTATAAACCTTATTATAAGACCCAATACATAAAATAGAGCAACTATTTACAAATGGCCTCATGGAGTCAAGAAATCAAACAAGTGCTCCTGCACCAGTTATGTTGGGGTGCTCTTTTGTTGTCTGATGCTTCTTTGGTGGTTCGTTTTGATGTGGACATGCACGTGTGTGGCATGGTCTTTTGTTTTTTCCTCCAATTGGTTACTAGGGTGTAACCGTTTTGATTCCTCATATTTTTTATTGTTACTTCTAATGATGAGGAATATTTTTTGGAATGTGAATTCAAATTTCATTTCATTAGAATGAAATTCATTTTGAAATTAACAATGGAGCTTGATGCTTGTTGGTCTCCTATTCTATAAAGGAGATTTTACAGCTCATTGTTATGGTCAGATTTTTGTGTCCTAAAGCTTAGTGTATGTACAGTCAATTTTTATAGTGGGTTTTTTTAAGGTATTAACTTGTAAATATTTCTAGGTTAGGAATATTATGAAACAAGAAATATTTGCTTATGTAATAATAGATATTGAAGCAAATACAAATCTATTAGAACAATTTCTCTCCTGGTTACAAGTCATGGATTGTGAATTATTTTATCAATAGTTTATTCATTCAGCTTCAATGGTATATTTGAATGTGTACTTCATTTTCTTGCTTTAACTTAATGAGTTAATCAAACGCTTGAAAATGAGTTACAGATTTGTGATGATATACTCAGGATTCATTAAGGAGTATTTTTTTAAAAAAGAAACTAAAAAATCTCATAGTGTAAATCATTATGGTGATAAGTTCATGATGTTTGGGTTATGTTTTGTATGACTCCCACCCAATGGATGAGACACTAGGTAATTTATTCAAGAATTTTTTGATGCGCAAGGCTGTAGTTTTAAGTATGGCGGTTCAAGATCTGAACAATTTTAAATGTCAAACCCTATCTCTTTTGAGATACAAATCTTATGTTAATTTTCAGTCTCATTTCTTTGAGATAATTTTTATTATTCTTTGGTTTTCCACAACCAGGTTAATTGTTATCTAAATGTGTTGGTGGGGATTGTATCTATATGAAGAAGTGTTCTTATAGTCATAAAACATTTTTATGAACACACTTAGGAAAACCCTCCTTGGTTTCAAAGAGCCAAAAGTGTAGGATATCTCGATCTTTGACTGAATCTCATTATTTGGCCACTAACTTTGTTAGTTCTTGAATATAGAGGTTGGCTACCTCTTAGGGAATTATAAAGTCTTAACTGGAAAAAACACCAATAGTGAACTCTGCACCAATTGGGGAGCAACAATTCCTTAAAATCCATATGTCTTCCCAATTGAATTTGATCCTCCACACACTTTTGGATAAAATTTTGGAAATTATCCAGCAAGTTGAGTTGTCTATCTTCTTGATCATCAAGCTCCTTTGTTTGTTCAAATAGTACTTCATAACTATTGGCTCCTAATGTGGATTCATCAAAGAAGCCTTGCAACATAAAGACTTCCTCTATATCTGAAATAGGTGTGGCCAAGACATAGTTCCCCATGTTGGTCATTGACACCAATATCTCATTCGAACTATTATGATATTAATGATCACATACTTCATTTTGAGTTCTCTCTCAATTTTGATTTGATTGAGGACTCCTTTCCAAGGGGGCCACATGTGAGAATGATCGGTGGATGTATATCCATTTAGTGATTTGGTGAAATCTCAACCCAAAATAAAACCATAAGTGTCAAGAATATCTACCACCTAAATATTAAGTACTTGTTGCACTCTAGGGTCTGAAGCAACTTGCATGGGAATCATGTTTAGTTCTCCCACTATACTTACCTTTTTTTTGTCCAATTGGGTGACCTTCTTCTAAGAGGCTACAGGGGTAATGCCTAGAGCCCTATAGACCAAAAAATTCATAACATTTGTAGATGCCCTTGAATCCAGCAGACAATTGTGCAAATTCTTCCCAAAGATACGAACAGAAATCAAAAAGGGAGGGGTTTCCATTTTTCCCTAGAACAAACTCAACAAAGTGTCAGCTTGTGCAACTTGGTTCTTATATTTTTCTTTCCCTCTATCTCTAGGTGGTGGTTGACTTAGACCTTTAGGTGTCTATGAACTAGGAGACCTACAAACTACCTCATTGAATGCTCCTCCTTGTGATGTTGTGCTTGAATTGAAAGACCCTAGGACTACATTTTTTATTTCAGGAACCCTTAATAACTCAAAACCATAAAGACTCACCTTTACTTTCTTGATTTCTTCAATCACATATTTTCCTAATTGTCCCATATTCATGTCAGTGTGGGTCTCCCTAGAATGACCAATCTGGTTATCTCTTGTTGCATTGGCATTACTTCCTCTTAATATATTAGGCTACCCTCCTTTTGTAGAGTACTATGTTGGCACCTGAGGGTAAGATGGATTATTGCTCGCATGTGGGTTTGGTAGAGTAGTAACATTGTTTGGAGGAATAGATGTAGTAAACGGGCCTTGAGCTTGTGGATTACTATTTGGCCTACTCCTCAAATAATAATTTCTTGTAGGTTTCTAAAACATTTGTACTTCTTCAACACTAGCTTCTTCTTCATCTAAGGGACCATTATCATTCTCAATTCCCTCATTAAATAACTAAGATATTTCATTTGAATTGAGCACTTGTTCAACCTCCCCATTCTGGCTACTTGACTCCTCTTTCGGTCCATTCTATTCATCCCTAGGGAAAGGAGCATGATTCAACACCAAAACTGGGGAATCATAGGGATTTGAGGGTTACAATTCCTGACCAATCGATTTTTTCTCAACTTCATACTAAAATATGGAAGCTATAGTTTGAAATTCAGGACAATCAAGCTCAGAGTGTTGACTTGTCTTGTGAAGTTTGTACCACCTTGACAAAGCTTCCTCTTCTAGGTATACACCATTCAAAGGTTTCTCTTGATTGGAAGGTTGATCTAGTGGAGTGGGGACTCCTCCATTATTAGTTCCAGTATTCCATGGCCTATTCAGCCTAGGTGGATGTCTCCTTTCAAATCCTTGTCCACCTTGTTGACCTCTATAAAATTTCTGACCAGAACCTTGTCCTCTGTCGAAGTTTTGATTTATGTCAGAGTGTTGCCCTTTATCAAATTTTTGACCTTGTGCAATATATCAGTTCTCCCTATTGTAACTTGATTGCATGCTCTTCTGAGCATCTTGGAGTTGGTGATTCTAGTTCCTCAAGTGGGTTACCTCCATATTCAATTTTTTTACTTGCTCAATTAGCTCATCCAACCTTTCCTTATCGGGACTATTGTAAGGCATTGAATTCACATTGTTTGGAGGGTATCCTGACACTCCTCGAGAACCAATAGACTGATTTAAAACTTATGAGTTTCACAAATATGTGGGAAAACCATCCTATTGTTGTGGATAAAGGGGTTGATTGACATTTTGATGGGGATAACCAGGCATTGGGTGAGCCTAACTTATTGGATGACTTGGGTGTGGAACCAAAGGTAGTTGTGGAATGGGATTCATAATGGGGGTGTGATTAGTTAGAGCTTGGTTGAGAGCTTGGACTTGGCCAAGGTGAGCAGCAGGTCCCAAAGATGGCAGGGGTCCTAACAAGTGTTGTCTTAGATCCATGCTAACCTTAACAACCTTTGTATATGCAGTGAACAAGGTAGTTGGGGGATTAGTTCTCCACTTAAGGAAGGTGGATGTAAGGTTGTCAAGGGCTTCAAAGTAGACCTCTAGGGAAGTGGCATCATCTACAACATAAGGTGCTTGAATTCTAGTGTATGCTCAGTGGAACCTATTGTTGAATGATCTTATAGGCTCATTAAATTCTCTCTTAATCCCCGTAAACTGCATGTAGAGCTCATTAGCACTAATGGGAATTTTAAACTTCTATAGAAATGTAGCCTCAAGTTCAACCCAATTATGAATGGATGCCACAAGTAAATGATTGTACTAGTAAAAATCCTCCTCTCCTAGAGAATAAGGGAAAATTTTGCATGCAACATCATCATGATTAATCCCTCTATCTCTCAGACAAGTCTGAAAAATCCTAATATGCTCCTTTTTTGCTCTATTAGGGTCATTTGTGTGAAACTTAGAGAAAAAATTCTCAAGGTTCTTGAGCATAACATTGTAGTTATTGAATGATAGAGGTGATGGTTTATTTTCCAAGAAATCCATTGGTGTAGGTGGAGGTGGTAAAGGTTGATTGATGACTGGTTGGGATTGTTGAATGGAATCGGCCTCAGAATCGGATGAAGATGAGGTGGATGAGGGTGAAGATGGTGGGAATAATGGATTGGATGATGAATCCTCCCTTCTTCTAGTCCTTCTTGACCTGGTTGGAGTTGGTAATTTTTGAAAATCTTCTTCTTCTCTAGGTGTAGATCTGGTTCTCATTCTGAGTCTCTTAGGAGAAAGGGTGTTTAGAAAATATCCCATATTGCTTATTCAGGGCCCTCCTAGCGCCAATCCTGTTGATAATGTTTTTTTTGCACAACAACAACTCAGACAAAATATAAAATATCCTATCTCTCTTGAAAGGTTGATCTCAATGAGAATAGAGATAACTCCAAGGTCTCTCAAGTGTCAGGTCATGAAAATGCAGTGAAACCACTCAGTGATAAATGTAAGAATCTTGGTAATCACAAAGGGACCTTACAAAATAAATGTTGGAATTCTCTAAACTTATCATATTTTATAATAGAGTGATACTCAAATTCCTGGTTTTGACCAAAGTTCAAAGAAATAACAAAAGATAAGGGTTTTAGAAATCCTAAGATTAATGTTACTCCTAAAATCAACAAAACTAATGATGAAATACTTGGAACAGACCAATCCCTCAAAACTAATTTCTAATCAATCTAGGCTATACTTGCAATCCTACAGAAATAGTGCAATCTTCTAAGGAATTAAAAATTTTCAGATTATGGACATTCGTTCAATGAACTGGATAAATGCCCACAATTGAACTAAGCACATGAGTATTAGGTACAGGTTGAATTTGTACAATAATCCCACAATCAAGAAGTTTCCCAAAGTATAAACCAAAGATTGCTACAACACTCCAAGTATTAAATCACAAGCACCATTAAATTATTTAACTCTAAATCTAAAATGCATTCAGATATTTCCAAGCAATTTTAAAGACAGGAAAAGAACCATGCAAGGAAAATTAATTCAAAGAAGGCACCAATAATAACACAATATCTTCACTTGCATTGAATCACCAATAATAACAACAATTTTGATGTTCTATGTTGCAACACTTGCTTGAAATATGACTAACTCCTAATTCTAAATTTCTGCTCTACTTGCTAATCTACTTACAAGATCTAGTCTTCTAGCTTCGAACCAACTGTCTAACAACAATAATAACAACAACCAACCAACCCCATCAAATGAGGCCAAAGGCCATACTTATAGAGATTTTGTCCTGAACTGGCTCAGGCTAGGGTTACAAAGAAGGTCAGTTACCCATCAAATTAGCCCAGACACCTAACAATAAATCACCACCTTGCATTGAATGCATGAGGTGCCCCTTTAGATTGGCCTTGGGCTTTTAAAAATCTTGGTATAGACTAAACAAGCCGGTGAATTGCTCTCGCCATTAATTCCCCAACCATGTGAAGCAGAAGAATGGCCACATACAAGTGAGCTCGACCTGCCCTCAACTATAATGTTTACCTAGTTGAATCCTGTAGATCCCACAACACCTTCAAAGAATGCGCATCCTTCCCCCTTCGGCCTCAATAGTAGCAACTTGCTTGATCTACCCTACACTTAAAGATTCACAATTAGTAACCAATATAGCGTCAAAAATCTGTGCTAATCAATCATGAAAAACATATTCAATAACTAGAAAGATCAAAACAATCATTAGAATCAATCAAAAATTCATTAAAGCATCCTTGTCAAAGTTCAAGATTTTCACCCCGTCACGAAATTCAACTCAGGAAGGAATTTTGGGGAAATCCAGGCCAAGTGGATTTTAGTGAGGGAAGCACATAAATCACCAAAAGGCCAATCACTTATCAGCCAAAATTCAAGAAACCTCTACACATACCATTAAATTATCCAAATCCATCATAAAATGTGGAACCATAAACAACTAGGCCATGAATCCACCCAGTCATTGACAAATAACAGATTTCGAAAAAATCCGATAGGGATGAAAAGTATCGAAACTGGCAATACTTAGCATAGTTCAGGAAAATGAAGGAGGAACGGATTATCGAGATTTTCCCAAGGCAAAGGATTCTCCCAAAGTCTACATAATTCGTGCATCATTGACTGATAATGTTGACCTCTCAAAGCCCCCAAAATGACCAAAATCGTGTTACCAAGAGCCAAACATAAAGCCCTGTGGTATGGTGGTGAACCGCATAGCCGCAACCAAGCTCGGAGACACCCATGACATCAAGGTAAACCGTGCTACCATGCCATATGGACCAAAACCACACAACGACGCCACTGAACAAAGAATCCCACGATAAGGCGGTATCACCTCCCAACCACGGCCAAGACACGAAGCCTTCGTGGTAACGAGGTAAACCATGATACCACACCAAATGAACCAACCCCACACTACCACAACTCATCGTGCAAACCCCCGTGGTACGATGGTGACACTGTGCAACTGCGACCTGACATGGAGACACCCACGACATCGAGGTAAACAACCCAGAGGTGCAACCCAAGAAAATGAAGAAGCGAAGGAGATTTCAGAGGAATCCGGGGAAGACAAAATTCCATGAAGCATGGAAATCTTCGAAAATGGTGCAAAACCAGCCCAGTCAGGTAGTTAGTGTAGCTGGGGAAATCTACCAAGGAAGGAAAATCCTAAAAACAAGGAAAAACCCGAGATTGACCGAAAGACTCAAAAATTTCAAAGTGTTAGCTCAATAGGGCACTTTCAAAGATAATCTCAAAAGTCAAGGCCACATAAAAGAGCCAAAAAACAAGGCAAAAGAGGGTCCCTACTTTTAGTGGGGTGTGTGTGCAAAATTGCACAACAGTCCAGATGGCATCCACAATGTTTTGCATTGCATATGAAAAACATCTAACATATGGTGGAATCAATTCTTGAATCTACATAGCATTGATTTGATTTTGTATGGATGCAACCTGAGAATTAATGTGTGCTTGGAAGCGAGCCTCATCAGATGCAACATGTGTTAGAGGTGGCATATTAGGTGGACGGGGAGGTGGAGGGGGATTTGGAGGTGTTTTTGGCTGAGGTGGTGGACTGATGATATCATCAATGTTAAAATCATCCATGATATGAGATATAAGTGTGCACCTACATTAAATTATACAAAATTAACATACAAACTTAAAAAATTACAAGAAATAGTTAAATTTGAAATGCACATGCAAATTTGTTTAAATATGATGTGCATACATATATTAAGATCATATAAAATTGAAACACACATATGCATTGATTGAACTTGAGCATGTGCAGACAAAATTCAAAATTTAACATGTACATACATTTAAAATAAAAAATACAATGCATAATTTGCATGCATACATCATTAAACTAAACTATGTACATACATACAAATTTCAAATTTTAAGAACTATATGCAATTTTAATACATGTGTACATACTAAACAATAAACTTGAAACATTCACAAAAAGCTCATTTTATGTCTAACGCATATATATATATATATATATATATATATATATATATTACAATTTTCCATCATGATCAGTAGATAGTCATAAAATATATACTATTATAAATTCATCATTATAAGTTCATAAATTCCACCAAATTCATAAATTCATGTCACTAAAAATATCCATCTAGAACCAAAATCATAAATTCACATCACTAAAAATATCCATCTAGAACCAAAATCATAAATTCACATCACTAAAAATATCCATCCAACCAAATTTATAAATTCATCACACAAAATATCCATCATTCACCAAATTCATAAATTCATAACTATTTAAGATCATTGTCTTAATTTAGAAACTATTGTGGCTCTCTACTGCATCTCTTCATTTATTTGTGTTTTCCTTTTCAGAATCAAAATTTCTCCTCTCCTCTAGCCATTGTCGATGCTCATCTAAGATCCCATCCATAGCCTTGACACATCAACAATGGTTTTCATCCTAGATGCAATCATCCTCACAGGTGGTGCGACAAATTCTTCATTTTGAATAATGTTGATTTGATCTTGGATGGTTCTAACATTGGAATTGATTTGTGCTTGCAAATGAGCACCATCAATTTCAGGTGGTGGAGGTGGGGGGTTATGAGGTGGAGTGGGTGGAGTGGGTGGAGGTGAGATGGATGGCACGGAGGTGGATTGTGAATATTATTGAATCGATCCATGTGATCTCTAAGATATGAGTGAACCTGCATTAGATTTGTAATTTCAAAATGTAAGATACATGTTTATGAAATACCATTAAACCATTCAATATAAATTGCCTAATTGAATACAAATGATAAAATATGTAAGCCTCATTTATGTCTAAGGCATGTTACTTGAATGAAAATACAATTAACTATTAATATAGGAAAATTTATGAATGCTATAGGGTTTATGGTTTAGAGTTTAAGATTTAGGTTTTAGGGTAATATGATGGCTTAAGGGGATCTATGTAGTAAGGTCCTAGTGCAAAATGACATGGCTTTTAAGTGAATAAAATTTGGTGAAGATGCCCAAGGCAACCAAATTTCATTAAGGTCTGAGGCAACTTCACCAAATTTTATTCACTTGAGCCATGTCATTTTGTCCTAGGAACTTACTAGACATAGATCCCCTTAAGCCATCCTATCACCCTAAACCGTAAATTAATCAACCTAGATCATGATTTATCTCATTCATATTATAATCTTGCATGATCTTATTATTGTTAAATTTCGTTTACGGGACTTAGGGTGAAGTTTTGGTGTCCCTTGGAATATAATGAACTTGCAAGTTAGTGAAGAACATTTTCTTGTGGAACAGTTGATTGAGATAGGTCTTGTTTCAACTGACCAACCTAGATCATGAAATATCATTCATATTATAATCTTGCACAATCTTATTACTGTTAAATTTGGTTGCCTTGGGCAACTTTTCCAAATTTTAAGAAATTATTTGATCCCATTAAGAAATGTCATATTAGGACCCCTTAAGACATCGATTTACAATTTAGGGTGATAGGATGGCTTAAGGGGATCTATGTCTAGTGAGGTCCTAGGACAAAATTACGTGGATAAAGTGAATAAAAATTGGTGATGTTTCCCAAGGCAACCAAATTTGATTAAGGGCCTAGGAAAAAATGATGTCTTTAGGGTTCAGGGTTTATAGTTTAGGGTTTTTGGTAATAGGATGGCTTAAGGGGATCTTTGTAGTAAGGTCCTATGACAAAATGACATGGCTTAAGGGAATAAAATTTGGTGGAGTTTCCTAAGGCAACCAACTTTCATTTTAAGGTCCTAAGACAAAATGAATGCTTTAGTGTTAAGGGTTTAGATTTTAGAGTTCAAGGCTTAGGGTTTAGCGAACTTAGGGTGAAGTTTGGGTGGCCCTTGGAATAATGGACTTGCAAGTTAGTGCCTAGTTTACGAATATTTTTTTTTTATCAATAGATTGACTATTTTCGTAATAGAAACACATAATTATGTATGATTAAGATTGAGTTTGATGTATATTTTAACTAGATTTTTTTTAATTGAATAGATTATTTTATTTAACATTTTTTTCATTAATATTACCCACTTAAATTAATTTTATTATATAAAATGTATAATATAAAATTAGTTAATGTTGAATAAAGTATTTTATTTTAGATTTTTTGGAATTGAAAGAACCTAAAATAACTTAGAAAATAAAAATATTTATATTCTTTCTATGTCTAGGTAACTAGTGCAAAAATTGAGATTTTAGACTAAGAGAGATCAAAACATAAAATAGAAATGAATGTTGAATACTATCTAGCTAAATTTGCACACAAACATTGATAAAATTTATGAATTGTAGCTAAATTCTTTAACATATCAATATTTACCAACTAATGATAGTCATAATCCTATTATTTCAAGAACACAAGGAGAAAAAATAAACATTTAATTCCCAATCCTCACAAAATAAGGAACTAATACAAGGTCTATTTTTATACCCTATTTTATATTTTCCACACTCCTTATTAAATATTGACAGATTATTTTATCAAACTAAGGAGAATATTCTTAAGAAAAGATGAAATACGAGCTTAAGGAAAATAATATCACTAGAAATATGATAAAGAATGTGAAGGGTGAGAAAATGGTGCATAAGTTGAGGAATCCCAAGGAGAAAAAAATGATCATGAAGACTCAATTATCATATATTTGACTATGAAAGAGGTAGATATATTAATGAATAAAATGGAAAGAAAGATTCACAAAGGCATACAAGATATCAATGTAAGAGAAACTATGCATTTACTCTCATCCTCCAACAAGCCTTGGGTTTAAGGAATCCATATAATTAACTACAATTTCCTTAGGAAGATTATGCTCCTTCTTTTGTCCCCACAAGTGGCTAGAATATAACATTCAAAATAGGAAAAGAATCATTAAGCCACCAAAAAGGGATTTTTATTAGATTGCAACTATGTTGTATAGCCTTATAACCAAGAAGAAACCAAGAACCTTATGCACCATATTTTTGGATTACTTAGGGTCAAAATTTGTTGATCTATTGATACCTCATTAATTGATTAAGGTAATTTAGTTAGCTAACCCTAGTAGATTATCAAATAAATATTATTTTAATATAGGTAAGAAAACTATAGAACACAATGGATGAAAGCTATAGCACGTATATATATAGATAGTTTTATCACTATTCCTATCATAATTTCTCAACAATAAGACTCTACATTATATAGGATAAAATGTGTGGTAACCTTCATTAAGGAGTGGATGAAAGGATTGCATAAATATTTCTATAAAGTAATTAATAAGAGTATGGATCTCCACAGTGGTCTCAAACAAGACTAATAAATTATGAATGATTTCAAGGATGATTGTTAAGATGAGATAACTAATCATTCGTATAGCCTTCCTCTAATTGAAATGACCTACATGATGAAGTGTGAGACTTTAATCAAGGAAAAAATATTGGAAATAAATGATATATTAAAGTAGTTGAATGTCTAGCGTGAGGTTACATAATTCTCAATAATATTTAACTTCAAGGAACTATTAAAAAAAGATAATGACCAAGGGGAAGGAGTGAATAATTTTAACACCTTGAATTTATAAATTTAATAAAATGTTCTAGGACTTGCAATTACTTCCAAAATATAATTCTACACCATAAGATACTTAATGCCAATGAAAACTACCTTTGAAGAATTTATAAATCTTCTGCCAATGTGATGTTCCTTCCTACATAAGGATTTTTTCTCTTATGAATTTTATAGTTTTAATTTCACTTAACAATCAATAACTCTTGGATTTTATTGAATCTAAAATCAGAAAAATAGAAACTAAAAAAAATAAGTTTGAAGATGCTATTGATGTCATAGACCCTAGATAAAGCTAGATTATGAATTTAGAGTGTTTTTTATTTTTATTTCATCTTTTTAATAAGACTAATTATTTTACCTATAATTAATTATCAAAATTCATATAAAAGATAGTTCTAAAAGAAAATGTTTCTTGGAACTTGCACCACTTTAATGAATATTAACTTAAGGGATATTTAGAAATGGATGAGGAGGATATTCTATGTTTACTTTACAAAAATAATAGGTGTGTTATGACTTGTAAATATTGGAAGTGATGTAGTCTTCAAGGTAAAAGAAAGATAATGAGTCCCCTTTTAATGAAAATGTTGTGAGTAAAATAAATTCATATAGCAATAGGTACTCATTTAAAAAAAATGGAATGTTTTTCTAATCTAATTATAATTTAACATTGAAACTAAAGTTTAATATATCATTTTCTGCATACAACGCAAATGAAAAATTTAAAACATTTAAGAAATGAAAATGATTTTTCTTGGGCTCTAAATTAGGGTTTTCAAAATCAAAATGATTTTTTCGATTTCAATTTAGGGTTTTAGCATTTTTTTTGTTTCAATTCAACTCAGGGTTTCAATTTCTAAGCAATTAGGGTTTTTAATGCAATTTTTTCATTTCATTTCAAACTAGGGTTTTCAAATTCATTTTTTTTGGTTTGATTTGAATTTAGGATTTCAAAAAGCTTGATTAGGGTTTCTAAATGCAATTTTTTATTTCATTTCATTTTCTAGGGTTTTAAAATGCAATTTTTTTTGTTTCGTTTCATTTAGGGTTTTCAAATACAATTTTGTTCGGTTTCATCGAACAATTTTATTTAAAAAATATAATTCAAGGTTCATTTTTTTGTTTCTATTCAATATCTTTAGGTTTCATTGCATTTTTTCATCTATTTCTACAATTCCTCATTTCTATTATAACAAGAAATAAAATTCTTAAAACTTCAAATAAATTTGAAAAAAATATGTTAAAATCATTTCTTTTATTGAAAATTTTAAATAAAAAATGAAAAAAAAACTAGGGGTGCACGGGTACTTGGAGGGTGTATCTGGATCGATGTCACTCAAAATTCGGGATCCCATGCACTGGTAAAAAATGAAGGTTTGTTCGATTTAAAAAAATAAATACTGTTATGAAACGAGATCTCGATTATTACAAAATGGGATCTCATTTCGTAGTAATCAGGATCCCATTCCATGCTCGTTGGTTCAAGACCCTTTAAAAAATGGGATCCCTATTTTTAAAAAGCAGGATCCCATTTGTCATTTAGGCTTGGGATCCCGAACCTAAATGGGATCCCAATTTTTAAAAATTAGGATCTCATTTTCGCAATGTCGATTTCAGTTTTTTGGCTAAGGCAAAAACTTCCACATTTCATGGACTCAACTTTGTGCACTTACCCAACATTTCCACCCACCTTTGACGGATCTAGTAGTGGTCTTGAGGTAGAGACCTGGCTGATTGACCTGAACCGATGCTTTGCGATGCACCCCTATGGTAGCAATACCAAGGCTTGATGTGCGATCATGCATTTGAGAGGATTCACTTCTACTTGGTGGAGGTTAGATGAGAAGAAGCTCTGAATTGATATTAATTCAGTGTCATAAGACATGTTTCTTGAGAGGTTGAAAGCCCAATTTATTTTAGATCATTGGCACCAGCACCGTGGTGATGAGTTCCATGCCTTGCGCCAAATGGCGATGTCAGTGAAACAATATGAGTATCGTTTCTACAAGCTCAAACAGTTTGTTGGCATTGGAGATGACAAGGGCATGCTTGTCTAGAATTTTTTCAAGGGCTTAAATTCCTGAATCAATGGTGGTGTGCGGGTTTTTGAACCCAAGACCATGGAGATGGCAGTGGAGAAGACTAGGCTTATTGAGGATAACTTAGCGATGGCATTGGGTGGTCACATAGGAGTGCAGATAGGTAGTGTTCTAGTTGTAGGGATGAGTTCTTGTATTGGCCAAGCTCAAGGATTTGGACCGCCCAGGACTCAGTAGGTTCCTACTCAGAGTGGACAAAAATAGAGTGCTCAAGGGAAACGTAAGGATTCACAATCTCTTCAAGATGGTGATGGTTCTTAACCTAGGAAGAATCAAAACTGGTGGCACAATAAATGCAACCGTCAGGAGCAGCCAGTCTAGAGTTCATATTTTTCAGTTAACTGGGGTAGTATTCAATAGTCCAGTGCACCTCTAGGTGATAGGGGTTTTGGACATAACATAGGGTGTTACTCTTGCGGTCAACAAGGCCACATTGCTAGGCATTGTCTGTAAAGGAACAATATTGGTTTTGGTCAAGGACCAAAAGTTTTTGATTCGATGGTAGGTCATGTGGGTAGATCACATTGAGCATTTACTATGGTTGATAACCACTAGGTTGGGTATTAGGGTGCAATTGTTGAGGTTTTTGGTAATGGACGCATAGCATAGGATACTCACCCTCAGGGGTCGATATATTGAGCAGGTGAGGGTCCAGTGGGATCCTAGGGATGATATGTATGCTACCTGAGAGGATGCCACTAGGATGAGGGAGTTCTATCCCTATTTGTGCATAGGCTACCAGGAGTAAGCTTGGCCCTAGGGGGAAGATGTAGCACCCCTTCATTTTTCTCTTTGGATCAAACAGTGTGTGTCTTTGTTATGCTTTGTTTTTAGTTAGTATCTTGACTATGATAGACTATGTTGCTTTTTTATTATTTGATCGCTAATTTTAGAGCAACGAGGATTTTATATTATGATTTGATGGTACCTTATTTTGATGTTATTATTATGACATGCTTTAGATTAGCATAGTGGTGATTTGAATTAATATCGTTATATGCTCTTGAGTAGATTATTGATATTAGATTCATCAGTTTTGTGACATTGTATTGGTGAAGGGGACGGAATTGCATCACTCACTTGTGAGCACCCTACAATTCCATGATTCTCTCTTCATGATATGTTTTATTATGATATATATGCATGTTCGATATATGCTTAGTTTGTAGGTTTGCAGGTACAAGACATCGACTCCACCTAGCTTCACAAGTTTGAGCGTGTCCAATGCCCAATAATATTGTTGATTGGGAGATAGTAGATAGGTTTTCTATGTCAAGCCACTACCCTAGTCATAGTGTGTCATCATTTTTAGTTGGATTTGTTTGTTATAATGTTGTTCAGTTTTTCCTCGATATTATTTATGTTGCAAAGTTTGTAACAGAAAAATAAATGATTTAAATATTCTAGTGGATTATTTAATTAATCTGGTTTATTATGTTAGAAGATTGTAATTTAATTAATTAATTAATTTAATCCAATTGGTAAAATAATTTAATCTTAGGATTAAATCTATTTTATTAATTAATGAAATTAATTGAATTAAGTTTAAACTAGAAATGCTAAGTATTTTAGAAATTATTAAATGTTTTAATTTTTTAAAATATCTTGAGGATTTGGTTTTAAAAGATATTTTGGTTTTAAACATGTGTTTGAAAAATTTATGAGGGTTGTTGGGAAAATTTATTCATAGAGAAAATAGTGGTTGTAACGGGAAGAAGAGAGAAGCTTCTTCATGGAAGAAGGATAGAGGATATTTTGTTGGGAAAAAAGTTTTAGAAATTAAGTTTTTGGGATTGCATGTGTTTCTTGAAATTTTAAAAATAATATACAGTCTCGAGAAAGATTTTTGTGCTTTGAAATTTTATTGGTCTGGAGGAAGCTCTGGTTGATCTAGGAAAAGGCTTGGA
This sequence comes from Sequoiadendron giganteum, assembly GCA_007115665.2. Taxonomy (NCBI): domain Eukaryota; kingdom Viridiplantae; phylum Streptophyta; class Pinopsida; order Cupressales; family Cupressaceae; genus Sequoiadendron; species Sequoiadendron giganteum. The sequence goes on from CM021102.1 coordinate 633,343,323, forward strand.
TCTGTGAAGAGGCTCTACGTGAATTTACATCTTCTCAAGCATTGGCTTTTAGGTTCCTCTTTCAATTCTAGTTAGTTTCTTATTGGAAAAGTTTCTTAGTTTAGATTATTGTTTGGAAAAATATTGTTTGTGCAATTTGTAAAGCTTTTGAGTTGTAGAAATTGAAAATGTCGTGTGTGAAATTATCTATGAAAATGAACTCCTCTATAGAAATGAAATCTTTTGTAGAAACTATTGCAAATTTTAAGTTGGGATTATTGTAAACCAAGAAGAACCTAGAAGGGAAAATATTAGGGATCTGGAAATTAGGAAGAAATTAGACTCTTTGTAGAAATTCTTCTGTAGGAGTAAACCCCACGGGAAATTTCTTGTAAAATTTGTCTGTAGGAATATTATTTTTCTTCCTCTGTTAAATTCATTGTCTAGGCAAATTTAAAATAATCCTCTCTATTTTTATTTGAGAAATTCGCCTATAGAAAATTTCTCTGTATGTTGGCTTTTTGGACGTTTTTTAAAAAAAGTTTCTTGTAGAATTCATTTTGGAAAAATTATTTCCTCGATTATAGTAATTGGTTAAACAAACTTATATAAATATATATATATATTGCAGTGTATATATATATATATATATATATATATATATATATATATATATATATATATATATATATATACTGGCTTGTATTTTTGTCAAAGCTTCTAGTTATCCTGTTTCAAATGTCATACAATGAATTTGTGTAAATATTGTATTTTTTTTATTGGATAAAAATGTATTGTGTTTGGGAGTTTATTTATTTTATTGACTGTGATATGGGGAAGGGCATGGGGAGGTGCTACCCCCACCGTCGCCCCCATATGGGAGCGACGCTGTGGAGGTAGCCCCTCCACAACCCCCCCTCAACCTGTGGCTACGTCCACTATAATGTGGAGGCTCAACTGTATAAAACAGTCGGCCTCCCTTAAACTTTTGTGAATCCTTAATAAATGAGTTTCATCTATTGAATTATGCAATTCTAAAAAAAATTTATTATATATATATATGTTATGTATATATATATATATATATATATATATATATGTTATGTATATATATATAATATATTATGTATATATATATATATATTAAGGTTATGTTTATCTGGTTTAGAAAAAGAAATTTTTAATTTAAATAAATAAGTAATATTTTTATGTATATATAATTATAAGTACATATACATATATGTATATATAATTTTATATATATATAAGAATATATTTGTTTTAAATTAGGTGCATGCAATTTATGCACAAATAGAAGATTTGGTTGAAATAATCTTTAAGTAGAAATTATTATTTTATTAAAAGTAATCGAGGAAATTGAAGTTACAAATAATTAGATTTTTCTTCTTTGTCAGTAAGAAGGGGTTTTATTTAATTAAATTTATTTAGGCAATTATTTTACTATAAATCACTGAAGGGGAAATTGGATTTAGTATATCTAAAAAGTAGTTTATTTCCTATATTATTGTCTTTGTATGTAATTTCCTCTATTCACTTTTTGGGAAATTCTTTTAGAAGTGTTATAAGACTTCTAGTTGTGTTATAGATTTGGGGGTTGTTATAATTTTAATGTCAGCCCATTTTGTTACCCTTGGGAAGTGCATTTGTCATTATTAGTAAATCACACGGTTTAAATGAACGAGGATGTGATACCTTTAAGTCTTTGGATGGGTATTGAATATTTGCAGTGTGCACTAGTTGCCTTGGGTAGTGAAATTTTTTCCATGAGTTGTCTTAGGGGAGTTGCTTTCAATGAGGGCTAGCACACAAAGTGGTGCCAAGGTAACTCATTGTTATTTAGTTAATCTAGTGATAATGTAAATTAATATATTAGGGGAATGGGTAGACCTTAACACTTAACAAGATTAATGTCCTCGCTCATGGACTCAAGGGCTTGTATAGACTTGGGACGGGATGAGAAAGCTTGGAATGGCATGATTGTTATCTTGTCTTCTTGAAATATAGTTGATTCCGCTTTGGATTGTATGTGGGGTTGGGAGTTGTTAGAGGCTACCAAGGTAACCCATGCAACATTGTGATGACACTCCTCCTAAGTCAATAATTTGTTTTTTTTGTGATAAATGATTGTGTAACTCTGGAAGCAATGTAACCTTTGTAATTGTGTCATTCTTGTATTTGGTTAAGTTCAGTATGTGTTAGCCTATGTCTAGAGGTAGTAGGTGTTGTCTAGAAATCTTGGTTACTATCTCCTAGCATGGTGGGTTGGCTTTTGGGTACCACTTGGTTGGGAGGAACATGCACCCTACTCCATTGGGTCCCCTTACTTATGTTTGTGATGACGAGATCTTTCAATTAGAGAGCTCATTGATACTAGTTGATTTATTTCATTCTTTGATATATTGATTTAGTTAGACATTTGTATTTATATTACTCCTCAATTGTGTTCAAGGAGGACTCATGTAATTTTTAACACTTATATCTTCCTCATTCTGGGAATGAGTATTGTAAACTCTATTTGATATTAATGTAATCTTTGGATCTTGATGTATTTCTATCATATGTGATGTCTAATGCTTTGAATGTATGTACTTTAAATTTATGAGAAACTAAATATATGCTATGAATGAGTTAATTTTTATGTTATGAGATTCAGATGTAATCTTAGTCACGTACCTTAGAGGATGTTTGCGATAGTGTAGTGCACCTTTCATGTTATTATTGCACTTTAAAAGAAAAAAATTGTACGCTTTTGTAGTTGTTGCAACTTCCTCTAGGGTTATGTGGCGGGGCATTACAATGAGGATAAATTTGAGTGTCTACATTTTACCCCTCTTTGAGATAATGCAGCTTATCATGGTTTTTCAAAGAAAAAGATTGATCAACTGATACATGCCCCAAAGATATCCCAATAAGGATTATGATAAGAATGATATGCACCCTCGAGAGATAGATAAAACAGATTGTAAGAAGATTAATCTCTCGATAGATGTCGAGAAAATGATTAGATACTTGATATTGCGCAAGTGATAAAGCGATAATGTACATTTGATGGAAATGCACAATTGATAAACATAACTAAACAATTGATGGAAATGATCAGTATAGCCAGGTTGATGAGCTGATTGAGATTGATGCAAGCACAAGACAAGTTGATAGAATGATTGATTGATTGATTAAGGGGACATGATATTTTGAGAAGCAAGTTGATTGATTTGAGATTTGATTCAAGAGACATATATCAATTAGATAAAGCAATTGATTGATTTCTCTGTGATAAGAAAGATGAAGAAAATGACATGTAAGAAATGCAAGATGAAATAAAATGAAGGCGATGAATCCTCTTGCACCTTTTAAGTGCTTTTATCATCATCGAGCTTATTATGTCACAAATTAGTATAAGTTTCTCAATAACATGAACATCTAGACGACCTAAATATTGTTTATGGTTTTAATTGGTAGGAAAGTATAAGCATCTAGGTATAAGGACCTTAGATGACCTGAATATTTATTGCATGGAAAAAACTAGTAGATAATAAATTTTCTTACCCACATGAGACTCATAGGTCCTCGATGGTTTTAGATAACCATGTCTTAAGACGAGTTGTCCTATGAATAAGAAACAATCCACAAATAGTAAACAAGTGAACATGCCACATCCTTGCCTCTAGTTGAAGACATCCTGGATAAGCTAAAAGACATGCCAACAAAGAGAAAATTATAAAACAATCAAAGATAAACAAACAAACATGCATCATGCTTTGATGTAAAACATATTTTTGTTACAGTTTATGTGTTTGGTTGAATTTGAAAGATGGGTTGATATGTATGTTATACTATTTTCTTGATTGTTAATCCTAGCACAGTTTCATTTTATTGAAGTTCAAAGTTGTGTGGTGATCTAAAAGTGTCACTATTTAGGGATTTTTGAAGTTATTTGATTTTTTCAGATTTTTGGAATATTTGATTTTTTTGGATTTTTTTCAATACATTTTATGATTTTTTTGGATTTTTTCAAGGCATTTTATGATTTTTTGGATTTTTTTAGGACATTTTATGATTTTATGGTTTTTTTCAAGACATTTTATGATTTTTTGGGATTTTTTTAGGACATTTTATGATTTTCATGGATTTTTTTCAGAACATTTTATGATTTTTTTGGATTTTTTTAGGACATTTAATGATTTTATTGGATTTTTTCAAGATATTTTATGATTTTTTTGGATTTTTTCAAGATATTTTATGACGGAAAGAGACAAATCACAAGCGAGTAGACAGACAAAGAGGGTAATTTTTTTTACCATGAGATATTGAATATCCTAACCCATAGCTAAGGTTAATAAAACGTCCTAGTGAGAAATAGGACCAACCTAGTATGCATGTCAAAGCGAGCAAGCGAGGGGAGTGTTGAACAATTCACAAGCCATGGTGAGTACAAAAAGGCTATTATGAAGAGGAGAGTGAATGAAAATGGGATGCAAAGATCAAGTAGAGTTCCAAAGGAAAGAGGAGTGAAACCTCTACACATGGCATAAATTTCTTTGTTTTCACCATGGTACTTGCTCAAGGCACCACCGAAGTTGTTTTTACCATTGAACGAATTGAGTTCTCTTTACTTTTTTAATCATTTTTTTTCGGGACTTTAAAAGAGTGAACCCTTTGAAGTACTCAAGCATAAAACTTGCAAATGTGCATATTGTTGATGGGATCACTAAGCGATTCAGCTTTTGGAGTAGATAACTAGTATGCCCCAAATCCATACATAGTAGTGATAATGTATGGACCTAACCAGTTAGGCTCAAATTTACCCTTATTTTCTTTGTCTTGTTTCAATTTTGAGGATTTTCACGAAGGACAAGATCCCCAACCTCAAATGTACTTGGTTTGACTTTCTGATTATAACTTCAGCGCATCTGCTACTGATATGCTCTAAGATGATTGGAAGCAATTTTCCTTTGTTCATCTAATAGCTCTAATTCCTGCAAATGGGAAGCCTGGTATTCTTCATCACTATTTTGATTAAGCAGGGAGACACACAAAGAGGGAAACTCGACCTCTATGGGAAATATGGCTTTAGATCTATAGACAAGGGCATATGGGGTAGCACCTATGGGAGTGCAAACACTCATGCGGTATGACCACAAGGCAGGATCCAGTTGAATATTCCAATCTCGACCAGCTAAATTGACTGTCTTTTTAAGAATTTTGAGAATGGTTTTGTTAGAGGCCTCAGCATATCTGTTACCTTGAGGATAGTAAGGTGTGGAAAAATGATGTTGTATATGGAATTTCTCACAGAGCTCACAAACATCCTAATTTTTGAATGAACAACCATTATCTGTGATGATGGATAAAGGAACACCATAACAGCATATGATGTAGTTTAGTATGAAAGTGGCTATTTGTTTTCCAGTGATATGGGTAAGAGGAAAAACTTCAATCATTTCATCAAATAGTTTGTGGCAACGAGAATGAGCTTATAGCCATGAGATCAAGTCCCCACTAATAAAAGGGCCATGGTGTAGCAAGATATTGCAATTCTTGTGTAGGAGCATGTATCAAGTTCGCATGTTTTTTACACTACTTACATTTTTTTAACAAATTGATAAGCATTTGTTTCTATTGTGGTCTATTAATAACCCATACGCAAGAGTTTATTGGCTCAGTTAGGACCACTAGAATGTGCCCCACATATACCTTCATGTACTTCTCTTAAAGAATTTTTTCCCTCGTCGTGCTCAAGACATCTAAGTAACTACCATCGATGCCTGGAGGGTAAAGGGTATCATCTAAGATTATGTAGTGAGAAGCTTGACAGATAAAGGTTTTATGGGATTTATTGGATAGGTTAGATGACAAGATGTTATCTCGAAGATAGGTATAAATATCGCCATACCATTGGGAATTAGGACCAACAATAAGATGCATCATTTCAGATTGTGGTATATTGTAAGTAGGTTCCAAAAGAAGTTCTACCAAGAACTCATAGTAGGCAGCATTGCTTGGCATTTCGATAAGTGAACCAATTGTTGTCATTGCATCAACAAATCTATTACTATCTTGAGGAATCTGCTCAAAAGAGATTGATGTGAAATAGGCCTTGAAATCATCCACCATTCTTTTGTAAGGCATCAATTTTTCATCTTTTTTTTTGTAGTCATCATTAACTTTTTTTATCACTAACTAAGAATCACCAAGAACATGCAACTCAAGGATTTTCCATTGCACATCCATATGGAGCCCAAAAAGTAATGCATCATATTCTATAATATTTTTGGTACATGGAAACTATATCTTGTAAGCTTTAGGTATACGATCCCCTTGTAGAGTGACAAAGAGAATACCAACACCCGAACCACCTTGTGTGAAGGAGCTTTCAAAATATAAAGTCCATAGATGTGTAGATTCCATATTGAATATTGATGCATCAGGAAATTATATGGTAAGAGGATGACTATCTGTCACAGGAGCATCAACGAGTTGATCTGCTATATCTTGTTCTTTGATTTCTTTTCTTTCTACGTACTCAATATCAAACTTGCTAAGAATCATCGCCCATTTAGCTAATCGTCCTATGATTGCTACTTTGTTCAAGAGGTACTTAAGAGGATAAATTTTTGCAATGAGCTTTGTCTGGTTTGTAAGCATGTAATGTCGCAACTTTTGTGATGCAAAAACTATGACAAGGCATGCTCTTTAGGACTATAATTGAGCTCATATCCTACTAGAGTGTGATTAAAGTAATAGATTGCACATTCCTTTCCTTCAAAATCATGTTGTACCAAAATTTCCCCCAGTGCTATGGTGGTTTTGAATATATACAGAAGTAAAGGCTTGTCATCTAAAGGAGGTACTAATACTAGTGGTGTCATTAGATACTCTTTGATTTTATAAAATTCTTGTTCACACTTGTCATCCCATCTAAATGAAACATTATTGTGTAACAAATGTTGAAAGGGTTGACATTTATCTGCGAGTTGTGCTATAAAATGGAAAATAGACTAAATTTTTCCATGTAATGATATCAGCTGATTGATATTCTTAGGTGGAGGCATTTCAATTATAGCCTTTATTTTTGTAGGATTGGCTTCAATTCCTTTAGATGAGACAATGTATCTAAGGAGTTTCCCAGATGTTACTTTGAAGGCACATTTCTTTGGATTCAATCAGACCTTGTATTGTTTTTATCTTGTGAAAATTTTGTCCATGATCTTTAGATGTCTAGCTCTGGTGTAGGATTTTCCCAACAAATCATCTACACAATCTTCTAAATAGGTATGCATCATGTCATGAAAGGTACCGATCATTGCACGTTGGTATGTTGCTCTAGCATTCTTCAACCCAAAGGGCGTGACATTCCAACATAAGGTTACCTAAGGACAAGTGAATGATATCTTAATTTGATCTTCAAGAGAAATTTTAATCTGATTGTAGCCTGAGAAACTGTTCATGAGGGATAACATTTCGTGCCTCCTTGTCAAATCCACTATCATGTCAATGTTTGGAAGTGGGAAGTCATCCTTAGGACAATATTTGTTTAAATCTCTAAAATCTTTGCAAACTCGGATGCCCCCATCAGGTTTTGAAACTGGTACTAAATTTTAAATCCAATTAGCATAGTCAACAGCTCTTATAAATCCCACATCTCGCAACTTTTGTAATTCAACTTTTACCAATAAAGCAATATATGGGTGCATTTTTCTCAACTTTTGTTTAACAGGTTTTGCCCCCAGTGGCAAAGACAAGTATTGCAATACTAGATCCAGATCAAGTCCTGGCATATCTGCATAGGACAATGCAACTTAGTTAACTTGTCTTTCCTTGTAAAGTTGTATATGCTTTATTCTCTCTTCAGGTGTTAATGACTCTACTAGATGATTATCTTTGGTTTTTCTTCTACACCCAGATTAGCCAGTATTGTCTTCTCCACCAGCATAGATGATTTTTCATGATATACTACTAAGGGAAGTGTGTCAAGCCTTCCATCCTCGGGTGCCTCGAAGAGGTTTTCACCCTTGGATACATCCTTTATTTTTAATTTTTTTGGGTCTAATAATGTCGCAAAGTGGTTTTAACTAGAAGACCTATTTATATTTTAAATAATTTTGTGACTAAAAGGCTTGGCACCCTCCCCAAAGTAAGTTGCATTGTTGAGTTCTATGGTGAAACCTATCTTATGATCCTCAAGAGGTGTATCTTCTTGTGCTCCCAAATTTTTTATGATTGGCTCATCATTTTGAAATACATCCAGTTGTGGCCGTCCCTTTTGGTCCAAATCAATGAGTTCAAAGTGAACCAGGGGTAAAGGGTCATGATTTGAATCAAGATTTTGACTAGGTTCAAGAGTATAAATGTTATGATTGGGTTCAAGGGTAGAGATACTATCATAGTCATAAACTACAATGAAGTCATCAATGGCACTTTCCTCAAGTGTTTGTGTAGCATTAGAGGACTCTACTTCCTTACTTGAAGTACAGTCAGTACTCAAGGTCTTATCTTTTTGCACATCATATCCTAAACTAGGGAATTTTTGCATACGAGTAGGTTGTATTGGTTCCAAGATACCCTATTTTTGTAAGCCTAGAGGAATTTTACCATCATATCCCATTTGTTTCATAAGATCAAATCCTTTACCATATTTTCCAATAGGTATATTTATTTTAGTTTGTTCTTTTTTTGTATCCTCATCTTTGTATAACCATTTTAGGAGATCAACTTCTTTTGTTTCATTATAGAGGACTCTCCGTTTTTTGAGATTGGTTAATTTACAAGTCAGTGTAGTCTCTACATCTGATGTGGTCTTAGTCACTGTGGTTTTCTTAGGTATGGGGAGATAAAGGTAACTTTCCAATGCAAAGGGCATGATTCAAAGTATATTATCACATTCCTTGTTCTTTTACTTGTATTTTGGTCTCAACTTCCTTGGATTTTGAGGAGGATGCTTTTAAGGACTCGGGATCAACATATGCTTGGGAAGGAAATGCGTCATGATTTCTTGTGATTGTGATTTCAGTTTTAGGACTTGGATCATGGCAATACATGAAAGGGTTGGGATCTCCTTGTATTGTGATTTCAACACCATTGTGTGGGAATTTAATGCACTGGTGGTATGTAGAAGGTACTGCTTGCATTGCATGAATCCAAGGTCTTCTAAGTAGGATATTATAGGTCAGTGGGATATCAAGGACTTGGCAAACCATATCCTTTACCACAGGGCCGATTCTGATTGGTAGAGTAGTTGATCCTTTAGACGAGCATTCCTCTTTGTCATATACCTTTATGGTAATCTTGTTCTTTGGATCAACTACATTTTTAGAAAACCCTAATTTTGTGATCAATTCTTGAGTACAAATATTAAGACTTGCTCCTCTGTCTATCAGAACTTGCTTGATCTTGGCATTATTGATGAGGACGTCAATGTGTAAAGCTACATTATGCAGTTGTCGAGGGGATGAATCATCATTTTCAGTAAAAGTGAGAGTGTGAGGCGAGGTGATATGTCCCACAATAGCTTGGAATTGGTCCACATGTAGGTCTGTAGGCACTGTAGTAGTAGAAAGCACTTTATCTAGAATAGCTTTATGTTTAGGAGATAGGCGTAGCAACTCAAGTATAGAAATTTGTGCAGGAACTTTTCCTAAATGTTCTATGAGGTTATATTACAAAGTTGGTGTAGTGGGGTTCTCATTAAGGCCTCTAAAGGTGATTGTGCCTTTGTGGGTAGTAACCTTGCAATCAAGTTCTTTTCCTTTTATAATGAAAGTGTTTGCATGATTATCAACCTCATTGATGTTATGTATGGTATAGTCATACTTAGCAGTAGTATAATTTACACCAGATCCAAGAGCCTTTCCTTTATCCTTGTCATGCTTAGGGAAAGGGTTTTTAAACACCTCATGATCAGAGTTACCAGAAGGAGTGTGTCCGTCAACTGCTATCTTACCATCATCAATAAGGTCATGTATTAAATGACAAATTTTATTGCATCTATTAGTCTTATGTCCTTTATGTCTTTGATAGTCGCAAAAGTGATCCTCATTCCACCATGGGGGTTTGACTTGTGGGTTATATTCCTTCATTTCAGGTCACATTATAATATTAATTTCAAGAAGCTCTTTTAATGCGGATTCAAGTGATTATCCCAATGGTGTAAAATTTCATTTAGGAAAATTTATCTATTTTTCTTTTCCTTTATCGGAAGATGAGCCTTTGAGATTATAGAAAGGCGACGATGTTTTAGTTTTTTTTGCATCAACAACTCCATCATTGACTACATTTTTGTTCTTTACCCAAAAAGGTGTCTTGTTGTTTGAATTTGATTTTCGATCTCTATCATTATTAAGTTTTATAGTTCCATCATCGATGAGGGTTTATTGGATTCAAAATCCCATCTCTATGGCTTCGTCAAAGGAATCCAAGAATTTGAGGCGAAGTTCCCTTCCAATTTCTTTGTTCAAATTTTGACAAAAGAGGTCAACCAATTCTTGATCAAGAATGACACAAGGTAATTGTTTTGTTAAATGTCTCCATCTTTGTAAAAATGACACAAAATATTTGCCTAGTTCTTGTTTTGTGTTGAAAAGGTTTGTCATGGTCACTTTGAAGTCACAATTGAAACTATAATTGGAGACACACATATCAGCCAATTCTTGAAAGGAATTGACGGTCAGGGGTAATCGTGAAAACCATTCCATAGCTTCTCCTCCTAGACTGCGGGGGAATAATCTCATAAGGTATGTTTCATCAACTGCAAATTCCATGGTAGTAGCACAAAATTGTCTTACGTGGTTTTTAGGATCTCCTTTTCCATTATATTTGTCAATTTTTGGTATGTCCTAGTGGTTAGGAAAAGGTGGCATTGGTATGCTTGGATCGAAGGGATAAGGACATATATCCTCAATGGAGAACTTGTGAGATGATATTTTACTTTTCTTGAGAGTATCCAATTCTTGTCTTAATGTTCTAAGCTCATCCAAAATAGGATCATTTGTAGGTGCAAGTTTTGATGTCTTTGAAGATCTCTTGTAACCAGGTTGTAGATAAAAGGGTCTATGATCTTTGATTCTACCATCATTGTTTATTTTGGGATACTTAGATTCATTAGACTTGGGTTGATCATTCATCATGAGTAGTGACATGTCAAAATCAAGAGGCATTTTGATTCCTTCATCAACAAGGGCTTTGAAGTATTGTTGTGGGTTGTGTTTGAGAAATAAATGGCTATGGAAGGGTGGATGATATGCAAGGACTAGGTGGGATGCAAGGAATAAGTGGAATGCAATGACTAGGTGGGATGCAAGGATTGAAAGATCAAAACTAAAGGATGATGGCCCCAAGAAATCTAAGTGATAAGTTCATTTCAGATGTTTTTTAGGTATTTGACCTTTTGGGGTTTGCAAAGTTTGAGATGTTACAAATTACTAGGTGTGATATTTTTTTGAGCTATATTTTTTAACACACATGCAATACATAGCAGACAAAATGTTCTTGTGAAAAAGTTGGATCTCAAGATGAAAATAATTTTGCACAATCCTAGGTTTGGCAAGGACAATATTTGTCGGATCCCATTTGGATTACTTTATTTGCGCTTACTCTTAGTGGATGACTTAGAAGCTTGGTCACACTAGCTCCCCCTTACACGGCACTCACTTCTTGGGTCAACCAAGCTTCGATTTCTCATGAACCTCCCATGATGAACTCTTCATCTCTACTAAGAGTAGAAAGAACATGGGACGACATGAGAGGTGACCTCTTGATCCTATACCGACAAAGAAGGATTTTGGCAACTACAAATAAGAGGTGTCTAGTGAGGGAATTTGTTCGAGTGGTTATACATGTGACAATATAAGCTCTAATAAGGAGGATTCCCAGCCTACAAAATTTATGCTCTGCAGGATTTATAGGGATTCACTTTTCAACATAACACATATGCACTCGTAGTACTTGAGCTTTCATCAAGCACCCATTTTATATACCAGCTGGAAGTAGCTTGGATTTAGCTTGTTACTAGTTGGGTCATTCCATTGGAGTGAGTAATTTTTCCCACCAAGACAGGCCCTCTAAAAGATTAAACACATACGAAATATGATGGGTCTAGTTTCTAATCACCAAGTTCCAACAAGGTGAGAGCATACTCCCTACCATCTCAAGCATAGAAAATAGTGTTTATTCATCCCCTAGTTAAATCTATATGACAGAAGACAATTGTTCGTTTTAAAGCACCAATTGAAATATTTTCTAATCTAAAAGACAATCGGTTTCAAAATCATGTCTTCGATGAACGTTCTGCATCAAAATCTCATTAGTAATTTCATGCCTCCTTTCTTTGATAAGTGTATGTTTTGATTGTCAATTCTCTACGAAATGAACCTGCACAAAAAGACCAAATTAACAAAATTAGTCACAAAACTAAAACTAAACCAAAATGAAAAATAACATAAATCCTAACAAAATTAATTTAATCCAAATTATTTATGAGTCTAAAATAAAAAACATTAAATCCAAGATTAATTTTGAATCTAAATCTAAATAAAAAAATTTAAAATTAAAACCTAAATCTAAAGTTAAATCTAAATCCAAATTACTTCTAAATTAAATTAAAATCTAAATATAATTCTAATTTAATTTTAAACTAAATTTAAAATCTACACTAAAAAAAATTCTAAAAACTAAAATCTAAACTAGATTAGAAAACTTAAACTAAACTAAATTAGTAACTAGATTTCTAAACTAAATTAAAAATAATCTAAATTGATTAAAAACTAATCTAATTAAAAGCTAATTTAAATTAAAGATTAATTAAAAACTAAATTAACCTAAAATTTAAAATCTAAAGTCTAAATTAAAAAAATTTACACGAAAACCAATAAAAAAATTAAACTAGAGCTAATTGGAAATGAATCCAAAACTAATTAAAAATTAATCTAAAACTAAACTACAATCAATCTTAAATTAAAACTAGATTAATCTAAAACCAAATAAAAAACTAATCTAAAACTAAATAAAGAATTAAAAACAAAACTTAGATTTAAAAAAAAATTAATGTTGTAATGCCCCGCCAAGTAACCCTAATAATACCCAATTTGCAAACAGTAGAATAAAATAAGATAAAATATTATTTATTCTCTCAAATGGATATATACCTTCACTATATATCTACTAAATATAAATTAATATATTTAAATATATTTAATCATTAACATATCTTCTATCCTTTGCAGAATATCAAATTGATTAATTCAAAATAAAATATCCTTTATCATCAATATTTCAAAATATAAATATATTTTTCCAATTAAATCAAATTAATAATTGGACCTTTTACATATGGATTTAAATTTCACAATTCAATTTTAAATTATGCATTCTTTAAATCAAATATTTAACTCCTTCAATTAAACTTTAACATGCCATTTTAAAATAAACAATAATTTTCCCATATGTTTATAATTTTAATTCCACTAATCTAATATACAAATTTTATTTAAAATAATATAAATAAATATAATACTTTAGTATTATAAATTATAATATAAAATATTATTAAATAATATTTTAATATTATAATAACAATACATAAAATATTAATATTTATAAATATCAATTTATTATTATTTTATTTTCAGAACAGCCATGGGAAAATAATTTAACAGCAGTCTCATGTTTTAAGCATAACTCAAAAACTACAATCTGGGTATTTGAGATTTTTGAACAAGGGTAAGAAAACTTCAAAATGCAAAAACCCTTTAAATTTCTTGAAAACCCAGTTTGTGAAAGTGAAGTTATAAGTGGCGCAACCAGACCATTTTACCATGAAAATATAACTATACAGCAGATTTTAAAATCCGATTTTTAATAATAACAAAGGATTTCATTTTCTAAAAACATTCTAAATGCACTGTTCAATCTCTATGTTTGATTTCAATAACAATAAAATCAATTTCTCCAAATAATTTAAGTTCAACTAAGGTTTTCACAATTTTCACTCAAGAATTTTCACAAGCAAAGGCTGTAAATTTGTTTAATTCTTTTCTTCTAATATCAAATTTATTTTCTAAAACAGATTTAACAAATAAATCTTTAATCACTACTATTTTAAAAAAAAACAATCAAGAACAATAAAATACAAAGAGGAAAACCTGGTACAAGAAGCTACAGGAAGAGATGAATTTTTGATGCAAGCCTCCTCCAAAGATTTCCTGAATTTTCTTCAATCCTCCAATGAATCCAATCCAAAACCAAACAAATGCAGACAATGTTTTCTTCAATCAATTCTACAATCAATCTTTCTTCAAACCCTTGTGCAAATTTTCCAAAATTTCTTCCCTGCTGTAAAAATGTATTTTTCTAAAAACTTTCTTGCCCTAAAATTAAAACATATATTCTTATAAATCAAAAATAAATACCCTAATTCACATTACATGCAAATTAGATATTTCAATTTCAATTTCAATTTCAATATTTACAACCCTAATTCACATTACATGCAAATTAGATATTTCAATTTCAATTTCAATTTCAATTTCTTTCAATTTCAATTTCACTTTTCAAAACCCACTTTCAATTTAAAATGAAATTTCAAATAATAAATTAATTTCCAAAGTTGCAACTAATTTTCCAAATAAACATTTAATTACAATTTCTAATTTAATTCTCACATGTTGGAATTAAATTCCAAAATTAATTCTAATTCTTTTATTTCCTTTCATTCTCTTGCATCACGTTTAATTAATTAATTTAATTATTTAATAACTAAATTCAACCCCTTGGATTAAATTTAATTAATTAAATAAACTAAATATAATTAATTAATTTAATATAAACTTTTATCCACATTGCATTATTTAAATTAAATAACCATCAACATGATTTAAATGCAATTATTCTAAATATCTATTTCCAAATCAAGAATGCTTCAGAATTAAATAACATCAAAGCAAGACAGACAATGACTCGACACACACAACTGATGACACACTAAGGCTAGGGTATAGACTTGACACATGTTACTTAGCTACTATCTCCCATTCAACTTAACCGTTGGATCGACACGCTCAAACCTGTGAAACCAGGTGGAGTCGATGTCATGTACCTGCAATCCTGCAACCAAGTAAACAACATCATACGATATATCCAGCATATAATACACACCGTGAAGAAGGAATTACGGATTCCTAGGGCGCTCACAAGCGAGTGATGCGAAACCGTCCTCTTCACCAATACACTCATCGAAACTGACACTTCCATCATAATTCCAATAGTCTCATAATAACATCTCATGCTAACTCTACAACATCATTAATCCATAATACATGTGAAACAATAATCAGATAACTACATCCCACAATAATGTTGTCGCTCAATAGTAGCGATCAAAACATCATAACAAAATGTATCCAGTATCAAAGTAATTGCAACCAAACATAGCATAAAGAAACTTGAACAAGAAACAAAATGGAGGAGTATTACAAATGTGAAAACTAAATTTAAAAAACAAAATCTAAACTTAAATTAAAAACTAAAAATTACCAACTGAATTTAAACTAAAAGCCTAATTTAAGACCAAATCTACAACCATGATGCATGAGATATTTGGCTGGAATGCAGACCCCACACATTACAGAAATGGTGTAAGAAACCTTCAGGCAAATGAAATTTCAAACTAAAATTCTAGAAAATTGTTGTTGCTCAAGAGATATGTTGAAAAGACTTCAAGTAAACATTATTGGTAGGTATACCAAATTCTCCAGTGACTGTCAAAGCAAAGTATAAATAATTTCTTAGATCAATCAAGAGTGTACAACCAGTGTAAATAAACAAGTAAGTCTACATGTAGATTTAGTCACTCCTATTACAAGCAAGATTGTGCAAACACTAAACAGTATTCATAATCTGTAAAAAAAAACATCCTTGCATTTTAGATGAAATCATCAAAGTATTCCTGCAAGATATTTATCAAAACATCAAAATCCCAAACAATCGTGATTTTATCATATCTCCAAAGTTACGATCTGGGTTTTTATGATTTTTGGACAACAATTAGAAAACATCAAGATGCAAAAACCCATTAAATTTTTCATAGACCTAGTTTATAGTTTGTGAGAAACATTCTTTGCATCAGGTTTACCAAAATGTGTGAGTAGAAAATGGAGGATTCTATGGAATAAGAATCTCCATCTCACACTCACCTCAATGGAGTCATTCAAATTAAGAAAAAAATAAAATGAAAACAAACTTCTAAACTATGAAAATACAAACTTCTAAAACTATGGAAATTATTTCATATGAAATCACTCTCTATTGTCTCCCTATCACCAATCTTTTTTTATCCATTTTCTCTCAGATTTTGTGAGCACAAAATGCAATAAAGAGGTTATAGTGAATGAGAAAATGCAATCAAGATGTAAAGATGATATGAGTATGCAAATTTGTGGGGTGGGAAAATGAGAGAGGAATCCCATTTAAATAGGCGTCTTTGAGGATAGAGAGGTGTTTGAGAAGGAAATGTGGGATAAAAGGTTTGCAAGAGGGAAATTTAAATATCCCAGATTATGTAATTAAATGAAATGCATGTGAGTGAAAATGATAAAAGAGGAGAGAGAAATGCATGGTGAAGGGTTTATGAATAATGAAAAATGATTAAATTGATTTAAATGTGCATGAACATGATTTAATAACGATTTAATGTTGATTTAACGGAATACAAATATGTAAATGATTGTTATGACATGATTTTAATGATTTAATGATGATTTATGAAAACGGTTTGTGTAATGAAAATGATTAACGAGAATGATTTATGCTAAGAATGACTGTGAACAAATAGTGAAATGATATATGGATAATCATAATTAATGACTTATTATGAAACGGTTCATGAACAATCATGAAACAATTTATGAATGATTATGAAACGGTTATGATTTATTGCAAATGCATTATGAGATGATAATTATTTAATATTTTAATGATCTAATGATTTAATGAAATGCAATGATGCAAATAAAATATAAATATTGTGATAATTAGTTTATTATGAAACAATATTTGAGGATTATGATAACGGATTTATTATGATATGAACAATAATGAACAATTATGCTTTATAATGGAAACAAACATGAATTTTTATGAAACGGATATGAATGGAAATGAACAGGAATGATCGTTTATGGAAACGGTTAGTGAATGACCATGGGACGAATATGATCGTTTATGTAAACGGATAGTGAATGAGCATGAGACGGTTTAATGATTCAATGAAATGCATGAATAGAAGAAAGTATTGAATGAATTGATTAAGTAAATAATAATATCTATTTAATCAATAGAAGAATATTATGATGATTATGAGGACAAATTTGAGTGTCTACACTTTACTGTGGAGAAATGCGAAGCAATCCCATTTTTCCCAAACACCCCATTTCACCAGACATACATATTTTCAAACACATCTTCCACTGTAGAATGATCTAGAACTTGAAACTCTGGATATAACACCTTTGAAAACCTCTGATCATCACGTTCAAATCGCATGAGCATATCTTCAATCATGAAGAGATGCAGAGAAAAACACTCAACACCACTCTATCACACTGAACTCTCTTTTATTCAAATTTTCTCAAAAGCACTTGGAAACCAAACACCACAAACACCATCTCAACATCTACAACACCTTCTTAGCATCTCAACCACACAAGAAGTTGATATCCACAAGCACTTACTCATCATTTCTATATTAGAGGTTGACACTAGTGATAATACTAACGACAACATAATGCAACCAACACACCTGAACACACTTGCTTCCTCAAGGGGTTGACATCAATGCAACAACGCTCTATTGACATCGATGACAACACAAGTTTCCAACATATTGTTCCCAACCAAGGACAACACCTAACATAAAAATTAGACACAAAAATAACAATTATTGTATGTCCATCACAATAGTTGTCATGCTAGACTAGGGACTG
Organism: Sequoiadendron giganteum; assembly: GCA_007115665.2. NCBI lineage: Eukaryota > Viridiplantae > Streptophyta > Pinopsida > Cupressales > Cupressaceae > Sequoiadendron > Sequoiadendron giganteum. Next base: position 633,361,295 of record CM021102.1, read on the forward strand.
GTAAAAAAGGGCTTCTTGTTCCCAATTAAGGACAAGTTTTGATATAAAAATTAGACACAAAAATAATAATTATCACATATCCATCACAATAATTATCGTGCTAGAACAAGAACTAATAAATTACGATTTCATACCACAATAGGGATTAATTAAGCAAGGCTTCTTGTTCCTAATCAAGGAAAAGTCCTTAAATAAAAATTTGGCACAAAAACAATAAAACTTATCACATATCCATCACAATCAAGGACAATATTTGGTATAAAAATTAGAACAAAAACAAAAGTAGTAATCACATATCCATCATAATAGTCACCACACCAGACTAGGGATTAATTTAGAACAAGGCTCCCTATTCCCAATCAAGAACAAGACCTGGTATACAAATTAAACACAAAAACAATAACAATTATCACATATCCATCACAATAGTCACTATACCTAATTAGGGACTAATTTAGAACAAGGATTCTTGTTCTCAATCAAGGGAAAGACCTTATATAAAAATTAGACACAAAAACAATAAAAATTATCACATATCCATTACAATAGTTACTATGCTAAAACAACGACTAATAAAACAAAGCTTCTTGTTCGCAATCAAGGAAAATCTCAATATAAAAATAAAACACAAAAAATAATAACAGTTATCACATATCCTCACAACAATTACCATACTAGAAGAAGGTCTAATAAAACAAGGCTTCTTGTTCCCAACCAAAGACAACACTTAATATAAAAACTAGACACAAAAAATGTCAAAAAAACTAAAAAAAAATCAAAGAAAAAAAAAAACTTTTATTTTTCAATTAAGAAAAAGTTTTGATATAAAAAATTAAGTGCAAAAACAATAACAATTATCATATATCTATCACAATACTTATCCTCTAGAACAAGGACTTCAAACCACAATAAGGACTAATTTAACAAGACTTCTTGTTCTTCAAAAAAGACAAGATCCAATATAGAAATTATCCACAAAACAATAACATTACCATGGTAGAACATAGACCAATAAAACAGGGCTTTTGTTCCCACTGCTCCCAATCAATCAAGAACAAACCTTGATATAGAAATTAGACACAAAAAACAGGGGAGGAGGTATGATCCTTGAGGAGGCCTCTACAAACACAAGGCTCTCCTTTCCTCAAGGGAAGTGCCAAATAAAGACCAATTTAACAAAAACTTCTTGTTCCTCATAGAAATTAACCACAAAACAATAACATTACCATGATAGAACATAGACCAATAAAACAGGGCTTATGTTCCCACTGTTTCCAATCAAGAACAAAACCTGATATAGAAATTAGACACAAAAAACAGGGGAGGAGGTATGGTCTTTGGGGAGGCCTCTACAAACACAAGGCTCTCCTTTCCTCAAGGGAAGTATCAAATAAAGACCAATTTAACAAAAACTTCTTGTTCCTCATAGAAATTAATCACAAAACAATAACATTACCATGATAGAACATAGACCAATAAAACAGGGCTTATGTTCCCACTGTTTCCAATCAAGAACAAAACCTGATATAGAAATTAGACACAAAAAACAGGGGAGGAGGTATGGTCTTTGGGGAGGCCTCTACAAACACAAGGCTCTCCTTTCCTCAAAGGAAGTATCAAATAAAGATCAATTTAACAAAAACTTCTTGTTCCTCATAGAAATTAACCACAAAACAATAACATTACCATGATAGAACATAGACCAATAAAACAGGGCTTATGTTCCTAGTGTTTCCAATCAAGAACAAAATCTGATATAGAAATTAAACACAAAAAACAAGGGAGGAGGTATGGTCCTTGGAGAGTCCTCTACAAATAGAAGGCTCTCCTTTCCTCAAGGGAAGTATCAAATAAAGACCAATTTAACAAAAACTTCTTGTTCCTCATAGAAATTAACCACAAAACAATAGCATTACCATGATAGAACATAGACCAATAAAACAGGGCTTATGTTCCCACTGTTTCCAATCAATAACAAAACCTGATATAGAAATTAGACACAAAAAACAGGGGAGGAGGTATGGTCTTTGGGGAGGCCTCTACAAACACAAGGCTCTCCTTTCCTCAAAGGAAGTATCAAATAAAGATCAATTTAACAAAAACTTCTTGTTCCTCATAGAAATTAACCACAAAACAATAACATTACCAAACAATAACAGTACCATGATAGAACATAGACCAATAAAATAGGACTTATGTTCCCATGTTTCTAATCAAGAACAAAACCTGATATAGAAATTAGACACAAAAAACAAGGAAGGAAGTATGATCCTTGGAGAGTCCTCTACAAACACAAGGCTCTCCTTTCCTCAAGGGAAGTACCCTGAAGCCCTTTATTTTTTTGTGCTGGCCATCATGGTTTCGGGGCTTTTCATCCAGCCTTTGCCTGCCAATAATTGGTAAATTATTAATCTATTCTCCTGCGTCAAGTAAAGCGATGGGTTATGCCGGCTGCACGCGTGGCGAGGCGCAGGAGAGACGACGTTTGACTTATGGTGCTATGGAGAATGCCACGCCAGAGGCGGGACAGGGATAAAGACAGTCACGTGGAAGCTGTTCGCATAGGCGGAGCGCTATGTTAAATGGTGGAGCTTCTTTGGTTGGGGGGAGGGCGGCACATTCAAAGCCCCCGGGGGCCCCATGGCTGAGTCTGTGCACCGCTGTCCCCTTTGCTATCTCTGTCTCCCACATGTGCCTCCAACCCTTGTCTCCCTTCCTTCTGCATATGCCAACACCTCCACTCCCCCTTTGTCGCCTCATGTCTTTTACACCAGACAAACCCTAGTATTTTTTCTACAAACCCTAGTTTTTTTTATAAACCCTAGTATTTTTTCTACATTTCCTTACCGTTCTTCTGCTTCTCGTCCGTCCTTGGGCCACGCGCTTCGTTGTCATGTATTTATTCCAATTGCCAGCTTACCTTCCTGCAATTGTTTACTCGCTCGGAATTTGGAAACCTTACCTATTTTGTAATGGCGAATTTTAACCTTTCTGGCTCGGAATTTGGGGAACGCAAAAGCGGCGTGCCTTCTAATTTAGTCGAAATCTGTGTCGAGGGTTAAACTAGGAAAGGAGGTAAGAAAGTCATACACTATTATTGTCGTCGAACGAAAAGTCATACGTACAGCTTGTTCGGTAAAGTTGCGCAAAGCTCCAAATTTGAAAGCTGCAGATTCAATCCAGAGCTTCTAATGCATTCCCTAGAGCTCGGGATTCATGCACGCCGTCCCGTACCATATTTCTGATAAGAAATTTGCAAAACTTTAGGCAATTTTTTCAACTATTGCTGATATCCGGCGTTTTCCGTATTCTTGTCAGGTAGTCGCAGGAATTTTTACTAAATAATGAGTGGAAGTTCTGTGTGGCGTGAGTATAATATGCGTTCCCCGGTTACTGTCTGCATTATTTATTCCCCGCCATGAGCGTGCCAAGGTACAACCTTTTTGCAGGGAAAAAGTAGTCAAATATTGAACAGTAATCGGACCTAGTTAGCTCACTTGAGATTGATATGTAATAATAAATTGTAAAAAGTATGAAGAGGGCTTAGTTTTTTGTTTTTTTTTTGTGTGGTGATAATGATTTTTATTATTTTTGATGAATAAGTAAATATTTTATGTGTTAAAAAAGTTATTACATATATTTGAAAAAATATGTTTGGAAGGTCTCACACTTTAAAGTTTTTATGAGGTCAAGCATAAACTATCAAAATATAAAACAAAGCTATTAAGCGGTGAGACCTATATTACTAGAGGGAGGGGGTCATAGTTATTTGATCTATCTCTTACATTAGTTGGATCTAGGTCATTAGGAATAGGCACCCAACTAGTGATCATTCTATGTTCATTTCCTTCCTTGACTAAGCAAGATGGTCAAGCAAGGTGAGGAAATTTGTTGAAATTAGGCTAGCAAAGCAAGGCAACCTTAGTCATGTGGCTTAGAAGAGGTGAAAGGTAGATAGGATGGCTAAGATCAACAATGAGTAGACTAATCCATGGTTCTTCTTAGAGAGGGTTGGGAACCATGTGTCTAAGAATCATGACCTCCCTGAGCAAATTAACTACATCCATGTCAATATCCACAAGATAGAGAATGACCTTTGTTGAAGGCCAAAATTAATGGAACCCTAAGAACCATACATGGAGCATTACCCTAGCAAGTTAAAACACATAAAGATGCACCATTTCAAGTGCAACTTTGTTAGCTTGCATTTGAATCTACATAACAATATTGGAGGAAAGTGTAACTTCAGTATGAAGTGAAATGAATATCAATAGAATAACTAGTGAAAACAATAGAATTTCTATCTTTCCAAATGTTAAAAATAATTTCCACCTTGAAAGCATGTCATAATTGGGTGAATTTAGTAGGAATCATAGCCCAAAGACCATATGCGATGAGAAAGGCTTAGTCTAAAAGGCTTGAAAAAGTTATGAATATAATTCCAAACTTTTTGAGTTTTGGGATAAAACCAAAAAAGGTGTTTAAGAGTCTCCTATTGTCCACAAAATAGGTAGTGAGAATTGATTACTCGCAAATGAGATAATCTAGTACCAATGGGAAGGCCTTACTAAAGAAAAAACTAGGAAAAAATGAGCCAATTTTGGTTCAATAATCTAGCCAACTAAACAATTTGGAACCTATATTACCAAAATCCCAATGAAGATTAGAGAAAACATTTATGATTCAATTTAGGCACCATGTGAAGATGTAGAGATAGTCAGACATATCCCTTATACGGTCTATAACTATGAAATGGTGTGTATGGGTCCCTTTGACCAAGGTTTGATACAAAAACTCCTATTTTGTGTAACACATTGGGGGAATTAAATCAATAATAATATGGTGAGTTTCCAAATCTTTGGTTAGAGAAACTATATTCAATTTGGCCTCAAGCTAGAAGAGAAAATTCCTACTAGTTTTCAAAAGAATATTAGGTAGAGTTGTGATACCCCTATTATAAAAATTCAAAGCATGAATCCATGGAGCTTTGGCAAGTGGTTGGTCATGACAAGAAAGAACATGAGACCACCAAATGGATTGTTGATTGATAAATAATATGTCATCGTCATCTCGTAAGAGCTAAGATTTAATGGCCAACCAAGGTTTCCATTTACTTTTAATGACAAATGTACCATGATTTGAATGGGTTCCTTCATTATAGGAAAGGTAGGGAGACCAAAACACTTCCAAGCTTGACACACATTAGGCACACCAATAGAAATGTAGTGTCTAATCAAAATCTTATGGGCTTCATTTCCTTCGAGGGCACTAATTATCTATTTGGCACATATTGTTAATCCCTAGCTCATTGGATTACAATCATATTGAGGCCTCCAAATCATGAGGGAGGTAGCAAAAATCCCAATCCATATGATATAATATTTTAATAGTATATGTTGAGGCCCATGGAAAATCCCTTATAATTTTTTTAGCCTTCAAGTAGGAAGCTTTAAAAGAAACCCAACAAGAAGAGTAATAGACATGTGTGGTAGCTAAAATTTTGGAACACACCTAAAATTTCCCTACTAAGGAAAGAAGCTTAGTAATCCAAAAGGATGATTTCTTCTCAATTATGGAAATAACCACTTGTCATGAGGTTGAATGAGAGACTTGGAAGGAAAAATGAATTCCAAGGAACCTAAATACTTCCTCATGATTAATTCATTTCTAGCCATAGGAGTCTAGCTAAGCAAGTTTGTTTAAAATAGATTGTCCATAACATTGTTTTTTTCGTATTGAAGACTCAACCCCGAAGCTTTTCCAAAAACATCCTACTATAGTAAGGCCTAACTTATATTGTATTCTTCCTCAAAGAGAGTTAGGAAAGAATCATCTACAAAGTGACCATTAACAAGTTGTATAATAGAATTGAGCAAGGAAATGTTTTTCACCAAGTTTTGTGAAATGACATTAGCCAAGAGATAGTCAAAGCCTTCTATGACAAGCACAAAAAGAGTTAGGGCCAAAGGGAAGCCTTGGAAATTATTAGAAAAACCAAATGAAGAAGATTGCTAACCATTAATAGTAATGCAAGTAGAAGCATTAACAAAGATCATTTTGACCAAACATGTGAACTAAAGATAAATCCTAAAAAGATAAATGGCCACTCAATATGATCAAAGCTTTGATGAAGTCAATCTTAATAAAAATGAAATTCTATTGAGAATTTTTGGCCCATTCCATTCCTTCCTAGACCACAATGATATTATCAAGAATATACTTGAATTTTATCAATCTTATTTGCCCAAGCTGAACAATTTGAGGAATAAGATGGTGAATCTCTATAGTAAGCATCTTGATAATGATTTTATGGGATACATTGAGCAAGGTGATTAGTCTTTAATTATATTCTCTTTGTAGTCACCAAACTTCAATATGGAATTTATATTCCCATTGTTATAAGATTTCCTAAGGAATAAGAATGAAAAGCTTCAAGATAAAATTTATGAAGATCTTCACCAGCCAATTTCCAAAGAGCTTCATACAATTCTTAAGGTAAACCGTCGTAGCCTAGGGTCTTGGTATTAGCCAAAGAAAATATAGCTACAATAAGGTCATATTTGTTGAGAAATGTGATCACAAAATACCTATTATGATTAAGAAGCTTGGTAGGGAACAACACTCAAGAACTGTCCTAGAGTAGTATCTCATTCACGAGTGGCTTCCCAAGTTTTGAAAATCTATTAATAGTTAAGAAAAAATCCTAAAGAATATTAGTTAGTTTAGTCAAAACACTATGTACTTCTCTAATTTTTTTTATGTCTTGAGAAGTATGATAGGTATGTAGAGCCTAGAAAAACTCCTTGGAAACTTTGTCACCAATCTTGAGCTAGTGAATCCTATATTTAATTTATTCTCCTTGAGTAGTTTTCTAATGAAGCTTAGAAACTCTTAACTATAAGGTAGGAGAAAAAATATGAGCCTCCAAAGTGGTCATGACTTGGTAAATATTTGTTGTGGTGGCCTCACACAAGCAATGCCATAATCTAGCCAACTAGTTATCATACACGTAGAAATGAGATATGAAGGTATTATTCCACTAATGATCTATTGTGTATGATGTGAGGAACATGTATCTAGATTCCACACATGTTGGACATGGGCCAATGCGAGTTGACAAGTTAGCAAAGAAGTGAACTAATCAATTCGATGCAAATATGTATGGGAAAGTGAACTAAACAGATAATGTATGATAAAGCTCCAGTAAAAATAGGAATAGCTAGCAAATGAAAAGAAATAGTGTTCTGACAACATGGATTGATCAAGCCATTTGTACACTTTTTTAGACATGGACATCAAATTGATCCACATAAGCCATGTCATATGATCATGATGGTAGCCAAGATTAAGATCAAAATCCCTGAATTTATCAAGTGTATATAATACCATGCCTCTCTTTCACCAATTATTTAATACATAGGGAGAGTCCCACATTAATTACCAACCAATCCAACCATATTAGTATCATTTCATAAAACACATGTGGCACATAGGAATTGAAAATATCCATCACCAAAGGGAAGATCTCTCAACATCATTATAAGCATATATTAATAAATCCAAATGAATGAATATTGATGTTGAAAAGGGCCCACATAGCTCTATTGGTGGGTCACATGTCTGGTCAACTAAATATGGTTATCATTTAAGAGAGAGAAAGGTGAAAACATTGTCATGATATGCATCATGATTGCTACACAAAATAAAGTATTGGCCAAATTACACAATGAAAAACAAACAATAAAAACTTAGAATTTTCACCTTACAAACAAAGAATCTCAATACCTATAAAACTTTGATACATGTATCACACAATATTATTTTTTGTGAGGTCTATTAGACCCTAAACGTTTTAGGAGATAAAATTAATTCATGACAATAAAGAGTCATATCCTCCCTATCCAACTCATCAAGAGCAACTTAGCTATTCGGTAAGAATTTATTATCTAAAGAGGAATTGAAACAACTCTATTTAATTATTGGTAGACTATGTCTTCTTTTATCTAAAATGTACTCACCTTATTCCAAATGCCTAGATAGACACCAACAACAATGTTGGACCACTAGGGGGGAGAGGTTGGAAAATGAACAATAGCCTCTATTATAATAATTTTAAATAAATATGGGAAGTAACATTTTGAATAGATTTTTAGAATTATTCAACTAATTGGATGAATCAATATGTGAGGGAACACTAGCTTTCCCCATGTCCCAAGGTTTTGTAGTAATACCACCTTGAGTTTTAGATGGTTTACCATCATTTCTAGCTAAGGTTTTGGGTGGTACACCTCCATTCCTAGCATTAGAATTATTTTTATGAATCATTATTGACCAACACTCTTTTTTGGGGGAATGGAATTATTGTGAGAAGTGGTTGGGGGAAATCTTTGATCTTGTAATACAAAATATTGACACCTAAAATGGGTGTTATGATTTTTTGAGATAAATATCATGGTCATGTCTTATTTGGACAACCTATCCATCAATATTATCCTACAGGTCCTTGGAGAGATAAATTTTGACAAAAAACATGATTTTATGAATGAGATGTAAATAATTTATTTGGATCAATATAGATGACATTGCCTATCAAGCTTGTTATTTTGGACTAAAAATAATAACATGATAAAGGTAACCTAGGAAACTACACCAAATAAGGACACAAATAGCTCTCTCCTCTAAGATGACAAGGTCTCATATCTAAGGCATGAAAACAAGAAATCATGCATAGAAAAACTAGGGGCCATGTTTGAATATGAACTCCATGTGACTAGCTTCAACAAAGCAAGAAAGGAAAAACCCCTTCATGATGCTTTGGAAATTATCAAGGTGATCCTAATGAAAGACCCAAACCTTGCTCACTCATTATTTAAATATGATTTTAGGGGAAACTCTCTAAAAAAACTAATTAACATAAAAAATTCAAGCCAGTGACAAGAACTATCAAACTCTTGAATGGGAAGAACCACAACCAAAGGAATTTTAGAAGACATACCCTATGAAAGACTTTAGAAATATTATTTTTGGGTTTCTTTGGTGGTAAAGTCATCCTTATGCATTGTCAAACCTTCAACACCAACAATAATTGTTGGATTAATGAAGTTTGAGGCTATTATAGGGAAATAATAATGTCTACAAGCATGACAAGTAAGTATACCCCACAATAAATATAGAAAAGAAATACTATATTTGACTTTGAAGATCAATATGAAATTATAAATACAAAAAAAACACCTAGATATAAACTCTAGTGGAGTCACTCATTACATTTTATTCTAATTAAAACATGAATTTCTCTTAGATTGTGTTGATAATTACCAAGATTTTACTATTTCACTTTTAGTAATTAATAGAACAATGAATCTAAAATTGGAATTGTAATTTATGACACATAATAACTTTCAATGAGATCTAGGTTGATGTAATATTAGGCCACATGAAACTTGATCTATTATACTTTTCCTTCACATGATGCATTATCCCTCCATGGATTTATCCTGTGTTGATGTGGTGTTCTATGCTTTTTACACTACAACACATAGTGGTCCTACAATAAAGTGAAGGGAAGATTGTTAGCTTCCTTGATGGTAATCAAACCCTTTTTTAAATGTATGATATCTAAAGAAATGCTTCAAAATTGAATGCAATTCCTAGGATGTGATCGTTGATATAGTATTGATTGTAAATGCTCTAGTGTAGATGTTTTTTCTATGTGAGATGCTAATTCAAAAATATGATATTTCAATGATAACTAATTGCATGGGACCATTGGAGCACATTTTTCAGTGTGCCAAAAGATTGACCTATTAACACCCAGAACAAATTCAAGAGATAAATGAATCCACGGGAGGTGGTTAGTCCATGTCCTGAATCCAAGGGGAGATGTTGGTGATTAGTCCAACAATCCCCCCTTCAACATCACCCAAGAGGATTCAAACCTGTGACCACAGATTTGATACCATTTTTTGGAACACGTTTGTTGTTGTTCCAAAAGATCAACTTATTAATGCCCGATGCAAACACTAGAGATAAACAGATCCAGGGAGGTGGTTAGTCCATGTCCCAAATCCAAAGGGAGACAGTGGCAATTAGTCCAACATGAACTATCTATACATGTAATTCCTTAGTTTCTCAACTTGAGGTATTTAGTGAATGAAATGATAGGACACTAATAAATTATAGAGAATTTATCCTAGGGAACAATATTTTTGATGTTTAAATTTGGTAGGCTAGGCCATGACATGACCTATATCAAGAGATATAACTAAATACATGAAATTATCCAAGAGAAAATAATCATATGGATTATGGACTAATACTGAATAGCATAATGGATTTAAGTCAATCATAGATTATATGTTCGATATGGTGGTATGTTTGTGAGCCTAACAATTACCAATAAACAATATACATACACAAAAATTAAGTGATTTAAAATGAAGGTGTAAAATTGCAAGATATGTATTTTCATCCCTTACATCATCCCTTGCCCCAATTTTGGTGTGCATGTGAAACTACATGAATCATGCATGCCAAACTAATATATGTACAAAAATGAAATATTAGGAAAATCTAGGATATAATTATGGATGATGCCTCACAATCCTCCATTTACCTATAGAGAAAAATCCTCTATTATTTCAGACACACAAGTCATTAATTGTACCTATAAAATTATATAAGTGGCCCAAAAATAAATAACCATTAAAATATGCATTCAATATGAGTGTGAAAATAAATAATATGTAAAGGTGTGATATTTTAGTGTATTTGTGGCCAAGTTCCCCCCACATGGTATAAGTATGGTTTTGATGTTATTTTGATGTATTAATGATGCAAATGCTCGAGTGTGGATTTTTCTTCTAGATGAAGTTTCAATTCAAGGATGGCCTTTCAATGATAAATAATGAACCAAGACTATGTATGAATGTAAGTCCTTAATTGTTAAACTTAAGGTCTTTGACACATGAATTTTGATGAGGTAAAAATTATATTATAGAATTTTAATTGAGGAACAAGAATTTTTAGTTTGAATATGATAGACTAGGCCAAAATGTAACCTATCACAAGGTATATAACTACATATGCAAGCTAGTCCAAGAAGGATATAATCTTATGGGGTTGCTTTGGTCTCAAGTAAGAAAATTGATAATTCAATTGTGGATGATAGGTTTAGGATACATTTAATTTATGATGTAAACTTAGTTGAGAGTCACAATAAATAGATGCCTAACCACACAACCTAAAATACTTACACTATGCATAGAAAAAAAATGTATATACACATATGGAAATAACTAATTTTGTTAGTGGGTGATCTCACAATAGTGGTTTACAATTTTTGGTCAAACTGGACACTGAAATTATTATTTTTAACTAAATCTTCACATTTAGGCACCTATAGCGGCTAAACCGTGAGGAATTTGAAGATGATGCAAACTAGAGTCTCATCACATTTTTTTTGTAGATTCTAAAAATATTTTTTTCAAAATTTTTGGAATAATATTGCACTTCTTTTTCCATCTCCCACGAAAACTGGTTTTTTTCAGAAAACAACATTTTAAAAAAGTGACGCTCACTGTATACAACATAATTTTTTTTGTATGAAAGATAAAATTATAATATTTTAAAATTTAGATTTGTAACTATGATATCTAGCACTTTCATTTGGTCTCATAGTTTTTTATTGAATATTTTTTCCTTAATAGAGTTTCGAAGTCAAACTAATTTCAATTCAAACATAGGCGGACTGTATACAACATAACTTTTTCTGTATGTATCAAAATTCAATTTTATCTTTTTTAATGGATCAAGGACATCAATACCCAGCACAAAAATAGTTTAAAAAAATTTATTTTGATAATTTTCTATTTTTCCACATGTGCAAAATAGAGAGCTTGATTTTCAGTGAAAAACCTATGTTTAATAAAACTAAAAAATCACATATATAATAAAACCAAAACATATTAAAATTATATTTGTGGGATAGATCATTTAAGGACTACCATAATCATTTGAAATAAATTTTAAATGAATTCATTTTATCCCCCAAAAGGTAAATCAAAAGTGATTTTTTATCAGCATTTTGATAGGTGTAAAGGAGACTCATTTATAGGTTGGTTTAAAACTAGCGAGGTTTTATCCAAAGGGGTTTGATCTAAGTTGGTTTGATCAAACCCTCTTCAATTGGAATAATTAAAATGGAACTTTTAAAGGCTTAAATCATTATATTTTCTAAAAATATGTGATTTCAACAAAAATCAATTCCTCTCAGAAATTATAAACCAGCTTTGTGGGATCACCCTAGCTTAAAGGATAAGGCTACATGAATACAAAAAGGATTAACCTTATTTTATGATGGATATCTTTGGATCTGACCCTCACCAAGTCTAATCCACAAATCTAGAACTTTCTTTCCCTTACTCTAGGTGCAATATATCTTTTGTTAGAACTAACTAATTTTTCTAAGTTAATTCACCTAGAGACTAGATAACTTTACAATAGCTAGGTTTGGATATACTTATAACCATGTAATTTTTTAAACTTCACACTTTCTACCCTTTAAATACCTAATTGCCTCTTTCCACTTGATAGAAAGTTCACCTAAATGTGGTCTCCATTAATTTTCTTATACTTTTATGTCCATTTTGATACTTGTCCTTTTTTTTCATGTGAATGGGAATCCAAACTCTTATAGTACCTCATGGAAATTCTCCTTATCACCATCTATATAATGCACCTATGTGCATTCCTCCAAGATTCATTACTTGTGATCTTCAACTTCTTTATACTTCCTTACACTTGGACTTTTCCCACTCACCCCTACTCACAAGTCATTATGTTTTGCTTACATGCATGTTATTCTATGTGATATTATTCATCTTCCTATGTATTCATGCTCGATGTTTGTACCACATCTCATTTCCCTTCACACACTCTTATTTATGTGAATTTTTTCACACCCTTATTTTATCATTTGTACAAGTTCCTTATGCACTTTTGTTTGTGCACAACATCCAATATCCACCCCAAGGTATATATTTCAATTCTTCCTTATAATTATATCTTATTATCTCTAGCTCAATCCTATGTTCTACTTTTTATTCAAACCCCTTAGAACTCTTAAATGTTGGACTCTAGAATATTTATCTATTATAGGTACGAGGGTTAACCTAGTATGTCCATATATCATAATCCTTATGTAGAAATGAAGTGAGTCCCTAATCACAAGTAGGGATTGATTTTTAGGACCACCCTTATAGCCATGTAGGTTAAACGATATGGATCTTCCCTTAGACATATCTAACTTTATCGACTGCTTAACCCCTCCTATGTCATGGATCACTTCTCTCTCTAAGAATATGACACATTCACTCTTCACTAGCCCACACATAGCCCAAACATATCTCACCTATCTTTGTATGTAACTTATTTTCTTCTTCCTCTTCCTTTTCTTTGCATGACTTATAGTTGTCTTTGAGATAACTCTTTATCCTTAGGTTGGCTTCTCTTCATTCTCCTTCATTTGGGATTTAAACATATTCCTAACATAAAAGCACTTCCATGCCTCCTTTTCTCCTACATTCCTCTTGAAGGGCATGCTAGTTTAGTGATCCTACCTTCACATGGTTCACATGCAACACTTCACTTAGTTTTTTACACTTTGTTAAAGAATCCTTCTTCTTTGGCTAGTTATAATTCCATATCTTATCCAAACTACTTGATTCCTTCTATGCTGCATAATATTACATGGGATTCTATGAGTCCCATCTTATAAGTATTCTCTTTGGTTTTTGTGCATATCATTAATGCAAACTCTTTCATAGAACTTATCTAATTTATATTCCTCACATTAGTGTAGGTTTCTCTTACTTTTGCATCACCTTGAACTTCCTCCAATGCATGTAGTAGTTTCATTTCCATATTATCCCCCTTAACCATTTCTTTTCAACAACAAATATCCTCATGGGATCCAAAATTCTTACTTCTCACTATTTATAATCTCCTTACACATCTTTCCTATTGCTTAGTATAGTCTCTAGTTGTCTTGTGGACATGTTTTATTAGTTATGTGTGTGTGTGTTCTTAAACATTCCTTTAGGTTTAAATCCCAAAATCTATGTGATCATAATCATGCACTTTATCCATCCCATGATGTTTCTTGAAATAATTCTTTTTCCACTTTTCCACTTATCTTTGGTGAAACACTTCCTTATTCATTCATAGCTATCAAGCTCACAATGTAAAGCCATTCTTTAGCTAGTCCATATGGCATCTCTTCCGTTACCTATTTTTTTACATGACATATCCTTCCTTCTTATGTGTCCTCAACGACTCCAATTTGTGCAAGTTTAGATTTGGACAACAAACAATCATATTCATTCTCTATTACGATTTTACCACCCTCCACCTCTTCACTATGTGAAACATTTGGTAAATATTTCATCTCAGGAAGCTTTAATTATCCTCTTCATTTAATTATTTATCCATGGGTGAACCTAAAGGATCGACCTTCAACCTCTCCCTCTTTAGGATCCTCAACTTTCACCTTTTCCTCTTCCTCAATGAGGATTGCACACAATCATGCTCTCACATATTTTTTCACCTCTTGGCCTTAATTTTGTCTAGCCACCTTGATTGCTCCATTGGCTACACCACCTCACTCATTTATTGTAAGACCATTTGGTCCCATTTCTATATCTAAAAATTTCCCTAATATTATCTCCCCTTGTAGAGATTTTCCAAACCTATTATCATACCACTATGCAACCTCTTCTTCATAGTCTCTACCCATTTGGGATCTTTGCTCCTTTTCATGAAAACTTATGCCCCCTCACCAAAACCAATTCATTTAATCCTTCAAATTATTTATCTTCCTAGAGGGTGGGTTATCTTCCATCACATTATTTCTTTGTTAGTGTTATTGTGCCTCCTTTGATGTTTAGTTGCATTGTAGCAAATCTATTCTAGTGTTCAACTCTATTATCTTTGTTAATAACCATAATTCTCCATCACTCTTCTCGTCCATGGCTTTCTCTTAAGATATTTTATTCTTTCCTCCCTCTACCCATCTTCACAATATGGGGAACACTTTTATCTCATGCATCTTATAGCCAATGTGTGTTTCTCATTGGAATATGCAACCTATAGTTTCCATTGTGCTTAACTACCTTGAACCAAAAATTCAATTAACGTCCCCCCTTGACAACCCTTCACCACTCATTTAATTGCCTCTAATCAATATTTTTATCAATAATTCCACCTTACTTTATGCCACCTTACTTCTTGGATCCTCCTAAGATAAGTCTCAAAACCTTTGTTGCACTTGACATGTCATTTCATCTCCTCACATGCTCTTTTTGACATGTACTCCCCATACCTTCTACCCAACAAGATTGCATGTTGGGAGATGCTTAAACTATATTATACCTATGCACATACCTTGTGGAAGTAAAATATCCTTCTATCTCAACTCACTACTTTTACAACCTCCTTTATTCCTTCATGTGTTGTTCTTCCATGAGATATTTTCATTCATTCTTCCTTCATGATTAACTACTTCTAGGTGTCTCCTTTTCTTGCAACTCTAGGTCACCTATTATTGGGATTCTATTTTACAATCCTACATAAGTACAAATCTACTATGAAACCACTATTGCAAGACCACTACTTACAAACCTAAATTCTCCACCGTCCTTAATTCATCTACTCCCAAAATTTTCACCTAATCTTTAATATAATATTTCATAGACACAAGTAGGGGTCCGAATGAAGGGGTGCCTAATCACACAACCTAAAAAACTAACATTAGTCATAATACAAGAATATACTTATACAAAAAGGAAAATATCAAGTTTATTAAATTGAATGATAAGGTTATATTGATATGTAATGAGTATTAGCATTTATTTAAAATGGAGCTCTTAGAGTCTTACACTCACCTAGTCTAGTCTATAGACATGCAACTCTATTTTTCATACTCTAGCTACAATTTATCCTCCACTAGAGGGGTGATCCCACAATATTGGTTTATAATTTTTAGCCAAACTAGACATTGAACTAATTTTTTAAACTAAATCTCCACTTTTGGGAACATATAGCTTCTAAACCGTGAGGAATTTGAAGATGATGTAAACTAGTGATTTGTGACATTTTGTCTGTAGATTCTAAATATGTATTTTTAAATTTTTTTGGAATCAGATTGCATTTCTTTTTCCATCTCCTTCAAAAACTAGTTTTTAATAGTAATCACTATTTTTAAAGAGTGACGTGTACTTGCTAACACATAATTTTTTTTCTATGAAAGATAAAATTCTATTTTTATTGAATTTAGATTCATAACTACAATATCTAGTGCATGCAATTGGTTTCATAGCATTTCATTGAATATTTTTTTCTTAAGTAAGTTTTGAAGTCAAACCAGTTATGTAATTTAGACATGATTTACTTGCTAACACAACTTTTTTTGTATTTATCAAAATTCATTTTTTTTGTTGAATCAAGAACATCAATATCTAGTGCATAGATATTTTTCAATTTTTTTTTGACAATCTACTATTTTTCCACATATGTAGAACAAAGAGCTTGATTTCGATGAAAATCTATGTTTAATTAAACTAAAAAATTACATAATAAAACCAAAACATATTAAAATTATATTTGATGGATAGCTCGTTCTAAGGACTACCATCATCTAGTTGGGTTTGTGACGTTTCCTCCATTTTCATCCTCAACCTGAGCTTCAAAAGGAAAAATTTTGTAGACATTTGGTAGAAGAGGGGGAGAAGGGCAAAAAAGGGGGTTTGAGCGAACCCCCCTAGACCCCTTCGAGTGAAGGGGGATTCGCTCAAACCCCCCTTGTTTTGCAATTTTTCCTTTGTTTTCCTTAAAAAATGGTGCCAAAAAAGGATGGCATCATCAAAAGGGGTTCGCTCGAAGGGGTGGTTTGAGCGAACTCCTTTTTGGGTTCACTAGAACGCCCCTTCGAGTGAACCCATAAAAACCCAAAAAAAATTCATGGGAGCATTTTGGCAATTTTCCTTCCTCAACGGAATCGTAAACTAGTTTTGTGGGATCACCTAGAGATAAATATATTTTATTATCTAATTCAACCCAAGAATGGATAAATTTAGAATAGTTATGTTCAACTACACTTATGACCATGTGAAGTTTCAAAATCATTACTCTTTACCTGTTTTCCTCTCAATTGCTTCTTGTTGTGTGATTTCAAATTCAACTATTTGTGGCCTACATTAATTTTCTCATAGTTCTATGTCTATTATATGTTTTTCCTAAGCTTCCGTATGGATGGGAATTCAAACTCTTCCTACAACTAAAGTGAATTCTTCTTATCTCCATCCACCTAGTTTACCCTTACAATTTTCGTTTGAGACCGCTTTCTCACAATCTCTAGCTTCTTCCTTGCACTTTTCCTTTTTTCATTTACACTTGCTTTCAAGCTATCATGTTCCACTTAGTCACACATTCTTATATACACTCTTCTTCATCTTATTGTTTCTTCATTTTTGACATGTGTACCCCATCTCAATACCCTTTGTGCACTCTTATTTGTGTCCATTCCTTCAAACCCTTCTTTTCTCCATACTATGCTCCTTGTATAGTCTGCTTTCCCAAATCCTCCAATATATATGTCAAATCCCATGTTTGGGTTCTCCCATGTAATTATGTCTTGTTCCCTCATATATATCTTGTATTCTCCTTCCAATTAAATAACCTTAGAAATCTTGGACCAAGCAAGTCAAGTTGAACACAATAATAATAAAAATATAAAAATTCCTAAAATGATGTTTTAAAAAATGTGTAAAAGTGCAAGGTATGTAGTTCTTTCCCTTATATTTTTCCACCGCTTTTGTGTGCATATAAAAAATACATGAATCATGCATATTATAGTAAGATATATATGAAAAAAAATTAGTACAAATATATATATATATATATAAGACATTATTACAAACAACACCTCATGATTCTTCATTTAATAGTAGAGAAACATCCTCCATAATTGCACACACAAGTAGTTATACCTAAAAACCATTTAGTTGCACAAGAATGTGTGACAATTAAAATGTTATTTTCTATAAGTGTAAAATTAACTCATGTGTAATGGTGTGTTCTATAATGTGTTCCAATGTGTATAAGATAATATGGAGTTATGCCCAAGATGCCCCCCAAGATATACAAAAGGAGAAAGGAGTGAAATTTAACTTATGATACATGAGGGAACTATGGAGTTGTGACCAAGTTGGCCTCTAAAACGCATGAAAGAATAAATCCTTATAAAATATTAGTATAAATTGAACTATGTAATTGTATTAGGAAATCATAGAGTTGTGGCTAATTAAGTCCCCATGATACATACAAGCATGAGCTATGTAAAGATAAGATGAATTTGAATTACTCAATGCATAAGGAAATCATGGTGTTGTGACTAAGTTGGGCCAATGAAATATGAATAGATATAAAATAATATAGTTTTGGGAATGGATTCATGATGTATAAGGTAGTCATCATGTTGTGAACAAGTAGGATCCTATGATGTATTTTCGTGAAACTATGTGAAATTGAGATAAGTGTAGAAATAGTACACCTCCTTCAAAGTGAGCTAATAACATTATTGTATTTTATTTTAGATGAGGTAAAAATATGTAATGTAGTTTAATATGTAAAAGCTTGACAATGTGGTGGTCCTAAATAAAAATTATATGATGAGATTGTGAAATAGCATGCAATGGGAGACAAGTAATTGACCAAATATGAGGAAAAACATTTAGAATGATTAATATGACCATGTTTCCAAATTATATCATATAAGATCTAGGAAAATTGGAGTATGTAACATATGAGGATGTAATAATAAGTGATATCATGTAATATTTTTCATGCAAAAATGGCATTTAATAAATTTTTACTATAATATTTTTCTGTGGAAGTGAAATAGAATAAATGCCATGTATAATAGTTATCATGTAAAATTGATGACAAAAGATTTCATGTAGAATAAAATTAAGTAATAATAATTGTATGATATGAAATATAGTAAAAAATATTTTTTCTTTTCTATTTGAAATGAGGAATCACCTAGCTTGTATTATAATGTCTATAAATGAATGCCCCAAAATGGGGAAGCCAATCAATGTGGTATATGCAATAATGGTAAGTGTGATAACTATATACATGATAACATAAGTTTAATTATGAAAGGATAATTAAGATGTAAAAAGAGTAAATGTTGATCTTGAAAATTCATGTAAAAAAGGAGAGATAATTGAATTATGAAAAAGAAGAAAGAAGCAAAGTAAACAAAGTAATAAAAAATGATAATCAAGATATGTACAAGAATTGAAGATTAATGTCATGAAAATAAATAAGGAGCACAACAGTAACATGACTCAATCAAAAAGGCCAATCATAAACCAAAAATTAAAGTTAATTATGTTTTTGGTAAACATGAATGAAGTGTGTTAAGGAAACTTTCATTCCTTTAAATTGTCCCAAATCCATAAGAAAAATATATTAAGGTAAATAGGATATAAGGAAATTGAGTAAAGTGAAGGAACTTGATAGATCATGTTCAACAATAAGTTATTTTCAAAGTCACTTGTGCCAAAATGAATTATAAAATATATCTTTATGTCATTCACTAAGTGTTAATGAGAATAAGTGTTAATGAGAATGAGGATTAATCATATTAAAAATAGGAAGAAAATATATATAAAATAAGGCATGAAAAATTATAGTTTCAAGTGATACTTGTAATAAAGAGAATATTAACTTAAAAGTGATTAGAGCCACCATCTACCAAGACTTCATCTTATTCTCAATCTAAAGGTAAGAATCCCACTAGATTAGCCATATGCAAATACACTTGGGAAGGCCTTGGATATTCTTTAAAGTGGCTCCTTTAACAAATATGTGCTCTAATAGAATATTTGTAGGTTTAGGTTTAGGCACCTTTTTTATTTCCATTTTTGTTCCTCATTTGTAAAAAAGTTGGCTTAATTTTATATTGAATTTGTAGCTCTATGTTGTGAATAGGTACATTTTTTATTGTCATATTATTAATTATTTATTAATTATGCCCATGTGGTGTTTTCTTAATTTCAATAGAACAAGAGCTTGAGGAGTATTTCAATTTGGTTCAAGTTTTCCCATATTATTTGGTACAACATTATTAAATAATATTTTCCATTCTTTTACTTGTTGTTTTAAACATTTATATATATCATATATATCATACTAGACTCAAATTATGCTTCTCTTGGTTTGTGAATAAATATTTCTATAATAGAATCAAAATTTCCTAAAAGTGGTTGGTATGAATCCCTTGGTATAATAATTTATTTCTATTTTCGAATGAATTATATGCACTAAAGTAATACAAAGGTAATTATCAATGTTTTCAATTGAAGATCTACGAAAGAACATGCTAAATCTATTAGATATATGAATCATCTGAAATAATAGGTTCCTTTCTTTAGTTAATTTTAAAGTTTAAGATAATGCAACCAATCATATCTTGCATGATATGATTGGAACACTTTAATGAAAATCCTAAGTGAGAATTACCCCTAGAAAACACAACACTACTCCCCTCTCTTCAGTTGCCAATAAGAAAAGAAAATTGCTGATAAAAGAGCTTGGCTATGATGCCCCAACCATAACAATTCCAGATGATCATGACACAAGCCTAGAAAGTGGTTCCACCACCCTTGCTGGTCATAGGTCAACCTGTCTTGCTCTAGCTACATCCAAAGGTTTGGATGCTAGCAAGAAAACAAAAATTTCTGATGACAAGAAAAAAAAAGCTCATCGCCCCTCGAGATCTCGAGAAGAAAAAAGGGAAGAAGGTTGCAAGGGAAGATAAAGATACTTCCTCAGAGGAGTATGTGCCTAATAGTTTGGGAGAAGGCAAACTTTCAAAGGAAGAGGTGTCGATGTCTGAGGATACTAAGGATTCGAGTCAAGAAGAGGAAGTAGGTAACAATTAACAAGAGGAGGAGCATGGTGAGGAGGAGGAGACAAGAATGGTCGAAGGAAAGGGAAACATAAATGAAACCCCAATCAACTTGGAGGATACTGAAATTAACATTGAGATCCCTTGTAATGATGACATTCTAAAAGAAAAGGAAATGGAAATTGTCAAGACAAGAATGGAAATGTTGGAAGATAGGATGGAGTTACTCGAAAGGATGACGCAAAAATAAGACAACTCTAATAGGTTCCAGGTTATTGAGAATGAAGTAATGAATGTCTATAGGATTATGGACGATGTAATGAAAAGGCTTGTGATGAAAACTATATCAGGATAGGGTAAAATCAAAAAGTAGCAGAGGAAAAAAGGAAACACGGATGAAGCTGATCGGTTCAGGAAGATGGAGACCAAGGACAACCATGAGGATACAATAGGAGATCTAAAGATGGATTGGAGTGTTAATATAGAGGAAGATTAATCCTTTGTTTTGTGTCTAGTTTTGCTTCTTAATGTCTGTTGTCGACTAGTTTTTTGGTTTCTTTCTTAGGTTAATTTTGGGTAATGGCTTGATAAGCCTGAACTGTGTTTATTTACTCTACACTTCTGGTCTAAAGATAATTGACTTGTTGGGAACTTATGACAGGTTATACTTGCCTTATTTAATTTTTTGGGTTGATGATAATTATATTGTATGGTTAAAACTTTACTGGCTCTTGGATAGGATTATATGTTTTGATTCTATTGGTTTTGGTTGATCATGTGTTTTTTGTTGGTTTTGGTGAGGAGATGTGGTGATGTTTCTAATTTGCTATCTCCTCTATTTTGCTAGTTTGTTTGGGTACTGCTTCCCTGAACTATTTTGTTGTTTCTGTAAGGGATCAGGGCCCTTCCATCACTTAATCAATCAACAAAAAATATGTTCTCTAATAAAATATTTATAGGTTTAGGTTTAGGCGCCTTTTTTATTTCCATTTTTGTTCCTCATTTGTAAGAAAGTTGGCTTTATTTTATATTGAAGTTGTAGATCTATGTTGTGAATATGTACATTTTTAATTGTCATATTATTAATTTTTCCCATATTATTTGGTACAAAATTATTTAGTATTTTCCATTCTTTCACGTGTTATTTGAAACTTTTATATACATCATTTATGATATCATACCAGATTCAAATTATACCTCTTTTGATTTGTGAATAAAAATTTCCATAATAGAATTGGAATTTCTTAAAAGTGGTTGGTACAAATCCCTTGAAATAATAATTTATTTCTATTTTTGAATAAATTATATGCACTAAAGTAATATGGAGGTAATCATCAATCTTTCTTAATTGAAGATCTACCAAGGAACATGCTAAATCTATTAGATATATGAAGATATCATCTTGAACAATAGGTTCTTTTCTTTAGTTAATTTTAAAGTTTAAGATAGTGCAACCAATTATATCTTGCATGATATGATTGGAACACTTTAATGAAAATTTTGTGAGAATACACTATTTATGTAAATAATGATTCGCTAGGAATAGGTATACATGCATGTACATTCAAATTCAAGACCTTGGATCACATTTGATATAAAGATGACCCATTATAACCATTATTTGGAATCTCATCTTGTGAAAATGTAATAATGAATATAATGACTTTGAGAACATGACTATCAATAATGATAATAGGTTTTTAGTTGTAATGTAACAAAGAATTTTCTTACTCATTTTTGTTTCTTCTTCCATGATAGGCTCTATATCATTATATTTTAATATTATTGAAAGGGATAGGCATTGATTTGGAGATTTTGATTTAGAGTAGTAAATTTGTTGTCCCATAATTTATTCCTTCTATATGAATCATTTTTATTCTCTATCATATGTTATATCTTATTTTTCAAAAGTAAGTTCATCATTGGGGACTATGATCATCAAATCTATGATACTCACAAAAAAATATTTGAATAAAATAGTTTAGGAATCTATATATAGAAGTATCTAATTTTCATTTGAGTGGTAAAGTTATAACTTTTAGAGAGCTAAATTTTTTTACAATCCTAAATCAAGAGGATCATTGGATCTAGAAAAATGTCTTAGCATTAGAGGTTTAATAGTAATATAATATTTGAAGCATCTTAAGTATGGTTTATATGATAAAAAGTAGTCTTAAGTTGTTACTTTTGAAATGGTCCTTCAGTAGCCTTCTTAAATGTGTTTCTTTATTGGAATTTGAAAGGACAAGATGATGAAGGTGTAGAAGAACTATATATGAATAATATTTTAAAAGATTGATGCCTAATAATGTGAGTAACTCATTGTCTATCAAATTGGTATAGATGCCTACAAATGAGGAATAGTTGGGATTTATAAGTGGTTGTTTTTCCCAAGTATAAACATTTTAATCACCTATTTTATTGATGTATCTTGACACATCCCTAATCCTTAAACTATGTAGTCTATTATTTTATACTACTTCTCATCAAGTATTGATTAAATTTTCTAAGTGATAATTATTCTCTATAGGTGGAACACCTATAATTATGACTTGGTTGATTTCACCACATGAATTTATTAATGTAGTTGTGAATGTTGCAATTAACTCTAACTGTTTCTTCCATGAATGGTCACATGCTTGTACCCAAGGTTATTCATGAGGTAGTGATATTAAACATAAATTACCATAACCAAATGTTCTACTATTTATTAAGTTTTATCATGCATGCAATTGGTTTATGAGAAACACGTTAATAGGGTATTGCATTTCCCAACTCCCACTAGAGAAATGTTAAAGTGTTAAGATTCAATTTACATGATGTAAAAAATAAGATGATGAAGGATATGACCAATGGGTTCTTTCACTTTAGGTTAACAATTATTGAATATTTTATTTTCATTATGGAAAATGGGTCATGTCTTATTAAGAACATCCTTGTTGAATTTCCCTTAGAGTCGGAATTTTGTGATCTTTGATAATGAAAAAATTAAAAACCCTTTGTGGAATGAGATTATTGATTTTTCATTACAACTTTAGGATTTTGTAGATTGGATTATTAAACTTTTAAATCCATCTTTTTGATGAACAAAATAGGTTTAATACTTCCTATTCCTATTTAAATGTGTTTTCATTAAAGTGGATCTTTCCCAAAACCTTAAGGAAAACATAAATACTCAAATAAAGGACAAGTGAACATTCATGAAACATATTATGCATATTGATTTTTTGAAGAATTTATTTCAATTACAATATTTTGAGTACATTAAAAAAATATTTTCCACTCTTGACCAAAAATCAACATGTTTCTACATCCAAGCCTATGACAAAGGCTAGCAAACCCAACACAACCGTAATTGAGCTTTGCATCATAGTCTCTAGTATTAGAGTCAATAAAAAAAATTTAAAGGTGTTAATAAGATCATTGGTTTACTAATCACCATGACTAAGGAATAGTCTAGCCCTCATAATACATTGGTCACAATACAACCATTGTTCCCTACAAGTCCTTAAGTAGTCAATATATTCATCAAATTTTAGGAGATGATAATGGTCTCACAACTTATTTTTGAGGTAGTTGGGGAAAGGTCTTGCAACCAAACACATGTTACATCCTTTATTTCAAGAGATATGTGTGTTTTTCATTCTCACATCCTTAACTTCCACTAAAGTAAGGATATTTTTGTGAGATAAAAATATGGAACCCATTACAAGCGATACTTTTTTTATTGACAAGTAGAAAAGTTCTTGGCTAAAAATTATGCTTCCCTTAACATGTTAAATTGAAAGAATACACATAAATTGGCATATCTTTCCTTGATTATATACTCATGGAATGTTCCTATTATAATTTACCTTTCCTAGAAACATATGGCTAGAAATAGTTGTGGTACTTTCTAAGGAATAAATGTTCCCAATCTACAAGAAGTTAATATTACCTAAGTTTTTAAATTCAAAAATTATTTTTAGAACCATCCAGTAGGGTATTTTATACCAAATGTGAAACTGTGATGAAAAATGAGGATGGTTTGCACATTGATTTCTTCAAATCTAGCCTTGCATCTTGTTTGTTTCCTAGTTCCAACTCCATTATTTATTGTGTATAGATACTTTTCCTTTTCTTACTATTATTCTCACTTTTACCAATTATTTATGTTTTGAATGCCATTGTTTCATGAGATTTTTTAAGGTAAATAGTAGAATCTCTTCACAATGGACATTAGGTTATTTATAAGGATTTCAACATGGTTGGATCCATATAAGACAAGGAAGGTTTGTATCCTATGAGTTGGTGTGTTGGTGAGAGATGTTTGGTTCTATATGAATAATAAACTTTTGATTTTTTATCCCAATCAATGCTAGGAACCACCCTCATCCACAATCTTGTTTGCTTGGTATCATACCTAATAAGATAATGAGAAAATTATTAAATAGATTTTCTTGGCTATATTAGAAAAATAAAAAAAATAAAAAAATAAAAGCATAACATTTTATCTTACTTTGATCACCTAGATAGTGTACATTTTGTTGTTGGACCACTTCTTAATTTAGTTTTGTATTGAATGGACCACACCATGAATGAGACTCAAGATAAATTGTTGCTCACATTGAGGACATTCCCGACTTATTTCACATATGTTGTGTAGTTACATTAATTATAGTTAAAAAGTGTGTACCTTGATGTCGAGCATCTCTAAATTGTTAAGTGGAACTTAAGGGAATGTCTATGTTTGATCAAACATCTCTTAACTCCTCTCATTACTACTGTCTTCCACATGGGTGGGAGCATGGCAATTGAGGGTAGAGAAGGAGTTCTCGTTGTCATTATACTTTGTTTCCATAGATTGTCTTCTCCACAAAATGATGTGAATAACATTAGATTTAATAGTTGGAAGTCTCTACCACAAGACAAATCTACTAAACTAGCTGTGGACATTCCTCCATACTATTAAATGGAGAAAATACAAAAAAGATAAATGTTGAATGGAATATGACCTATTACTTGATACATTAAATACCACTAATGGTTAAAAAGATAAGCCAAAAAATCCACCCTTATACATTTACTGCTTAATTTATATTATTTGTTGACTCATTTTATTTATTAATATAAAAAAGACTTCAGTTTTCATCAATTATGATGATACATTCTTTTAATTTTTTTAATCAAGGTTGGTCCTTCTCACAGTAGGTCTAACAAACATGACATGTGGGTCTCATATGACATGGACCATGTTAAGGAAATGTCTGAAATCTTCTCCATTGAAGGAATGAAAGCCTTTTTTAAAGTGAATTAAAATTCTTACAATCTGTTTGATAGCAAATTAAGTGCTTTTATTAACACACTGTGTACAATTAAAAACTATTCTCTATTCATGACCATTTAAAAAAACAAATTCCTTTTCCAGTTATCGACAACAACAGTGCATGGGACCAGAGACCAAAACCATGGTTTCAGCACAATCCCCGTCCCTTGTTAGGCATTTTAACACAGTGAATGGATTTAATATCCCTACACCAGATCCATTTTAACTCAGTCTCATAAGTTACCTTCCAAATTAGTAGAACACTAACCGTTTACTGAAAGATATGGCGAAAAAGTTAAGAGAAGTTAGAGGCTGCCATATATGAAACATAATTTGTGCTTCTAGCTTTTGTAATCCCTTTTAAGAACATTCGGAAACCTATAATATATATAATAAGCTCATAGGAAATCCTGATAGACAGGTTGCGAATAATATATAGTTTTTCCATTGTTGAAAGTGAAGGGTATTCATCCAAAGACCTTTCTAATCGGAAAGAAAATGATTGACAATTAACATTCCACCACAGAGAGGAGCAACCCACTATCTACTGACAAGTCTGTGCCCATTCCTGAATGTGGAATTTATACCACCATTCTTTCCACGCCTGATTACGGACAAAACAGGTTAATCAGTGCCCACTAATTACCTCAAGGTGGGATCCTCATTCCATCTCTTTTCACACAACACATGCATTTGTTTGTAAACAAATTTCCCGGAATGTTGGTTCAAATTAGTTTTGTAGTTCTCCGAGCCTCTATATCTTCCCCTGAATCCTACAATTATATGGATCTTGCTTCTTTCTCCATTGTCAGAGAAAGTGTGTTGTTGTAAGCCTCAAGGTGAAAAAGTCCCTTTTCAGATACATTGCATTGGAAGAGAAGAGAAAGATTTGGTGGTGAATTTAACAAGAGACAAAGCAAAAGGCAAGATCATATATGCACGTCTAATCAAATGAGACACTAGCCTAGGCATGTGGTACCTTTGGTTTCCCTACGCAACTGCACATCAAATTTCTGAGTATCTGAGGTCATTGCTGCAGCCCACACCCGAACCTTTCTCTCTCTATATAGGGCTGTGAGAGCACATAACTCATCTCACACACTCTTGGATATCCTTCACAGTTGCTACTCTCATTGTTTCAGAGCGACTTAAGCCTTTTTGTAGGTGGGTGCTTGAAAGACTTGTCATCATGGCTTCCAAGTTCATGGCTATCCTCCTGTTGGGATTTCTTTTGATATCCTGCAGCTTGTTACAAGCCTACAGTCAAGGTAATCTAATGCATAAGTTATAAGGTTTGTGTGGTTGAAATCTTTCAAGAAATGGATCCTCTAGAATAATTTATGTTATAGTAACCAACAGTAAGCATATCTAAAACTGGTGAATTTATAATGTTATCTAGTTGAAGTCTTTCAAGAAATGAATCCTCTAGCATATCTGAAACTGATGAAGAAATTTATAATGTTGTCTGGTTGAAATCTTTCAAGAAATGGATCCTCTAGCATAATTTATGTTATAGTAACCAACTGATGAAGAATTTAGCTTTAATGGTAAGTTGCTGACCGGGGTCTCTTGCAGATCAAAATATAAACAAAGCATTACCAGTGGACCATCCAGCTGCTTCTACAACTGATGAATCAATCATTCCATCCTTTGGAAAGTACAAGGTATGGATACAATTTACAGCTCTCTTATCTTTCTAGATGGATACAAGGGTTTTCTGCTTTATTAGAGGTTTTTGTTTTAAGGCAGTAAGACTTGGGTGGCTATATATAAGACTTCTATATAACAAATTTGAAGTCAAATATTGTGCTTAATACAAGCTTAGATTTGTGCAGTATATACTGTAATCTGGTGACTCTAATGTTTTTTTCTTGTTTTTGGTACAATCATATCTGATTCATGACTTGTTTATGTCATAGCAGGTGATTGGGAGCAGAAAGTTATTACTCGAAGGGGAAGCATTGACAGAGAAGAAAGTGGGCCGCAGCAGCAATGATGAGGGTGGTGCTGTTAAGTCACCTGATACCAGCCATGTACATGCCTCTAAGACCGGGACTGACAATGAGTTGACAGGTGCCAGTTTGAATCATAAATCTTCACAAAATGAAGGGAAACATTTGGCTTCAAATGAGATGAATAAGTCACCTACACGACTGCACATACCTCCTCAGATGTCTGGGAAGCCTAATTTTAACGTTGATTATAGTGGACCCCAAACCCACGGCCCTAAGCATCACTAAGTTCGCTCTGCATTTGTTTAAGCGTCATCCAAAGAGGATATTACTAGACAAGAGACGGGATTAACATTTAGAGTTTGGATGTAAGCAGAAGTATCTGTAAAAGTAGACCTTAAAAGAGAACAAACAAATCAGGGCTTCTGTATAGATTTGTAAGAGGCCCATGACTCAAAATTCAAACTAGTTCTGTAAGCTCCATCCATGGGGTCAAATGTATGAATTAGATAGACATCATAATATTCTATCATAGCTCTTACTCCATAAAGTTGGCACATTACTCTCTACTGAAATTCGTTTGGAAGAGGGGTGTGTGAGATTTGACTATATTATCCATTTATGAAAACTTAAATTATATATATACATACAGAATTGTTGATATGCGCTTATATGTAGATTGATGTGTAATCCAAAGATTCAGTGCTTAGTTATACAAAAATTATAATAGCTTGAATGAACTGGTATTGTTTTCTCTTTGTTTGCAAGCTCCGCTGGTTGGCTCTTCAATATTTAAGCTTGACTTATGCATGTCTTCTGATTCTCAATTATTGTCATTAAGCTATACTTCATAATTCAAGCTTGTTCTTTTCTATTCTCTTTATGTTTTCTTTTGATCTGAGTGTAATATTTCATATTCTTTTTTGTTTGTCTATGTTTTATGCCTTCTTTATATAAGTAGGACTTTTGAGGTTGGTTGGTAACATAATCTAATGGATCACTGTTATTTCTTGCTGCAGAGAAACAGGCTTCTTCCATTTGGACAACTAGGACAATACAAGTGGTGAATGCAGAGGATCAATCCAAGTTAGAGGTATTACATAAAAAACGTATCTTTGCATTGCTTTTGCTTTTCTGCTTCTAATCTTGAACTTCTATCTCATTTCATACTAAATCATTAGGGTTAGGGTTGGGATTGAAATTGCATGGAATGAAAAGAAAAACCCACTGATTTTAGCCACTTCATTTTATCTCAACAGATGAATGAAAAGCAAGGCATGAGGACATCTTTGAAATGGTTTCTGAGCAGCCTTCTCAAAAAATTACACAAGAGGGCATCAGTGCTGAAGGTTTCCTCCAAGAAGCAAATGTCTGGTAGAACTCTTGCTTCTACGAATGTTATTCCAGACTCTAATAGTAAGAAGCTTAGCTCTGCAAGTCCACCTCCTGCAGAAAAATCTCAGCCATTCTTCAGCTCACATTCAACACAATCAAGTGACGATGATAATGGAGACATTACCCGAATGGACTACTCTCCTGCTCAGAGAAAGCCCCCTATTCACAATGAGTCATCACCTTAAATGTGATCAATCAATACAAATAATACTCGTATTCTCAGAATGCACCATCTTTTCACCTTATAGGATTAGCCTACTGTAAATAAATGAGACAATGTGTATAAGAGAGTCATATATGTCATCTATAGTTAACGACCCATATGTTATGGTCTGCTAGGTTACTTCAAACAAGGCCATAATTCAACCATAGTTGCAGTGCTACTGCGGGCTATTGTCCCATTGTCAATCTGTGAAACTCTTTCCAAAAAGAAAATACAATATCTTTGTGTTTTACTTTTTTTTTTTGTGTGTTGAGATTTCCAAACATAATTTTTTTTTCCATAAGCGCGGAACATTCTTTGTCTCCATATTCCTCACTGTAATAAGTTAACATATGGGTTAACAATCTTTGTCGCTCAAACATGATACGCAAGTTTTGTTTTCTGTTCCATTAATGCTGATGGGCATCCATACCTTTACATTTAATGCATGTGGGCTTAATTTTGTCTGAATAAAGAGGTCTGCAAGAGTTTGTTTTGAGACTTCATCACTTCCATGTGGTGTGAAGTGGTTTATATGGAAGAAAAATGATAAGCACGTGAAGCTGATATGGGACTTGCTAAAATGCCTGGTAATTTACAAATTATATCTTATATAATGAAGCAGACAGTATAATTATGATAGTCAATTTTGGTCGATTTGGGCCTGGATGTAGGTATTAAGACAAGCCGTCCTAATTATGAGAAACAGTTCTGGTCCATTTGGGTGTGGATGCAGGGACGGAGACAAGCGTCCCCATGCGAACCGTAGAACTTCATTCCCTGGCACCTTCAAAGCCGCTCAATCATCCGCCTAGAGGCTTCATCTCCATCATTACCTAAATTATGACCATCTATCTTTCATGGGGATGCGACTTCCCAACGTTCACATATGAATGGGAGTCATTTTGATCAACTAAAAAGTCTACATGGTTTGTTTTTCAGTGAAATTAT
This sequence comes from Sequoiadendron giganteum, assembly GCA_007115665.2. Lineage (NCBI taxonomy): Eukaryota > Viridiplantae > Streptophyta > Pinopsida > Cupressales > Cupressaceae > Sequoiadendron > Sequoiadendron giganteum. The sequence continues at coordinate 633,392,074 of CM021102.1, forward strand.
TTCGCCAAGGAGATTGTTCTATGAGAATCTAGATGACAGCATATCTTTATGAAAATTGCAGATCCATGTGCTTTGTTTTGGTTTCATTTTGGTAAGGTTGTTTTTTATATATTGATTAGTGTATAAATTGGTATATTTTTGTAGGGAAGTTGGTAAATAATTTTGTTCTAATTTCATTTATCTCTATACATCTTACAGGTCTGGAGCTAATCTTGCAATCTTACAATCTCTATCATTCATCACCCTAGTTTAGATTCATAGATGCAAAATTGATCCATGTCACTTCTATACACACAAATTTGCATCTCACACTTTCAAATTTTAAAGTTCTAGTTTACCCATATTCTTTGTTTCCTACTAACCATTATGAACTGCTAAAGCATAGATTGTTTCAAATTGCATGTTAAGGTGGTGCATTAGAGGATATGCCCTAATTCATTATTATTAGCTAGATCTAAATTCAAGAGCACTCATGATACATTCATAGAGAGGGGTGCTGCCACAATAATGGGTTACATTTTTTGGGACATCCTGATTTTTGCTGAAATCACATATTTGTAAAAAATATAATGATTTAAGGCTTAAAAAGGTTCCATTTTAAGGGTTTTAATTGAAGAGGGTTTGATCAAACCCACTTATATCAAACCCCCTTGGATAGAAAGTCGCTAGTTTTAAACCATACCTATAATGGAGTCTCCTCTACACCTATCAAAATGCTAATAAAAAATCACTTTTGATTTAACTTTTAGGGGATCAAATTAATTTATTTAAAATTATTTTTTGTAAACATGTAGTCCTTATTATAAGCTTTCCAAAAAGTATAATTTTAAATATATTTAAATTTATTATTATATTTATTTTTTATTTCTTGTGAATGTAGGTTTTTCAATGAACACTGAGGTCTTTATTTCACACATACGGAAAAATAGGAAAAGAGAGAAAAAAAATTCTTAAAAATCTATGTACACTAGCTATTGATGTTCTTATTCCAACAAATAAGTTAATTCAAATGATTAAAAAAAAAGTTATGTAGTTGAAAGTATAATATATCCAAATTATAATTACTTTGAATTAGAAAATTAATTTAAAAATATATATGCAACAAAAAATTATGAAAAAATATCCATCCCCTAGATAATGGTGTGAAAACATTGTATTTAAAAAATTAGAATTGTATGGTTTCTATAAAAAAAGTTATGCAGTCGAAAGTAAGCATTAGTTTTTGAAAATGATGTTTACTAAAAAAAATAAGTTAATAAAAACTACATAAAATAATTCACAATTTATTTTTTAACTTTTTTAAAAAATATAATTAGATTCTCAATACAAATTATCACAAATCACTAGTTTGCTTCATCTTCAAATTCTTAATGGTTTAGCTTCTATAGGCGTACGAAAGTGAAGATCTGGTGAAAAATGTTGATTTCAATGTCAAGTTTGACCAAAAAGTGTAACCCATTATTGTGGGATAACCTAGAGCATAACTAGAATATTAGCATTACATCATCATAAGAATACTACATGGATATTTGTTGCCTTTGATCTTTGTTCAATGTCATTCAATCAACTCACTTTAACGTTTGACCAAAAAAACATCTCCTACCTAGCAAACTCTTCAAAAGTGTTTATAAACATTGTTTGTGAGTTGTTATATGTCACAAACACAATGGTGAATACGTTATAAGGTATAAAGACTTGAGATGTTCACATCATCAACTCTAGGTACAATTTTTCACATAGGTTTTGTTTTATAATCACAAAGATCACTTCCACATTCATAGAGGTGAATTGGATAGTTGTACAAAGTTTTTATTTTTATTTTGATGTACTCATCTAACAAGCATCATTTTCTTGTACCATGAAAAATTAATTTCTATCTTTCACAACAATTCCTTCATGACATATGGAGCTAAGTACAACATTTATATTCATTTAATTAATTTATAGATTTAGTATTTATTGCAATGCTAGTTATTAGTTTCAACTCTTTATCCCAAGTTAGATTTGTTTATCATTGTCTTTTCCTAGGATATTCATATGAGGTGCTATTCTCACTAATAAAAATTGACGAACTTGATATTCCTACACTCCTTCATATTTTTCTAAGTAGGGTTTATTCTTTCTATATAAATGGGGTTCGAATCTAATTTTTCTTGATCCTTCATCTTAGATCTAATTAGTATTTGGATCAAACTGTTGATTGTGCTCAGGTTACTTTATCAATATTAAGGTTGGACCTTTATTGCATGGTCTATCATTAATCTTGATAGAGGATTATCTTAAGGGTTGAGCAATCTTGCATCACTCATAAATATATATTTTTATTTTCCTTGCATTTCTATGCATTTTATAGGCATTTACAGTTGTAGTTAGAGTTTAATTATGTGGTTCTAGTATTATTTCACATCAAGCCTAATCATGATTCTATGGTAACATGAATCCATTGGATGAACCTTTGTTGCCACACAAAGTACATAAGTTGAAGTACACTCTAAATTCATGTAGTATCACCATAAATTAAAATGCTCATTTGAACAATGTGCGCCATCATAGTGTGTTCTCTTGTTCACATTCTAGATTTAGGAATCATGTGATATTTTAAAGAGTGAATTATTTGTTCTTGAGCCTTCTATCTCATTTATTTATTTTACAAATTTTTAAAGGATTGACCAAATAGTAAGCATCATCAAAGGAGTTTAGTTACATGTTTGACCCTTTTGGAACCATAATTATTTCTTATGATAGCTTATATCATGGTCTTGATTAATTAGAAAGCCTAATTAACCTCAAAATTAATAAAAAGGTATTTAATATTATAATTTGTATATGAGAGATCATCCCTTTTCATTGGGAGTGTGTAATGGAGTTACTAAATAGACACATATACATTCTAGTAAGTGAGACCCAAAGAGAAAATTTATTGAAAATGTCTAGACAAATAAAGTGTGCAAACTAAAGAGGACCATGTGGAGTCTATCATAGGCCTATAGAATCAATTATTGTGGTAATACTTCAAGGCTTGACTTTGGATCGAATCTTAAGGATTCAATGCCTAACTACATGTATTGAATCATAAGGCTTAAATGACTCAATGCATTTTTAGGGGCTTGATATATTATTTTTTATCAATAAAATATCATTTCGAATATTGTTGTTTCTTTCTATAAAGTGTTGATTGATATATTTGTTTGCATTTCCACTATGTGAGTGAGTTAGTGTAGTGGAGCTGATTGGTTAGATTAACCTTAATTGGGCTCTTTGACTTGACCTATATTAGGTGGTACTAGACTATGCATAGTTCCTACAAGAAGAGTTGTGAGTGGAATGGGTAGATAAAATTGTTGGTTATAAGACAATCTATTGGTAGTTAATATGAAGTGCAAATAGAAACATCAATTATGAGGTAATTCACAAGTTGCATGGAAGAGGAGTACCAATAGGATTTGATCTATCTTAAAGGGTAGCCAAGTTTTCTCAACCTATGAAAAAGTGTAACTCATAGTTACCTTCATAGGATTGTTTGAAATGTTGTCAACACATGCCAACCAAAAGAGTGGTTGGTAGAGGCAAGGCTATATCTACTTGTATGGAAAGAATATTGGAGGCACAAATGGAAGAGGTAGAGAATATGTTGAAAGACGCGATTCTCAAATTATTCATCTTTTAATGAATACTACCAAACAAGGAGGAAATGAAAACATAGAAGGATCAACAAGTGAGCACCACGAGAAGAACAAGCTTCATGAAGGGATCTAGTCAAGTGATATCGTGTAATGGGGTGTATAAAATGGTAGCATAGAACATTACAATATATATGTGGTAAGACATCCAACATTAAGAGGAGAAGACTATAAATTTTCATATAGACAAGTGATTGTTTTAAGGAATAGAGAGAGGTCACAAGTGGTTATAAGGTATAGGAAGGAATCATCATAGATGCGGATGAAGAAATAGAAGTGATTAAAAATATTATTGATGAAGGAGAGGTATTGGAGGATTATTATCTCCAAGGTGTAACCATGAAGAGATAACTAGAAATGTAGAAGAAGAATTTAGATAAATGGTGAAGGAAGAGGTTTATTTTAGGAAGTTGGTTGATATAGTGGAATGATTAAGGAGGGATGTGAGGAGCTATGAATTGATAGAGTGTAGGCCTTGAATAATTTTTTTTTCTATGAAGAGGACATAGAAGGTGATGAATGAATTGAAGGAAAATATGGATGTATTGGTGATAGTGTTGAATTATTTGGTAGAGATATGGTGAGACAACTAGTAGTAGAAGTGGGAGAAGGATATCTCTTCTAAAGGGAATCCTAGATAAGGAGGATAAGGGCCTATTGGTCTCAACTAATAGAAGGAAAGGTTGTGCACAAAATATAGATGAACAAGAAATGTTAGTGCTCAATATAAAAGATTTATTGTGGATTAGCCTTGAGAAGAAAATATGAGAGGAATAGAGAAATGTGTAAAGTAATACACTTGAGAGGGATATTTCTGTAAGAGTAAATATGAAATATATTTTTCAAATATTACAATCCAAGAGTTCTAACTAGTAGATTAGACAAAAGTAGAGAAGTTTGGAACAATCTTTGGAGGGTGGTGAGATAGTAGAAGAGTACTTTAGGTAAAGGTTCAAGTTGGGACCATGTTAGTTCAAGAGGAAGATGAATGAAAACAACCCATGTATGAGATGATCCTTGTGGTATTATGATACCCATGTTGATAAAAGGAGAGGTTAAAGTACATTTACTTTGGAAGGTATGAAGAGTGAGGTGGTGGAAAAGAGTACACTAGATGAGTATCTTTTCATGGTATTGATAATATCCTCACATATAATCATAGCAACATGATAATATAGAAGATAGATTAGACACACTAGAAGTGTTTATGGGCTAAGATTCACTAATGTATAATATATTCATAAAAATAATAAACCCTTAAGGTACGAGAATATTGTAGAATACTCATCATGAAAAAAGTCACTCCACACTACATCTCTAAGAGATCCCAAACACAATACCATAATATTTACCTATATTCTTACAATGATATTTCCCTTCTTTATATAGACCTCCTCCTAATTATATAATGGAGGGGAAAACCTCTAATTCTAATGTAGTAATACTCATTATCTAATACAAGTAATTATATAGGTTGTCTACATCACCCATTATAACTAACTTAAGGGGTTTATGCCATATATTAGCATCTACATCTTTCTATATACATCATACTATCATATCCCTAGGTACAAAACACATAATCTCTCCTTGACGTGTTTTATCCTTGAATGATGAGAGGAAGTCAAATAGTAAGGCTACTATAGTTCATTATATATATGATGCTATGAAAAATAATCCAACCATCCATAGGTGATCTTTGTGATGGTTTTATCCTGATGGTACCCAAATCTCATCCTTGATCCAAACTTCATTATTTTAATTTGATTCAATCCTTTCCCATAGTAATTTTATTTTTACATCAAATAGCCCTTACTTCTATGATATAATTTATTTTTGTATTTACTCCTTTGATTCCAAATATATCCATAGTGATTGTCACACTAATTTCATGTATTACCATGCCTCCATGTTTATTTCCTTTCATAATGATGTAAATATTTATATACTGCAAATTTTCCTATCTCTAGAACATTCTTTACTTTTTCACCATTTTTCTACTTGTTTGATTGGCTCATGAAGATAAATATTATTTTTCCTCTTTTTTTGCATCATTCTCTTCTTTTTTTTCCCTATGATTCTATTGTACATTCTTTAATAGATTCATAAACTTTCTCTACCTTGAATTTACTTTGGTTTAAATCATGTACAATATTTGAAAGTAAATTCCTCTCATCATTAATTATTAATCTCAAATATTCTAACCAAGGATGTCCAAGAGAAATATCCAACCATCTATATCCAAAGCATACAATTTTGAATACATAACATATTTATTCATATAAATCTTGAAATCTAAAAAAATTGAACATCTTTAACCTCTATTTGAGTATCATATATTTTATTCGATTATACTTGTAGTTTCTTTTCTAATTCCATGTTTAGGAAATTATACCTACTAGTAGAGTTTATATAAACAATAACCTTTTCCTTTTGAATACATCCATGAAATTAAAGGATTTAAAATCTTCCATCCTTGGAACTAAAATACATGTAATGTTATGCTTCTCCTTCTACTACTAATTATTCTCCTACTTCTTATACCATTTCTTCTGGTGCCCATATATTAAAAGAAATTGCTCTAATTTATCCTAAAAAGATGTCATTATATATGTGTGTAGTGAAAGTTATTACCTCCTACTATGCAAAACTAATTAAGAAATGCAAGATAAAACAACACTAGACCACCTCAAGATTAGGTTACATTGAACATAAATAAAGGAAGATAAAACAAGAAGGTATACCTTTTACTTGTGTTGATCCTTGGTTGGCCCTTGATAGTGTTTTTGATGTGTGCTCCTTGATGGAAAACTTGTAATGATAGTGGTAGTTGAATGATTAATGATGGTGGATGAGTGCAATAATAGCTACAAGAATGCAAAATGCAAGAGAGCTGCAATAATGGCTAGAATGCAAAATGGCTTGAGAGAATAAGTGTGATAAGAATGCATAAGGTTCCCAAATGAATGAGAAGGTGAGTTATTTATATAAGAGATTGAATTCTCTAGAGGATTCAATAGTCAAGATTGAGCCACCATGGCCAAGATGGAGGGCTATTGTGAGTTGAGGACTCACAAACTCTCACATCTTGCCATGTGGAGGATGAAGTGTCCAAAAGACATGGTGAGATGGAAAGGGTATAAATAATGTGGAAAATGCCATGTGGTCCCAAGGTACTTTCAAGTACTTTGGGATTGAAGAAAATTTCCTTAAAAGAGGATTTCTTGTCTCTAAGTGGGGCTTAAAGTGGCAAGTGAGGACTTTTAGAAAGTCCACTTTTGTCACCATGGAGATTGGAGAAGACATTGGAGGAATAAAAGTGAATTTAAAATTCATAATCTTGGAAGAAACCCATGGATAAAACAAGGTCTTCCAAAAGGAGGTCCTTGTCCATGTACTTGATGTGACTTTTGAGAGGTCATGGGGAAGACAAATGCATGGGGGGAATAAGTGTGAATTTTTAATTCACATGGGGAAGAGGTCAAACCAAATAAGGTAAGTAACATGAAATGTTGACTTAAGGACATGCTAGAAAAGGTAAGTGATTAGGATTAAAGTTGTGCAAATAGGTGATTAGGTAAATTAATGAGGATTAGAGGCAAGTGGCTAAATATGGAGGATGTGACATTAATCCTGATTAATGATATGCCCATACTAATAGGGGATTAATTAGATTAACCTAGATTAGTGGAAAAGTTATGGAGAATGGGACAATGAGAGAGAAAGAATGAATTTAAAATTGAAAAAGATAATTGACTAAATTAAATATATTGATTGATTTATTTAATTTAGAGAGGAAATGGTGAAAGATAAAGTATTTAATTAAATACTTTTGGGAACCTTAGAGAAATGGGATAATATTAATTAAATGTGTCATTTAATTAATATAGATGGATTAGATGAATAAATGATAGGATTTTGACCATATGGAAGTTGTCAATTTTATGTGTCTCATTTTTCCCCTCTTCGAATTACTGTTAGAATAATAGTGTTTCGAAGAAAAATAAATGCAAGTGACTCTATAGAGGAAGTGATTAGAAAAATATTCCCTAGTGTAGGAGAGGTTACGTAAGCTTCTCAAATGGAGGGGAGTGAAGGGACATGCCCTAATCATGCGAGAAAATGACCAAGAAGGAGGTATGGATGAATTTGGTAGGGTATGCCCCCTCAAGAGAGCGATAGGGGAAGAAAAAGGGGGCCCCAGATGACTTCTCAATATGAAGAAATGGAAGGTACCATTGGATAGAGCTCGAAAAACCATGAAGAATGGATTTTGAACGGTGTCAAACAAACACACGGGGCACAAATGGCATCCCTGGGAAGTTGGAGGATTAATCGACGGAGAAAAAAGTTAAATAGAGGGAAAAAATACCCTCTATTTTAAAAAGGGGAAAAGGAGGGAAGATTTAAATAGTAATTTTAGAATTACTATTCCTCATTTGGACAGTTGGCAGTTGAGAGAGAGAGGAGAGAAAAGGAAAGAGAAGGAGAGAGAAGATGTCGGAGGATTATGACGATGACATCATCCACCATAGGGATGAGGTGCAGAGCTTCTACCATTAGTGCGTGGTCCCACGCCAGGTTAGGTGCAAACCCCCTTTGTGATTTTTAGCATTTTAGAATATATTTTTGAGTTAAAATGCAATTTGAAAATCCGGGTTTGGGAGTAGAGGTAGATTAGAAAAATGGGCAGAAGGCATAAATTAATTTTTCCTAGTGGGTGGGGGGAAATGTCAAATACTGACGGGTAGGGAAAACTAGGGTTGTAGAAGAAAATTCGGGTAAAATAGAGGAAAAAAAAGGGGTTTCGGACCCGACAGAGGCGACCACGCCCCGGCTAGGAGTGGCCCCACCTAGCGCATAGATAGTCATGCCCGGGAAGGGGTGGCCCCGCCCCGTGTAGGGGCAGCCGTGCCTGGAAGGGGTGGCCCCGCCCTGTGTAGGGGTGATCGTGCCCGGAAGGGGTGGCCCCGCCCCGCACACGGATGATCGTGCCCGGTTGGAGGTGGCCTTGCCCCGTGCATGGGCGACCGTGCCCGGTCGAGGGTGGCCCTGCCTTACGTTCGGGAGGGGCGGCCTCACCCCACACTCGGGAGGGGCAGTCCTGCCCCACGTGGGGGTGGCTACATCAGGAAGGGCGGCCGTGCCCCGAGAGGGGAGATCGTGCCCCAGGAGGGGCAATTGTGCCCGAAAGGGAGGCCTTGCCCTGGGAGGGGCGACTGTGCCCAGAAGGGGCGACCACACTTGGGAAAGGCGTTGCCGCCCCAACAGGGGTGGCTACATCGACGGTAAAGAAGGGGGGTTAGGAAAAACACCAAGAAGATGTTAAAAGAAAGAAGTGGGATAACTTAGAAAAATTATCCCAGGGAGGAGTGTTAAGGGAAGTTAGTGAGAAAAGGAACTCGGGGCAAGGATTTGGTGATTGTAGGTTGTGTGGTATGGTTGTAGTGGTTCAATAGCTTGCAGAATCAAGAGAGGAGATCCGCAGTGATGACGGCGACATGACAGACGATGATGGGAGCGAATCTTCAGGCTCTAGCCCAAGCAGGGCTTCTACACATGCTAGGGTATCCATCCATTAGGGTGCATCGAGCGATGTTGATAGCCCTGATCGAGCGCTAGGATTCAGTGATTTCAACGTTCCATCTCTTGATAGGGGAGATAAAAGTGACACTAGAGGATGTATGATGGATACTGAGGCTTCCCATAGCAGGGCATATAGTGAGTGCCATGATGTCAGAGGGAGAGGTGTTGGATCATACCATGTGGGTCCTGTTCGGGTGAGAGGACCTGTTGGTGGAGAAGAATGCATTGGACGTGGATAGATGTTTGGGATTGAGAGTACCACCACTACCATTGTACCTGTGCGGGTTGATCAACGGGATACTCATATTGGATAGGAGTGAGAGATTCTGTAGCCTCAGCTACATGGAAGTTATTTGACACATTATCGAGGGGAGGGATGGGGAGTTCGCATGGGGGCCATGCATCCTGGCATAGTTGTAAAGAGATATGCACATGGTCTGCTATCAGGAGGGGCTCAGTGTGTGTCATGTGACATTAATTTAGGTATGGGCCTAGGAGAACATCAGCGTGTCCAGGCTAGATGTGGTGAGAGTGGGTAAGCAAGATACAAAATTTCTAGTGGCCTATTGGTACGGTGCAGAGTATGACTAGGTTTGGCGATATCAAGGTTCAGGAGATTTAGATGGGTGGAAGAGATTGTTTGATGATCTAGAGAATGAGGATATAGTGTGGAGGCCATATATGACACGACGCTTCATGAAGTGGAGGTGAGATGAGGATATACATACAAGATACTTCATGACCCCATGTTACATAGTCGGGAGGGAGCCTCAAATAGTGGAGTCACACAAGCCAGACCCAGTGACGAGGCAGTATGGGTTGATACAAGATATTCCAAGTGCTCTGGATATATTTAAATAGATTACATAGCGACCATGGGGTGAGCCGATTTCATTCGAGTTTGCATGGGAGCACTAGGCGATACTGGTGCAAAAGCTAGTGGAGTACCCAGGGAGGTCTTTAGGGTTGGTAGATGCAGGGATCACTATGAGATATGCAACATGGTTTATATGACATTGACCAGTACAAATTACACCAGAGGAGCCGATCAGGGGGGCATTAGGGTTTGGCCCAGAGGATGAGGTTAGATTGGTAGGAGAGAGGGGAGGGAGGAGGAGGAGGTCGAGGAGAGAGCCAGAGGTAGGCAAGGATGAAGGGTAGCAAAGGAGAGGGGCCAGGGCATCTCAAGCAGGAGGAGAGCGATAGAGAGAGCTAGAGGTAGGTAGAGTAGGAGGACGGCGAAGGAGAGCACCATAGGCATCTAGAGAAGCAGAGCTGGAGGCAACCAAAGTAGTAGAGCCGTAGGAGAGAGGGCAGGGGGGAGATGAGGCTGGAGGTCAGTGGATGGTAGAAGAGCTACAAGATAGAGGGCAGGGGGGAGCTAAGGCCAAAGGTCAATAAAGGGCAGGCAGGAGGAGGAGGAGACAAAGAGCACCAGTCGAGCCCAAGGAGGGGAGACAAAACACATAGGCGATGGGGGAGAGGGATGAGGCTGAGCTGATGGACATAGGGCATGAGGGAGGGATGGAGGAGATGGACACAAAGGTACATGATATTCGTCCATTAGCTATGATGCCACCGACAGTAGAGGATTTGGCCACACAATTGAGAGGAGTGGAGGTGAGATTACATATCACCGAGTAGAGGTTGAGAAACTCAGAGGCGGCGAGGAGTAAACTGGGGCTGAAGGTGCTTGTTTTGTGAGCCCAACTAGTAGAGAGTGAGAGGGAGTTCCGAGTGGTGGCTGATGCAATGCCATAGGATTAGACAGAGATGCGAAGGGAGGGAGAGAGGCTACAGGCAGAGATAGAGGAGTTGTGAGCAGAGGTGAGTGAGTTATAGGCAGAGGTGATTCATTTGGAGGGAGAGGTATTGAGGGAGCATGAGGTAGGGGATTCAGTGAGATGGGAGAGGGACAAACTAGAGGTGATGGTGACAATACTTTAGGCAAGGGGTCAATGAGAGTCTAGAGGATTGATAGGTTAGATATTCGTAGAGAGGCTGGCAGAGGTAGAGAGGGATATGGAGGACCTAAGGAGGAAGGTAGAGGGATTGTTGAGAGAGAGGAGGGAGTTGAGGAATGAGCGAGATGAGCTCTATGATAGGGTGGAGGTAGTAGAGGAGACATTGGGAGATATGGGATTGATGTAGGAGAGGGAGGATACCATGATGGCTCAGGTATAGGTGATGGAGACCAAGAGGGATGCCTTACAGTCATAGGTGTAGGTCTTGTAGGGGGAGAGAGATGCAGTGCAGGGGTAGGGACCAACATTACAAGGTGGTGGGACAGGGGAGGGAGGTCAGATATTGCAGGCATAGGTATAGTTGATGCAAGAGGAGAGAGATAGAGCCCTGGAGTAAGTTTCATGGATGGGATAAGAGATTGAGCAACTACGGTTAGCACGAGGTGCATGGGCATAGGAGAGGAGGTCCATTTGTGGATACCAAGATAGATACAGGGCAAAGCGAGACATAGTCAGACAATAGATTGGAGAGCGGGAGGAGTATATGAGAGAGGCGAGCTGCTATATGTGTACCTATTATTCAGTAGTGCCGGATCCAACACAATGGGTACCTACCTATGTTCAAGTGCCACCACAGATGCCAGTGCCATTCTAGTTAGCAGGGACACATACCCAAGGATATAGTAGCATGAGAGAGACACCTCCACGTAGAGCGCCAGTGCTAGAGTCTCCACAGAGATCAGATGCAGGAAGCTCATGGTTTAGAGGATCAGAGGCACAAGATCCCAGTTTTTGACAGGTACACGATGGGATACAGTACAGAGTAGCAAAGATCAGAGCAGAGCCATAGCCCTGTACTCATACTTTATATTTGATGACAGATGATGGATATGTATTGTGATGTATATGATGGACATTATTATGGATGCCATGATGGATATTGTATTTTTGTGATTTTTGATATGATATGCGAGAGCCCTTATTGACACTATGTGATGGATGATTTATTTATGCACATGTATGGTTATGGTACGGTTTTAGAATGACGTGATGTATGAATATGCCTATATGGATTTATGTTTATTCTTCTATGGATGTATGATTATGATGCATGATGATTATGTTGATGCCTAATGTTTATGATGTAGGATGTGATGGATGAATTATGATTATTTCTATGTGGATGATTATTATGATATGCATGATGTCTAACATTTATGATATAGGATGGGATATGAGATGGTATTCATGATGTTTAACACTTATGATTCAGGATGGGATATGATATGATATGTATGATCTTTAATGCTTATGATGTGGAAATGAGCCTAATGATATGAACTAAAGTAAATATGATAATAAATGAGTTATTAATGAAATGAATTTTAAGATGTATAGAATAATTAGTTAAAATTATCCTACACAACCTAAAATGATTATGCATATGTAAGGAACCTAGAATGAGAATGATAATAAGTACATGAAATGCAATGTGATCATAAATGCAAATAAGGGCCTTCATAATGATGAAAAAAAAGAAGGTGATGGGTGTGTAACGACACCTGTCAAGAACCATAAGACTCCTAAGAAGAAAGGGGAAGATGGAAATAATCACCATTTGCACAACCAAAATCTTAAGTTATGGGAAAAGGAAAGATGAAGGATACATGAATGCAATGGAGGAGAAAATGATATGCAATCCTAATGTAAGTTTCCATCTTCGGAGCATTGATTTTTTCTATAGCATAAGACACCAGGTACCATGGTATATGGACCAAGGTGGATTAGTGTCTAATGCATAAATAAATACAGCAAACAAGAAGGCTATACCAATACCCCAAAGTCGTGATGAATTTATCAAGCTAGGTATTGGGATAACCACAAGCACAAAAGGATGTCCCAGCGTAATGCAAGACCTCAGGGGTCTTAGTGGGTACTACGTGGGACAACCAGGAAAAAAATAGACAAAAGAAAAATCAAGATATGCCCCTATGTAAACTAGTCAAAACACACCATAAAATGAGAGATCATGGTGGCCTTGATGAGTGATGATAGGGAGCTCAAATGATAAAAAAAAACCAAAAGCATCAAAATATTTCAATCAATTTCAAAATGTCATTTTCCATAGGATAAAGATGATGGATGGGGTTGATGCAGTATGTTAGGAAGGATACATCCTATTGAGACTAAAAATGGATGCTAAACTAAAAGATTGATAATGATGCAAGATATTCGGAAATTGATTAAATATCGTGACACAAATGGATTCCATTTGTGAAGTACCAGTGAGATAAGGACATATCTTGACAACAAGACAAAATATTGACTCACCCTAAAGACCTAGGGGCTCGAGGGTTGATGAAATATCAGCCTTACCTTCATGAAAGCATAGAGCCCTCATCGTTCAGGAAAATACCATGATAAAAGCAGAAAGAGGATGATGAAGATAGATGATGGAGGACAATGATCAGATAGATCGACCACAAAAGAAAAACAAAGGAAAGCCTCAGGGGTGGATCAAATGATCAGCCTTGCCTACATGCAAGCGTAGGGGTAGCATAGTTCAAAAATACCAACGATGATGGAAAAAAACCCCGGGGGTGGATCAAATGATCAACCTTGTCTACATGAAAGCGCAGGGACTACGTAGTTCACTAAGGATGAAGATAAATGACAAGAGATGATAGGAAACAAAGCCCCCGAGGTGGATCGAATGATTGTCCTTGCCTACGTGAAAGCGCAGGGGCAACATAGTTCACCAAAGATGAGATGGAATCTAGATGGAGATAGACATGATGAATGATCCTAGATGGATATGACCAAAGTGACGATGTGACACAAGATCAGATTAGGATAAAATATCAGGATGTTAGATAGTGGATGATGTTCATCCAATGCTCAACCAAAAGTATACCAAGCAACTAGATGATGCAAGTAGATGGGAGGATAGGGTTGATAGAATGGTAAGGACATTGAGATCTGGAAGGATAAATCATAAAGTAACTAGGACGCAAGGTAGATAATGATTAAGCCCTATACAAATAGTGCATGTTGCCACATTTTCACCAATCGTACATATCCAAGGCACCACACAGGGGTGGTTTTCACCATAGGAGGAATTATTTCTCTTTACTATTTTTGGATTTTTATTTATTTTTGATAATTTTTTACTTTTTTTTTGTATTTTTGAGATTTTACTAGCAAGGATACCCCAGTTGACCTAAGTATAATTTTTTTTTCAAATGCATGAAATTGATGGGTTCTTCTAGGGGCTCTCCTTTAGGTGTAGATAGCCTGTATGCTCTCGAACCATATTTGGTGGTGACGATGTAAGGGCCTAACGAATTAGCTTCAAAATTTCCCTTCTTATCCCGATCTTGCTAATTCCACTGATTTTGTTTAAGGACTAAATCACCAACATTGAATTGATGAGGGCAGACCTTGTTATTGTAGCTTCTCTTGAGATGATGTTGATAGGCTTGTAGATGGTTGTAGGTTTTGACCCATTTTTCATCCAAAAGCTCCAACTGAGCAAGTCGTGCAACTCGGGTGTCTTCGTCGGTGATCAGGTTCTTCAAAGATATGCAAAATGATGGGATTTCGACTTCGATCGGCAATATAGCTTCGACACCATAGACAAGTGAGTATGTAGTGGCTCCAGTGGGGGTGTGGATGGAAGTGTAATAGGCCCAAAGGGCAGGATGGAGGTGGAGATTCCAATCTCGGCCAGTGCTATTAACCATCTTTTTAATGATTTTAATTAAGGTTTTGTTGGTTGCTTCTGCTTGACCATTACCCTGGGGGTAATAGGGAGTAGACCAACGATGTTGTATATGATAAGTCTCGCTAAGGAATTTCATGCACTTATTTTTGAATGGTGTTTCATTGTTAGTAATGATGGTGGAGGGGATTCCATACCTACATAGGATATGGTAAAGGATGAATTTGGATATCTGAACATCGGTAATTTGGGTGAGTGGTATGGCTTCCACCCACTTAGTAAAGTATTCAGTGGCTATGATGATGAAAGTATGACTGTAGGAGGACAGAGGGTAAATCTTGCCAACCAAATCAAAACCCCATTGTAAAAAAGTCCATGGTGTCGTAATAGGTTGTAACTCTTGTGCCAAGGCATGAATCAAATCTGCATGTTGTTGACAGGGAAGACACCTTTTGACAAACTCGCAAGCATCATGTTCCATAGTTGGCCAGTAATATCCCACTCTAAGAATCTTCTTAGCTAAGGTCATACCATTAGAATGGGCCCCATAGATACCACTATGCACTTCTACTAGTGCGGTGTGGGCTTCGGTATCATTTAAACACTGGAGGATGGTTCCATCATACCCACATCGATAAAGAATATCACCTATGATGGTGTAGTGGGTTGTGCGTTGGATAAATGAATTTCACTGGTTATGTGTGAGGTCAGATGGTAAGGTGTTGTCATGAAGATAAGTGTAGATGTCTTGGTACCAGGGGGATTCAGGACCTACAATGTCACATACTATTTCACTCTCAAGAATGTCATATGCAAATATTAACAGTTGCTCTACAAGGAACTCACATTAAGTACAATCTCTGGGCATGTCCAGGAGAGAACCGATGGTGGCCATGATGTCAACTACTTTATTCTGAACTCTAGGTATTTGATCAAATTGGATGGAGGAGAAATACTTCTTGAAGTCATCTACCATTTGTTTGTAAGGTAAAAGCTTTTCATATTTTGTTAGGAACTCATCATTAACCTACTTGATAACCAGTTTGGAGTCACCAAGGACATGCAGGTGAGAGATATGCCATTGGACTGCAATCTTAAGGCCTATGAGAAGAGATTCATACTCAACAATGTGTTGGTGCAAGGAAAGGCCAATCTGAATGACTTTGGTATGTAGTCACCTTGGGGAGTGACGAGAAAGACTCCTACTCCTGATCCATTGTTAGTGTGTGACCCATCAAAGTATAGTGTCCATGTGGTGGCTTCCGAAACTAAAAAGACCCCTTCATCTGGAAGCTCTATTTCTAAAGGATAAGCATCCACTAGTGGGGAATCTACTAGTTGATCCATAATTACTTGTCCTTTGATTGCTTTACGATCCAAATATTCTATGTTAAATTCATGTAACAACATGACCCATTTAGCCATGCGGCCAGTGAGTGTTGTTCTTGATAACATATATTTGAGTGGATCAACCTTAGAGATTAGCTTGACTGGATGAATAAGCATGTACTGTTTGAGTTTTTGCGAGACAATCCTTCTCCATTGGGGAATAATTGAGCTCATAACCTACCAAAGTTTGGATGATATAGTAAATTTCTCTTTCTTTGGATGACTCATAGTGCTGTGCTAACAGTGCCCCCAGTGCCACGGAAGTAGCTGAAATATAAAGGAGCAGTTTTCCCAGAATAGGTGGCATGAGAATAGGCGAGTGAGCCAAATATTATTTGATTTGATCAAAACTGAGTTGACATTGTGGGTTCCACTTAAATACAGTATCTTTCTTCAGGAGGTGCATGAACGACTGACACTTGTCGACTAGTTGAGCAATGAACCTTCAGATAGATTGGAGCTTACCTTGCAGACTTCTTAGTTGTTTTAGATTACAAGGTGGAGGAATTTATATGATGGCCTTGACCTTAGCAGGATCAACCTCAATTCCTCTATGGGAGACAATGAATCCTAAGATCTTTTTGGATGTGACACTGAAGACACATTTCTTCAGATTCAGACATAGCTTGTACGGTTCCAGACGTTCAAACATATTTTTGAGGATTGCAAGGTGCTCTTCCCTCATTCTTTATTTTCCTAACATGTCTTCAACATAGTCTTCCATTATTATGTGAATGAGGTCATGGAAGATAACTGTCATGGAACGTTGATATGGTGCCCCCACATTCTTGAGGCCAAAAGACATGACATTATAACAAAATGTACCCCAAGGTGTTGTGAAGGAATTCTTGTGTTGGTCCTCAGGGGCAGTCTTAATTTGGTTGTGGCCAGAAAAACCATCCATGAGGGATAACATCTCATGTCTTGCAGTGAGATCGACCAACATATCAATATTTGGTAAAGGGAAGTCATCCTTAGGACAAGCTTTGTTAAGGTCTCAGAAATTTGTATAGATTCTGATATCTCTATTGGGTTTAGCAACTGGGACTATATTGGAGATCCACTCAGAATAGTCAATTGGTCAGATGAATCCTTCCTCCAACATGTTTTCTAATTCTTTCTTAACCATGAGGACCACTTGAGGGTGCATTTTGCAGAGTTTCTGCTTGATAGGTTTTGCATCAGGATGGACATCTAGGTGATGTACCACCAAAGTTGGATCAAGGTCGGGCATGTATGAGTATGTCTAGGAAAATTTGATGATTCCTTCTTTAAGGAGCTTGTTGATGGTAGAGTTTTCTTCTTCTGATTGTGCCTTAGCCATATAGGTGATTTTGGGGTTTTCCTCAGTTCCCAAGTTTACTGCTTGTGTTTCTTCGATCAAGATGGATGATCGACCGAATAGTGGAGTTCCTACGAGCGGAAGATGAATGTCCCCATCTTCTAGCACCTCTTCAAGGTTTTCACTAGGAGATACACCCTTTATTTTTAATTTTTCACAGTAACAAAGTGCCTCAGGGAGGTTTTCACTAGGTGACCCATTTTGATTTTGTTTCTTTTTATTTTTGTGGTTAGGGCGTTGATCTTCCCCCAATCCCATGAGATGCACATATTGGTCCATTGAGGGAAAGGTTTTGGGAGGTGTGGTACCTTGTAGGTCATAGTCTATAAGCTCGGGGTGTTTGATTGATAAGGTGATGGTGCAGACGAACATGCATTCAAACATGGAAGGGAGGTCAACGTGATCTAGGTCATCGTATGCATAAATGATGGATTCATCCTCTGGTATGTCTTCAAGGGAACCTTCATCCACACTGACATTGTTGGAGGCACTAGATGATGCTAGAGGGCCCTTTTGTTTCTAGTCATAGCCCAAGCCTATATTCTTTGGACTCATGGATGCTTCTACAGGTTGCCATTTTCCTTGCTCTTCTATACCAAGACCTCCTCCTTGGTATTTTCACTTTTCAACTAAATTAGACACACACAGATAGACTTCCTAGAAATATTCTATGAGGGGATGTGATATCTCAGGTTCTTCTCTATAAACCCACTGACTGACATCTTCTTCCATTTGATCCTAAAGGGAACCTAGATCTCTGAATGTTGTTGAACCCATGTTGTTGGAAGTGAGTGTGAGTGTCTTCTCTTCTTCTTTGGGGATAGATGGAGAAGGTTGGCCATATGTACGTGGTGAGGGTGGCATGGTTGCCATGTTTAATGTTGTATGCATTTTGTACTCTCCTCATCCTTTTTTAATGATCTGGACCTTAGTGATGGTGGAACCAGGTGTGGATGATGGCGTGGATGATGTGGTGTTTAATGTGTTAGTGGATGGATGAGAATTCGATGTCTAGGATGCTCCCATTTCAATCCCAGGGTAGTAATGAGAATGTGGAAAGGAAGCTTCGAGGGCACGCCAATATTCAAATGGATGAGAGTCGGCTTGCATAGTTACTTCCATTCCTTGAAATGGGAATTTCAGACATTGGTGATAGGTTGAGGGGACAACTTGCATAGAGTGGATCCACGGGCGGCCAACAAGGATGCTATATGAAAGTTACAGGTCTAGAACATGACACATAATATATTGGACAATGGGGCCCACCTGAATAGGAAGACAAATAGTACCCTCAGAATCTTGCTCTACGTTATCATATGCTTTGATGGTGATAACTTGATTATTTAGGTCAGCTTGGGTGTATCCCACCTGTTGTATAAACTTTAATGTACACAGATTTAGAGAAGAACCATTATCTACCAGTACCCTTTTCACTTTATGATAATTCACCCCAACCTCAAGGTGAAGGGGATGGTTATGACTTGAGTCAAGGTGCGACATATCCTTCTGACTGAAACCCAATTGGTAAGTTGTGGACAAATTTCCTACCAATACTTGGAATTGTGTGGGATCTATGTCATTGGGGACTTGAGTGCTCTATAAAGCGTTATCTAGGATGTCTTGATGCACGGGGGAATAATTAAGAAGATCTAGGATAGAAATTTGAGCCGAAGTCTTACCTAAGTGATCAAGGATGTTGTACTGCAAACTAACATATGGTAGCTAGGTAGAAGCGGGTGCTGTTGGGACCGTGATGTGGGTGCGATGAGTGGTAACAACACATTGTGGATCTTTTCCTTTGACACATATCATGGATACACATGGCTCCACTTGTTCTACGTATGTGACAACACCTTGGTAATTGTATGGCACATTTTTATAACTGATGTTATTTGTGCTGTTATTCTAGTTGTTGTTGTTGCTAGGTCCATGATTGGAGTTGGATGTACTAGGACCTTGATTATGCTTGGGAAAATAATTTTGATATATTTGAAGCTGAGCATTAGATGAAGTCACCATGTTAGCATCCACATGGATTTTC
Organism: Sequoiadendron giganteum; assembly: GCA_007115665.2. Taxonomy (NCBI): domain Eukaryota; kingdom Viridiplantae; phylum Streptophyta; class Pinopsida; order Cupressales; family Cupressaceae; genus Sequoiadendron; species Sequoiadendron giganteum. The sequence goes on from CM021102.1 coordinate 633,411,797, forward strand.
CCCCAATCTATGAGATTTTGGACATAGGTTTTCAGATTTTGGCACTTATCCAATGTGTGTCCCTTAATCTTGTGAAATTCACAATACTTGTTCTCTTTGAACCAAGTCGGCTTGAGTTTGGACTCATCAAGGGGCTTGGTTACAAGATAAGTGATGGGGTAGTTAGCTTTGAGGAGATTCTTAAACATGACACTAAGGGGTTCTCCCAATTGAGTAAACTAACATTTATTTCCCCGCTGGTTTTTTTGATTTGACTATTGTTAGGGTGCTCCTTGGGGCATGAATATGGCATTTGGGATTGACTGCTACTATCGAGGAGGGTATTTTTACGAGGTGATAGCCACCTGGACATGTTTGGTGTCAGTGACACCATCATTAACAACATTCTTATTTTTATTCCAATAATGAGGTTTGTTCCCAAAGGATCTCTCTTTATCATAATTGAAAATTGTGACTTGCCCTTTAGCAACAAGGGCTCTTTCTAGGATAGGACCCTTCTCCACTAGTGCTGTGAAAGTGGTGATGCAGTGGTGTCAAAATTTGTGAGCCATGTTCGGATGATAATTTTCGATAAACAATGTAACTATATCTTTTTACTATAGTGGGGACTTTATCTGACTAGCTAAGGCTCACCATCTTTGCAAATAGATTGCAAAGGTCTCTCCATCACGCAGTTTTTCTTTCATGAGATCAAGTATGTCAATATCCTTCTCCAGATTAAAGGAGAAGTGGGAGACAAATTGTTTTGATAGTTGTGCAAAAGATTTGATGGATCTTTTTTCAAGGCCCATGAACCAGTTAAGGGTGACTCCCTGTAGGCTCTTAGGGAACAGTCAGATGAGGTAGTTGTCATTGTGCATGAATTTTTGGCAGTGGGCATAAAAATCTTGTAGATGAGATTTGGGATCTTTGGTTCCCTTGTACTTATCGAATTTTGGTATTTCAAAGTGTTTAGGGAAGGGAACCACGGAAATGGAGGGATCAAATGGATAGGGACAAATTTCCTCAAACTTGAATGACTGCTTGCTCATCCCAGCTTGTAAATCCTTCAACGCAACTTTGAATTCTTCCAAGTCTTTGTTGGTGGGTGTTGTAGGAGTCGAAGTAGGCTAATTGCATGGGTAGTATTGTTGGTATGATGAGGATGAAACTACAATGGTTGGATCATAGACAGGTTGAGATGCATAAGAAGGCATTTGTTGGTTCTGATTGGTGCAAGTGGATTGTGAATTGATGTATGGTGGATAGGAGGATGATGGATTATGATAAGTAGAAGCCACTTGTTGGTAGGGTGGTTGTTGTTGGTAATAGGAACTAGATGAAGGACCCTGCTATTGTGAAGTATTTTGGTAATACAAAGAGGTAGAACCTCCTTGTTGATATGACGAGGGTTGTTGGTAGTAAGGGATGAAAGGTGCACCCTGCTGCTAGGATTGTTGTTGTTGGAGATAGGGTGGATAAGATTGGTATTGATGTGTAATGGTGGGCTGCTGCGTAATGTATGGGGGTGGATTTCATGGCTACTGGTAGGGATTGGTATGTGATTGTGGAGGATTGGAGTAAAGTAGTAGTTGGGTCTATGTTTAGTTCTGAACAGCCTGATGAGGATTTGAATTAAGATGAGATGAAGCTATGTATGTGTTGGATGGATGATAAAGATATTTTTTAAAAGGGTTATTTTGTGTTTGCATAGGAATATTTATATGTTGCGATGGAGGTTGATGTTGTGGTTGTTGTTGGTAAGATGGGCGAGATGGAATATGTTGTTGTTGTGGGACTGCTATAGAAGTGCCATGTGGAGGTTCTAGCTATTGAGATGTTGTTTGAGTCACCTGGTGTGGTGGTCACATAGGCATCGAGAAATTTTGTTGTGGGATGGATATGTTGTGCTACGGAGGTTGTTGATGAGGTGGTAGGGATGAAGCAATAGCTGTAGTAGCGTGTTGTGGTGGTGTTTGCGATGAAGTGGATTAGTGAGGATTAGTAGGAGGCTATTGGAATGCAGGCGGTGGAAAGTTGTTAGTGGAGGTAGATCCTAGAGGTGGCATTAATGCAAGGGTATGTATGCCCCAATATTGATAGGTGGCTAACTAGGATGTTGAGTTGGAAATGGTGGAGCAGATGGGATGTATGGTGGCATGTTGTAGGCATAGGGATTGTGGTGCTCGGGTTGTGCTGCAGAGGTTGCAATTGGGAGACGAGGATAACTAATGACTTGGTGTATCACAACATTTCCAAACTCAGGATGATACCAATTCTCTGTGGGTGCACCTTCAGGGACATATGAATTCCATGGGATATTTTGTAAAGTTTGTAGATGGTAAGGTGCAGGAAGAGTGTGGGTACCGACATATTGTGACACATCAAAATCGGATGGTAGTTTGAATCCTTTCATGAGCAAGGTGGATAGAATCTTATCCCCACATTCATTGAGTAGATGATCCATCATCTGAACATTAACATGATCATTAAGGTATTAATCAACAGTGACTTCAGGTTGATTTACCATGTTCTCGTCATCGGGTGGTGTGGTGTTTTGGATGTCAATGTTGGATTGGGATGAGGCACCGTTATGAGGATCTTGTGGGATACTTGGAACGTTGTTAGGATCTTGTGGGATGTTCGGTTGGGAACCTTGGGCTTGTTGGTCTGCCATTTTTTTTTTTTTTTTGTGAATGACTCTGAACGGGCATGAACATGCAAAACAACTAGGTGGTCTAAAATGTAACTAAGCTTCTAATGATGAAGATTTGGATTGATTGATTGGATAATTGGATAAATATTGTATTGGATTTTATTGGATTGATCGATAAAATGATTGATAGGATTGGAATTAGATTAAAGATCAATTGATTAGATGATGGCAAGGGTTTCTAAACTGGGTTCAGAGATCACCCTAGGTGACTTAAGGTGCTCATTGATCGGATTAAAGGATGAATTGATGGTCACGACACCAAATCCACCTTGAGATGGAAGGGGATTGATAGGGCCAAGGATGATGATCAACTTAGGATAGATGGCCATCCTAAGAAGACGTTGAAGGATGACGATCAGGTTCAGGTACCCAGGTCAATTCAGATAATGACTTCAAATGAAGTTAAGAGGATTTGGATCGAGAAAATGGTAATGGATGTATAACCTAAGGATGATTATGAATGCAACCTATATGATTATTTGGATGATGATTTGGATGCAAATAGATCATGATATAGGTGAATGAGATGTGAAAACAACTAGGTAGACAACAAGGTTTTCAGAAACCATGGGAAACTAGATTTTTAGATCAGATTCAAGAAATAGATGCAGTTTTGGGGCAGGTTCGCCGAAACATGGGCAGGGTCGCTGAAACTAGGGCAGGGTCACCAAAACTAGGGTTGGGTCACCCAAATAGGGATAGGGTCACCCAAACAGATCCTGGTTTCAACTTAGTCTGAAAAATGATTAAGTGGCACCAATAAACAAACTTCCAAAATGGGCAAACAGATTTGCGAGATGGGGAAACGATCACTCAAAATGGGTGAATGAATGTATGAGGCTACGAAACGACACTCAAAATGGGAAAATAGGTTCCTGGAACAGGGTAACGACTAGTCGGAAAGGGGGAATGATGTTCAGAAGGGCGAACGGATATCCAAAATGGATAGATGGATGGTCGGAATGTGTAAACAGATACTCCAGATGAGGGAATGACACTCAGAACCAGAAAATGGGTTCTCAAAATAGGCTAATGGCTAGCGAATAGAGGCTGAAAAAGGTTGTTCGGAGGGTAGGGCCACCCCTTTTAATGCAGGGTCGCCCAAACTAGGGCAGGGTTGCCCAAACAGGAAAAACTGCCAAAAGTTTGACTGGGTCAGGGTAAAAAATAGTTGAAACAGGGGGCAGGGTCACCCCTTTGAGGGAAAGGTCACCTGTTTGAGGGAAAGGTTGCCCCTTTGAGGGCAATGCCGCCTGTTTCAGGAAATTTGGTGATTTTTGACTTGGTTTGGGTGAAAAATGACTGAAACAAGAAGGGTAGGGTCACCCCTTTGAGGGCAGGGTCACCCGTTTGAGGACAAGGTTGTTGGTTTCAGGGCAAGGTCACCTCTGTGTATTGGTCTGAACCTAACTTAGTAAAAAATAGTGATGGCAAAGGATAAAATGACAAGTAAAAGGCCAAAATTGATTGAAAAACACTATTTTTTCACAAGAAGACACTTTAAACAACACAAGCCTAGTTTTAGTATTAAGAGTATGTTCAACATGGTCCTCTATCTAGGCTTAAAAAGGTTGCTAAGGGAGTCCCCGATATACGCACAGTACGTGGGGCACAACCATGAACACCAGTCTATCACAAGCGTGAGTCGAGAGCAGCCAATGAGATACTGAGAGTTCAGACCAACTCTTCATGTCTTATCTAGGTATCACCCTAGCTTTGATGCTTTGCTAGACATGACGTGACTGGATTGAGGTATAAATTTTTCCTCCCCCCTTTATATACCCCGCCGATATGCGTGGTTGGAATCGTCCCTTGGAGTGATGAAATCTCCAAGCAGGTCCCACTAATAAAATAAAAATGGATAAAACAACTAAGTGGACTACAATTTCTCTTCACTTAGAATTGCCAAATGGTGCAAGGGGATTGGATACATCAATAGCCCACTTTCAAACATGACAAGCAAGTTTATTGACCCTTTAATTAATCTTATGTTCCTAGTTTAGAAATGAAAGCAAAAGATTAACTAAACATGCTTGCTCCTCCTGCAACAAACGTGTTAGTAGTTTCATTTTATGTCTTTGATGAGTGAGCTACACAAATGTTAGTAACGAAACACACTCAACAAGAAAAAGAAGTTTGTAGGTCAGAAATGGAAAAACAGTCAGAAACTGAATGCTGAAATGAAAAATTGTGAGTAACTGTTTACCTATCTTTACCTCTATTTCGGGCATGGCCGCCTCTGTGTTTTGGGCAGAGCAGCCTGTTTGTCCAGAACCTACATAAAAGTCAGATAAAATAGAAAATAGAAATGCAGAAAATATGGCTTTGGGAGGGGTCTCCCCTTTTAGGGCGGGATCACCTGTTCATCGGTGGGGTCACCCCTTTCTAGGCGAGGTCGTCTATTTGTGAAGCTGAACCTGCAAAAAGTCAGAAAAACCAAAAAATAGAAATGCAAAAAATATGGATTTTAGCGATGTTGCCCCTTTGAGGCTGGGGTCACCTGTATGTGGGTGGGGTTGCCCCTTTCTGGGCGAGGTTGCCTATTTGTGAAGCTGAACCTGTAGAAAGTAAAAAAAAACTAGAAAATAGAAATGTAGAAAATCTAGCTTTGGGTGGGGTCACCTGTTCATGGGTGGGGTCACCCTTTTCTAGGTGGGGTTGCCTGTTTGTGAAGTTGAACCTATAGAAAGTCAGAAAAAAACCAAAAAATAGAAATGCAGAAATTCTAGATTTGGGTGTGGTTGCCCCTTTTGGGGTGGGCTTGCCTATTCGTAGGCGGGGTCGCCCCTTGAGAGTGGAGTCACCTCTGTGTTCCTGAACTTGCAAGATTTCAAAATACAACAAATGTGAAAGCAATGGACCTATGACGTGGGTCCTTTTGGGCGTGCCAGAAATGTGTGCAGTGAAAGTTATTACCTCCTTATATGCAAAACTAATTAAGAAATGCAAGATAAAACAACACTAGACCACCTCAAGATTAGGCTACGTTGAACACAAATAAAAGAAAGATAAAACAAGAAAGTATACATTTTACTTGTGTTGATCCTTGGTTGGACCTTGATAGTGTTTTTGATGTGTGCTCTTTGATGGCAAGCTTGTAATGATAGTGGTAGTTGAATGATTAATGATGGTGGGTGAGTGCAATAATGGCTAGCAGAATGCAAAATGCAAGAGAGCTGCAATAATGGCTAGAATGCAAAATGGCTTGAAAACATAAGTGTGATAAGAATACATAAGGTCCCCTAATGAATGAAAAGAGGAGTTATTTATAGAAGAGATTGAATTCTCTAGAGGATTCAACAATCAGGATTGAGTCACCATGGCCAAGATGGAGGGCTATTGTGATTTGAGGCCTCACAAGCTCTCACATCTTTCCATGTGGGGGATGAAGTGTCCAAAGGACATGATGAGATGAAAATGGTACAAATGATGTGGAAAAGGCCATGTGGACCCAAAGTACTTGCAAGTACCTTGGGATTGAAGATGTTTTCTTTAAAAAAGTATTCCTTGTCCCCAAGTGGGGTTGAAAGTGACAAGTGAGGACTTTTAGAAAGTCTACTCTTGTCACCATGGGGATTGGAGAAGAAATTAGAGGAATAAAAATGAATTTAAAATTCACAATCTTGGAAGAAATTCATGGATAAGACAAGGTCTTCCAAAAGGAGGTCCTTGTCCATGTACTTGATGTGACTTTTGAGAGGTCATGGGGAAGACAAATACATGGGGGGAATAAGTGTGAATTTTTAATTCACATGGGGAAGAGGTCAAACCAAATGAGGTAAGTACCATGAAAGGTTGACTTAAGGACATGCTAGAAAAGTTAAGTGATTAGGATTAAAGTTGTGCAAATAGGTGATTAGGTAAATTAATGAGGATTAGAGGCAAGTGGCTAAATATGAAGGATGTGAATTTAATTCTGATTAAGGATATGGCCATCCTAATGGGGGATTAATTAGATTAACCTAGATTAGTGGAAAAGTTATGGAGGATGGGACAATGAGAGAGAAAGAATGAATTAAAAATTGAAAAGGATAATTGACTAAATAAAATAAATTGATTGATTTATTTAATTTAGAGAGGAAATGGTGAAGGATAAATTATTTAATTAAATACTATTGGGAACCTTAGAGAAAGGGGATAGTATTAATTAAATGCATCGATTAATTAATATAGACGGATTAGATGAATAAATGATAGGATTTTGACCATATGGAAGTGTTCAATTTTAGGTGTCTACAATATAATGACACATACTATTAGTTAGCTTCAACTTTTAAGTGTATGTTTTTTTCCATATTGTACTTTGAACATAATCTATTTTATATTGGTTCCACCATTATAATACATCTCGACTTCTATAAAAACAAATTAATAGATCACAAGACTACTACATATCATTGACCTAACTTTGAATAAACTATTACATAATGATCTCAACCATAAATAGAAAAGTATAAATAACATACCCCTAATAAGTTTTTAATGTTTCTAGAAATATATATATATAAAAAGAAAAAAATAGAGAATTGCAACCTATATATATTTATGAAAACCCCATTTTTACAATATTTCTGTCAATATTGATGATAAAAAGCTAAAATTTTCCTCTTATATTTATGTATGATCCTCAAAAATTAGTAAAAAGTGTATCTATTGGGGATATGTAGGTAAATGTTTAAAAAAGTTAATGTTAAATATCATCACCTATGCCCAAATTGTAACTGCAATAGCACTTTGTGAGACCCTCTATAAAAAATGTAGAAGATAGACCACATGCAACACAAGATATTTTTATGGGCCAAGATACCCCAATATTTAATATATGTTGAAATAGAATAAACCTTTTAGGTAGGAAAAAATATACAATACTTATAAAGGAGGAAACCACTCGTTGTATATGCAAAATATAAATCTAGTATAGTCCTTCTCATTTCCCAATTAAATAATGAAAGGGTAAAATAATAAATCCAATATAGTCCTACTAATTTTCCAATGTAATTAATTATACAATTTATCCACATCACTCATATAATAAATTTAGGGATGTGTGCCACATTTCAACATCTCCTTCCACCTACATACATTATAATATCATATCACTTGGTAGATAACATGTAATTTTTAAGAGATGCATCTCTTGGGAGGAAATAAACTAAATGAGAAAGAAAGAATAAATTAATAAATGAAATAGTGAACTTGAGGATATAGGTGGGGAGGCATGGATGTAGTTTATGATAATTGCAATGAGTGTAAGAAGACTAAAAAGAGGTTAGAAAAGATTTAAAATGGATGAAAAATATGAAGACTTAGAGAAGAAATATCAAGTGTAAATGAGTGGAAAATGGTGGATTAAGCCCTACCAAAAGATGAAACAAGGAATTGATGAAGGTTAGCAAATGGTTAGTTATTACAACTAAATAATATATATGAAAGGAAAGTAGAGTGCAAAATACGCCTTCCTAATACTAATCTTTAGGAAAGAGATACAGAAAATCTTTTAAAACTTGCAATTACATAACATAAAGATGCACATACATGAATAACATAATAGATAATAAAACATGAATACTAGATTTACATGGGAAAACCCTTTTAGGAAAAAAACCCACACACCAAAGAAGAGATCTCTTGTATTACAGTAAAACTTAAATTACATACAAGTTCAGAGCTATGCTCTTTCAGGTGCTTTGTTGCGAGAATGAAGGTGTTGTCATTGATGTATGGATGTAGGTTATTGGCTATATATGTCGAGGATATTGAGAAAATTGTAATGAAGGTTGCAGGTGTTCAGTGGTTGCTTCGAGGTTTTCTCCAGGATTTGCTCCTATGTTTGTATGGTTCAGATATGTTGATCATGGTTGTTGGAAGCTACTATATCCTGATTCTTGGCGTCTGATTTATTTTATAGTGTGAGTTATGTTCACCAGTTGTGAACTATGGTTTTCTGTGTATCTGGCTAAGGCTCAAGAGAAATTTTGTTGGTCTAGATTTATTTTTGGTTGAGTCTTATGACTTCCAATTCTAGAGTTAAGTTGGTATGATAGTTGTGAAGATAATTGTGGTGTCTAGAAGGATTTGATCATGCTAAGGGTTGTGTGTGCTTAATTGTTCTATGTGCTTTACACTAGTTTGGTCAACCTTGTGTTGAACACTACTTTCAAAGTTAATGAAGCATGTTGGGACCTATTTGGGTCCTCATGAAGCATGTGTTTGGGTTTCCCTCATTCTAATTCCACCCTAAGATATTTTTGCACTAACCTAATTTGAATTTAATAATGGATGGCTGACTTTGGATATGTTTCAAAGTTGAAGATGGTATAAATACTGTGAGAGAGGGGCACCACCCATAGCAAGGACCCAAGTCATGAAAGGCCAAGAGCGGAAAGGCTGCCCTAACCCACCTTAGTTTAAGGGGAAGTTAGGATGATGAGGATGAGAATGATGAGGATTATGTGTTCTTCAACTACTCTACAATCCTCAATGTTGGAAGGAGACTAGATGAGTCAGCCTTTAGAGTCAGATTTATGTCTCAGACAACTCTCTATTTGAGGATGGAAGTGCAGTTCCAGGACGACAACATGGCGCGCTAACATCTCATAGGTGCGCTAGCGTCTGTACAACCAGAGAAATGAAAATATGTAAATCTAACTCCGAAAGGGAGACTATCAACCTAGTCTAGAGATTTTTGAAGTGATAAAATGAGATTAAGTAAACAGAAATGCAGATACGAATACGATAAAGGAAATGTATTACCACCAAGGTGACGAAGATGATCTTGTACAATGCTCTCCTCGCCAACTTGCTCCAAGTTCCCTCCACCTGCACATAATAAAGGGAGAAATTGTTGGGTCTGTATAGGGGCCTACCTTAGTCAGACCCCCGTCTTGGTGTTTCCACCTCCGTGGAAAACCAAGTTTGGAATAGTAGAGATAAATGATAAAGAAAAGAAACTACAAGCTACATCAATAGAAAAACACTACAAGTAGTACGTGCTTACTTAATCAAAAGAAAAGAGAGAGATTGTAGGAGCTTACCGCCTCCATCCAAAGCACTCAAGGCTCATGGAGGAGTGAATGAGAGGGACTCAAGCCTCTATTTCCATGGTGTCTGTCCTGTGCTCACCCCGTTGGAGTGATGGAGTAGTGGATTTCTGCAATGGAGTGAATGGTGCTGCTACAAAGCTTGTGAATGGATGCTCAAAAGCATGGAGAGAATGTGCCAACTTGTTCAAAACTTGAGAATGGAAGAATGGAGTGAGAATATGAAGGATAAGATGAAAAATGACCATATTCAGGTTGGCCAGCTAAAGAGGGACATTACTCTATGGCTTCCAATAAAAAATGTAACGCCTCTACAGTCTCTAGTTGCAGGAATTTTCCAGGGATGTAAGCACGTTGCACGAATGTCTGCGCACCACGCACGCCTCCTTGATAGAAGCTCCCCCACCGACATGCAAACTAGGCGCAAAGTGGAATTACACCTCTGCTTTTGATTTTTTAAAGTGTTAAGGGTCAAATGTTAGGGGTGAAAATTCATGTTGATACATTTTTCCCCCACTTTAGCGAGCATGAGTACTAATGAGTGCTTCAGTAAAGTAGAGTAGTAAGGAAGTAACAAAGTAAGAGATGTATACCTGAATGGATAAGGAAGCAAAGCACGGTCTGGCGAACTCGAAAGTGCAAGAAAGGACTTCATAGTTCTGCAAAACTACAAAGCTGAAGCACAAAAGTACCTTATAGGTTCACGATCCTGCAAGGGTGGTATCCTTCAAGAAATCTCACATGAAGGAAACAAGGACAAGCACCTTACAACCCCATAGACCTGCAAGGAAGGTATCCCCCAATAACTCTCACATGGAGGAAGACCGAGAAAAACACCTCACAGACCCGCAAATTTGCAAGGAAGGTATCCCCAAGAACTCTCACATGGAGGAAGCTGAACAAAGCAGACTCCATAGAGCTAGAGATGAGGACATGTTTACCTGCAAATAGAACACATTAGGAAGTGGCCGCACAGGCCAGTGAATGGATAGTCACGTAGACCATCGAAAAGTTGTAAGAATTTCAAAGGGCTCCCTCAGGTACCCTTCAAAAGGAAGGAGGGTCCACTCAAGGGACTTGTTGTTTGAAAGGTAGGGTCTAGCCAGGCTGCCCCCAAGCTAGATGTGAAGATGCAAAGACGGTCTAGTCGGGCTGCCCCTAGACTAGACGTCGAGAAGTGAAGCTAGTCTAGTCGGGCTGCCCCCAAGCTAGATGCCATAGAAATTGGTTGAAAAATTTAGAAGGGGTCCCTCAGGAACCCGACGTGAAGAGGCAGGGTCCACTCAAGGGATACTCAGTTCAAGAAGCTTAATGTCTTCCTTTTCGAATCAATTCATCATCAAGGAATCTTTTTGAAAGATGTTCACTTCATCAAGGAATTCGAAAGGAAGGATATGTGCTCATGCGAGGGGAAGACTAAGACCATTCATGCTTCAGAGGAGGATTTCCAAGTCCTTTCTTTATGAACCCCTGATGAAGGAAACATGTTCTGTTAGGGTTCCAAGTTAAGAATGTTGTTCTAACAAGGAAGTGTGTGAAGGGTCTTCAAGAAAAGATTCATTTGGCAATGAATGCATTTTCTAAAGACTAAGAAAAATAGAAGGTGCATTGTCACATAGGAAAGGGACAACTCAAGAAAATATGAGAGAAAGATAAAGTGAAAAGTAAAAAAAAATAGATCACGTACAAAGGGCACAGGGGGATCTAGTTACGTGGGGTCAGATTTTCCTTTATTTATATATATGTAGGTAACCATGGTAAGAGGCGAAAGATCATCAATCCGCAACCACATCAGGAAGAATGCACGAAAGACAAAGTAAAATAAAAGATTGGGTCAACATGGAAGGAGGCCTAAATACTCCCAATGTTTTGCATCATCCCCAATTTACCGAAAGTCAATCACAATCATGAAAGAATGATGACACATATAGAGGAATATTTACAACACAAACACCACATCTACATCCACAGACAAACAAAGGTCACGAGGGTCATCCAGGCACATGTAGAATGGTCACGGGGGAAGCACATGTCACAAAATGCACACATATCTAATCTAAAGATCAAGAAGAGGGTCTCCCCCTAACATTGGTTGACTAGGAGGTCATTGGCTTCCCACTCTAGATCTTCGAAGGAAGGAAGATGAGCCTACAATGGTGTTATGTTAAGGGGGGTAGCTTTCGATCCTCCCGCAAAAAGGGCCAAAGTAGAGGGACCTGTAAGGTCTTCATCACTTAGCTCTTGTGGGTCCAGGGTCAATGACCTAGTGAAGATTGCTGATAGTGTCGGAACTTCGTCCACCAAGTTAAAAATACACTTAATAGGAGTGCCATTTTTCACCTCGGCAAACGAAGGAGTTTGTATCTGAGGTTCACTACTAGGCTCATTGAGAGACTTGAGAGTAGTGACAAACTTGGGAGAGGCTGGGACCAGTTCCATTACTAAGAAAGAACAAGTCATCTTGGGGCCACCTTTCGGCGAAGGTGGGCTCTTCTTATGTCCTCCATTGCTAGAGGGGCCACACTCTACCTTCTTCTTCATTACAGGAGGTGAGCTCCCCATAGATGAAACAAGGAGTGTCAAGGAGGAGGAGGAAAGAGCCACAGTCAACATAACCAAAGTGTTAACCATGTCCATGGGCTTTGGGAAAGGTAAGACATCTGAGATGGAAGTCAACAAGGGCGGCTCCACCGAAGGAGAGATGAACACTTGCACCCTTCTGGGCACATGTGCACTCACAACGGGAGCCAAAGGAGGTTTAGGGGTAGAAGGAGAGAAAGAGGAGGACATAGAAGGAGATGCATGTTTTATCTTCCTCCTTCTTCTATAAGGAGGCTTGCTTGGCTAGGAGAGCCTTTCGTCAGTGCTTACACTCACACGCAAGGTGGTTTCTACAGCTCTTCACACTAGAATCTAGAACTTGTGAAGGGATAGAAGGATCCTGCTCAGCCATGGGAGTGTCCTCCATGACTGTTTCCAGTGGAAGGGAAGACTCCTGAATAGAAGGAGGAGGGGAAGGTTCAAAAATGGCAGGAGGAGTTGACTCTAGTGCCTCAATGGCAGGCCTCTTCCCATTTACTATTTTAAGAATAGGGACAGTAGGAGGCTACAGAGGCCAAGATAAAGAGGACTCTCCATGAGGGGCTTTCTATCTTCTATACCAGATGGGACTAGGCTCCATTGGTAAGACAGGAAGCTCAAACATAGGACACTTGGCCTTCCACTAAGCGAGCACCATGGGATTCTCTCACAAGCACGAGATAGAAGCATATGGTATGATGGAAGGACAAGAGGAATCATCAGGCTGAATTGTGGAAGAGGAAGAAGGAGGGTCTCGAGACTGCTTCTCTTCCTCTCTTCTACGGGCCTTGGTGACATCACTATCATCCTTTAAGCAAGCTCTATGCGAGATAGCATAAGGCAAAGGAGGGTATCTCATTTTCGGCCTAGAGCACCATTTCTTATAGTTTTGATATGTACAGTGTAGGAGGTCCTTCCTAGGTGGGAGAGGACCAAGAGAGGCAGGCCAAAAGTAATCCAAGATATAGCTGCCATGTCCAACCGGTGTCATGTACAATGTGCACCAAACCTCCATGAACAAAATTCAGACACTTGTCTATAACCGAGGGAACTGTGTTCATAGCCACGAGCCATGGGATGCCTAGCTTCACTATGAAGAGTTTAGACCCCAGGATGATGTCAAACTTAAGGCTTACGGACTTAGGTCCAATAAGGACCAATAGGACAATACTCCCTTTAGGAGGTATGAAAAGGTTGTCGTGTGTGCAAACGGTACTTTCAAGTGCATCATACCCATCCTTATGCAAGAAGTTAATCAACATGATCTCCTCAGTTATGATATTAACTTGCGATGTTGGATCAATGAGGACACCTGCTACAGTGTTCCCATTTATCCTCACAAGAATGTAAAGAGGAGATGGATCTCTATTGAAGCCCATCGATAGGTCTTGTGAAGTGAAGGTTATGCTAGTAACCTCATTCACAGTCTACACAGAGGGAATGGGTTGGCTTAAGAAAGAGGCCATTGCGCACAAACAATACTTCTGCAAAGCCTCTTAAGGTTTACAAGATAGGATAGTGACCCAATTAAGGTTGCGTCACACAACACCATTGGAACCTTTCAACTATGCCTACTAGGGGTCACAGGTTGGGTTGCAAGGAAAAAGCCTCACAACACTCACACCTACAACACTCCTAGGACACAAGGAAAGGGACTTTCAGTATTGCAAAATAGAACCAAAATGGTTCACATTGGTTTCACCAAAAATGTGAGAGAGGGGGACCACCCACTACAAGGCCCCAGGTCAAGAAAGGCCAAGAGTGGAAAGGTTTCCCTAACCCACCTCAGTTTAAGGGGAAGTTAGGATGACAAGGATGAGAATGATGAGGATTATGCATCCTTCGAACACTCTACAATCCAGAATGTTGGAAGGAGACTAGATGAGTCAACCTTTAGAGTCAGATTCGTGTCTCAGAAAACTCTCTGTCTGAGGATGAAAGCATAGTTCCAGGACAACAGTGCGGCGTGCTGGCATCTCATAGGTGAGCTGGCATCCATACGGAGAGAGAACCAAAAAGACAAACATCTAACTCCAAAAGGGAGATTATCAACCTAGTCTAGAGATGTTTGAAGTGATAAAATGAGATTAAGTAAAGAGAAATATAGATACAATAAGATAAAGGAAATGTATTACCACCAAGGTGACGAAGATGATATTATACAATGTTCTTCTCGCCAGCTTGCTCCAAGTTCTCTCCACTTGCACACAATAAAGGTTGAAATTGTTGGAGCTGTATAGGGGCCTACCTCAGTCAGACCCTCGTCTTGGTGTTTTCACCTCCACGAACAGTCAAGTTAGGAATAGTAGAGATAAATGATAAAGAAAAGAAACTACCATCTATGTCAGCACAAAAACACTACAAGCAGTATGTGCTTACTCAATTGAAAGCAAAAGGAGAGATTGAAGGAGCTTACCACCTCCATCCAAAGCACTTAAGGCTCATGGAGGAGTGAACAAGAGGGACTCAAGCCTCTGTTACCACAATGTCTGTCCTGTGCTCTCTCCATTGGAGTGATGGAGTAGTGGATCGCTGCAATGGAGTGAATGGTACTGCTACAAATTTTGTGAATGGATGCTCAAAAGCATGGAGAGAATGTGCCAACTTGTTCAAAACTTGAGAATGGAAGAATGGAGTGACAATATGAAGGAGAAGATGAAAAATGACCATATTCAGGTCGGCCAACCAAAGAGGGATGTTACTCTTCGACTTCCAATAAAAAATGTAATGCCCCTATACTCTCCAGCCGTAGGAATATGCTAGAGACATAAGCATGTCGTGCGGATGTCTGCGCATCGTGCGGGTGTCCCCGACATAAATGCCCCCACCAACACGCGAGCTAGGTGCCAAGTGGAATGCAAGGAGTGGGCTTAAGTGGAATTAAACCTCCTCTTTTTTTTTCTAAAGTGTTAAGGGTCAAAAGGGAATTTGTGTTAGGGGTGCGAATTCATGTTGATACAAATACAAGATGAGTTAGTGGTGAAAAAAAGGTGAAAGAGATAAGTGCAAAGAAATAGAGTAGATAGATGCAAAATATAAGTGGATCAATGTGTGTGTGTGTGTGTGTGTGTAATGTGAGTGTGGCAGATTAGTGCGAATTCTAAATTCTGAGTTTTTGGATGTAGTGAGCTAAAGGTGTACTCTATCATTCATGCATGTCTACGGTTGAGTAAATTATGGTGGAATTTTTTGTTGCATTGATATTGTATTCTCTCTATAGCATATCTCTTCTATCTTCTTTCTATATTTGTGGCAGTGAGCCCTTCGAGTGGTTAACCCTGTTGGACAATGAGTCCTTGTTTTGGAAGTGAGCTTTTTCTCAAGTAGTAAGCCTTTGTAATCAGTTTTGATATTCTCTATAGTGTGAGTTAATCCTCACCGTGTTTTTTCACTCATTGGGTTTTCCATGTAAACCTAGTGTTACTGTGTTTGTGTGATGGTTTTTAGTTTCTACATTCTTGCACTTAATGTTTAATCAATTTAGTAGAGTTAATGATTTGTGATTGATCTAAAGTTTTAATGAATGATTTAAAAGTTTGAATTTTCAACAACTAATTCACCCCCTCTCAATTTTATTGTTCAACAATTGGTATCAAAGCTTGGTTACTTGGAGAATAGCTTAACTGCTTAAGGAAGGTCCAGGATGGTTGGAAAAGTTAGTCATGATTATCCAAGGTTCAATCCAAAACTAATTATGCTATCTGTAAAATACTGATGGAAGAATATTTGGAGTATTGTGGATATTATGTGGAGAAAGCTTACAAGAATAGTTAAATAAACACCCATCTTGCTAATGGTCTGATTATGGTTGATGAAATCAAGGCACATGAAGCAAACAATAAGGTAAAGTACATTTTGAAGAATAGTCTTGTACATTTTGGGTTGATTAAAGTTAAGAATCTGAAGATGAATAAGGAAGTTTGGGATGCTTTAGAAAAGGTGCATGAAGGATATGAAAGGGTCAAAGAGGCAAAGTTGCAAAATTTAGAGACAAAGTTTGAGCTCCTACATATGTCTGAAGATGAGAATGCTAAAGCCTATGTACATAGATTGGATGAGGTAGTAGCTAGAATGCGAGGACTTGGTGCTACAATAGATGAATCCAAGATTGTAAAGAAGAGTCTTATAACTATTCTTGATGCTTATGGTGAAAAGGTATGTGCTATTGAAGAACATATAGACTACAAGACTTACACTAAAGATCAGTTGTTGGGAACTCTAACATATTATGAGATGAGAAAGCTGAACTTGAGAAATATATCCAAATTAGAAACTACTTTTAAGGCTACAAAAGTTGAAGATCCGAATGAAAAAAATCTTGTTGAAGTAGAAGCTAAATTTATGAGAAGGATGAAGAAAGGCTTTGACAACTATGAAGGTAAGTTACCCTTTAAATGCTTTAGTTGTGGAGGAATAGGTTATTATGCTTCGAAGTGTCCTGAAAGATCTAAGAGGAATAAACAAAGATATGAGGAAGAAAAGAAGGTAAGAAGATCAATAGAGCATATTATGTGAATGAGGATGCTAGTATATCTGATGAGGAATTTGATTATAGAGATCCTGATGAAAATGAATGCTTGTTCTTGGCTATAAAAGATGAACCCACTTCTACTAATTCTGAGAAACAAGTGAAGGAATTTCCTTTGAAGAAGGAGAAAAATGAAGGTATTGTAATCTCTGCCCTACATGCTAAACAAGAAAAGAACTATTGGGTTGTTGAGAGTGGTTGTTCACATCACATGACTGGTGATAAGAGTAATTTTGTTAAACTTGAAAAATATGATGGAGGATTAGTTATGTTTGGAGATGATACTGGTGGTAAAATTTGTGGGAAAGGCTCAGTAAGTTTTGATGGCAAGCATAATACTGATGATGTATACTATGTTAATGGTCTAAGGAATAATCTCTAGAGTGTTGGACATATGTGCAGTAAATGATATAATCTTGTATTTAAGGATGAAAGATGTGAGATCAGGAAATATTTTGAAATAGTGATTGCTGCAAGAAATAAATTTAAAGGAAATATATATCGACTTAAGGGTGCTAAGGGATGATGATTTATGACTCAGATTAATGACAATTGGTTGTGGCATTGAAGAATGTGTCATACGAATTTTGATAATTTGGAAATGATTTTACCAAGGATTACAAAGCCTATAAATGATATTTGTAGGAATTATTAGTTTGGGAAGCAAGTAAGAAGCAATTTCAGTTCAAAAGAACTATCTACTACTGGACTACTAGATTTAATCCATACAAATCTTTGTGGTTCTACAAGAGTGAGAAGTCTACAAGGTGAAAGTTACTTTATGATTTTGATTGATGATTATTTTAGATATACATGGGTTACATTTCCTAGAGAGAAGTCTGATGCATCAGATAGATTCAAGACATTCAAAGCTATGGTTGAAAATAAAGTAAATTTGAGGATAAAATGCTTAAGTTCTGATAGAGGTGGCGAATTCACCTCCCATGAGTTTAATATGTTTTGTGAAGTTCATGGAATAAAAAGATAGTTATCTGCTCTAAGAACTCCTCAGCATAATGGAGTTGATGAAAGAAAGAACAAAACAATTCAAGAGGCCGCTAGATCAATGATTACTAAGGTTGGTCTATTGGAAGTTTATTGGAGAGAAGCTATTCACATTGATGTTTATGTATTCAATCAAGTTCAAGAAAGAGAAAATAGTACAAAGAACCCCTATGAGCGATGGTGTTAAATAATTCCTATTGTTAAGTATTTCAAGGTATTTGGAAGCAAATGCTATATCAGACAAGATGAAGAAAATTTAGGGAAGTTTGATGCTAGAAGTGATGAAGGTATTTTTCTTGGACATTATACTAAAAGAAAAGCTTACATATCTTTCAATGAAAAATTGAGAAATATTATAGAAAGTACAAATGTCAAGGTTGATAAAGCAATAAAGAATTCAATTGATGTTGATGGATATGTATCTGATGAACCTAGTTGCGTAAGGATTTAAGAACTTGTGAAAGAATAGGAAAAGGATAAGAAAGAGAAGTAGAATGAAGAAGAAAAAGAATAATCTCTGGTGGTGTCCCATAAGACACCTAGATATGTGCAAAAAAATCATTCAAAAAGTCAGATCATTGGAGACAAGACAAAAGGAGTATTCACAAGAAGCAAAGTTGCCAATGGTGAGGTAAATCCGTGTTTACTTTTTGAGATTGAATTGAATACTATAAGTGAAGCATGTAAAGATGAACATTGGATGGAAGCTATGAAAGAAGAACTTATGTAGATTGAGAAGAATCAAACTTGGGAACTGGTCCCAAGACCGATAGATAAATTATTGGATCAAAGTGGGTGTTCAGGAATAAGTTGAATGAGAATGGAGAAGTGATCATAAACAAAGAAAGGCTTGTGTATAAGGGCTACTCACAAGTAGAAGGCATAGATTTTCAGGAGACTTTTGCTCCGGTGATAAGAATGGAAGCTATCAGGATGTTTTAAGCATTTGATGCTCATAAAGATTTCAAGGTCTATTAGATGGATGTTAAGTCTGCATTTTTGAATGGTGAACTAGAAGAAGAGGTCTACATGGAACAACAAGAAGGATTTCGGTTGTCTGATCAAACAGATATGGCTTTTATATTGAAGAAAGCTTTATATGGATTGAAGCAAGCTCCTAGAGCTTGGTATGCAAGGTTGGATAGGTACTTGATTCAACAAGGTTTCAACAAAGGTATGACATATAGTAATCTATATTTCAAAATTGAAAATGAAAAAATGTTGATTGTGGTTGTATATGTTGATGGCATTATTTTTGGAGGAAATGAAACTATGCATAAGATTTTTGCAAAAGAAATGCAAAAATAATTTGAGATTTCTATGTTTGGTGAGATGAATTTCTTTCTTGGGCTACAAATTAATCAAAAAGAGAAAGGGATTTTTATTTCACAATCAAAGTATGTGAAAGAGATATTGAAAATGTTTGGGATGGATGGTTCCAAAATGGTATACACTCCTATGGTGACATGTTGAAAATGAGGTAAAGATGATGATTCACCTAAAACTGATTAGAGAAAATATAGATTTATGATTGGTGGACTATTGTATTTGACTACTACTAGACCGGATATCCTGCATGCTATCTATCTTGGGGCTATATTTCAAGAAGATCCTAAAGAAACACATGGTGCTATTGTTAAAAGAATATTTAGATATTTGAATGGTACTTTGGATTATGGCTTATGGTATCCTAGGGATATTGACTTTACACTAAGTGCTTATACAGATGCAGATTGCACTGGATGTGTAGATGACAAAAAGAGTACAAGTGGTGGTGCATTCTTGGTTGCAGATTGGTGGCATGGTTGAGTAAAAAAGAAAGATTCAGTTTCCTTATCTACTGCTAAAGCTAAGTATATTTCTACTGCATCCTTATGTACACAAGTTTTATGGATGAAACAAACATTGAAAGATATCACAGCTGTGTATGATGGTCGTATTTCTATCTTCCATGATAACACAAGTGCAATTAACATTTCAAATAATCTAGTGATGCACTTGAGGATTAATAATATATCTATCAAGCATCACTTGTTGAGAGAGAAGGTTGTGGAGAGTGAAGTAAAGCTTGAGTATGTACCTAAGAAGGATTAGATTGCTGATATATTTATGAAGACTCTTCCTAAAGATACTTTTGAGTATTTTCGAGAGAAGTTGGGGGTCATTGCCCCTCCTTTCTTGAACTAGATGCATATGAAGATGCATCAATCCAGTGGGTGTATGGATCCATCTTTCTTCTGGACTAGTATTTTGGTGGCTACCTCTCAGGGGGAGTAGGTAGTTTCATATGTTGTTATTGTATGAGTATTTTGTTTTTAATGTCAAAGAGGAAATCAATGTAAAATATCCTTTGCCTTTTCCATTGATGTCAAAGGGGGAGAGGAAGAATATGAGATGGAGAAAAGTATCATGTGAAAAATATTATCTATTAAGGGGGAGAAACAAAAAAAAAAATCATGAGAAGTCTGTTTAGAGCCAGTATGTTGTCTTTGATGGTTTTTCACATCACGTTATGTTTCCATCAATGAAAAAGGGGGATATTTTGCAAGAATGAAGGTGTTGTCATTGATTTCAACTGATCAATTGATTATCAACTAGTTGTTATTGTCATTGATGTCATGGATGCAAGTTATTGGTTGTATATGTCAAGGATATTGAGAAAATTGTAATGAATAAAGGTTGCATGCCGTGTTCAGTGGTTTCTTTGAGTTTTTCCTTGGGATTTTCTCCTATGTTTGTGTGGTTCAAATATATTGATCATGGTTGTTGGAAACTACTATATCTAGATTCTTGGGTTTTGATTCATTGTACAGTGTGAGTTATGTTCACTAGTTGTGAATTGTCGTTTTTTGTGTATCTGGCTGAGGTCTGGGAGAAATGTTGTTGGTTTAGATTTATTTTTGGTTGTGTCTTATGATTTGTGGTTCTAGAGTTGAGTTGGTATGATAATGTTGAAGATAATTTTGGTGTCTGGAAGGATTTGATCATGCTAAGGGTTGTAAGTGATTAATTGTTCTATGCATTTTACACTGGTTTAGTCAACCTTGTGTTGAACACTACTTTAGAAGTTGATGAAGCATGTTGGGACCTATTTGGGTCCTCATCAAGAATGTGTTTGGGTCACCCTCATTCTAATTCCACCCTACAAAGTTTTGATGCTAACCTAATTTGAATTTAATAATGGATGGTTGACTTTGGATATGTTTCAAAGTTGAAGATGGTATAAATACAGGATGAGTTAGTGGTGAAAGAAAGGTGCAAGAGATAAGTGCGAAGAAATAGAGTAGATAGATGTGAAATATATGGAAATTTGTGTGTGATGTGAGTGTGGTAGGTCAGTGCGAATTCTAAATGCTGAGTTTTTAGATGTAGTGAGTTGAAGGTGTACTCTATCATTCATGCATGTCTGCAAGTGGTTGAGTAAATTATGGTGGAAATCTCTATTGCATGGAGATTTTATTATATCTGTAACATATATCTTCTATATTCTTTGTATCTCTATGGCAGTGAGCCCTCTAGGTGGTCAACCCTGTTGGACAATGAGTCCTTGTTTTGGTAGTGAGCCTTTGTAATCGGTTTTGATATTCTCTATAGTGTGAGTTAATCCTCACCTTGGTTTTTCCCCCATTGGATTTTCTACGTAAATATGGTGTTACTGTGTTTGTGTGATGGTTTTCAAAATTTTCACTTGCACTTAATGTATAATCATTTTAGCAGAGTTAAGGATTTCTGATTGATCAAAAAGTTATGGTGAATTATTTAGAAGTTTAAATTTTCTACAACTGATTCACCCCCTCCTCTCAGTTGTCTTGTTCAACATGATTTTCTAGAATGAAAATGGAAAAATTACATTACATTCACTCTAATATTCTCATTCCATTACTCAATCCAATGCACTACGACATCCAATACAAAATTCTCAAGCATTTGCAAAAAACCAACATTTTAACTTCCATACTAGACAAACGGTCAGAAACAAACTTAACTGTCACCTTTTTCCATTGTCAAAATAGCATCAGAATGTTGAAGGGACATGTAACTATGTCTCTCCAAATTCTCATTATCACCCTGATATTCCTATCATTCCATCAGAGTGTCGAAGAGACACTGTAGGAACTCCTTCTGATATGGAAAAATCTTGTTGATGAATCTTGCAGCTTTGACTAGGTGGTCCCTACTACCTATGTGTCACCCCTATCATCACTGTACAAGTAATGTCACTAGTGTTCACCTTTATTGACACATTGTGGGTTCCACTTTATTTGCATGTTGAAGGGACTCATTATTATGTCTCGCTGAAATATGCATCTCCCTCCAACAAGAGTCCTTCACAATCGTTCACCACTGCTAGCACCTTCCATCGGGATATCAAAGAGAATCTATGATGAATCCCTCCAATATGTGTCCATCTCCCCGATGAAGCTTTATCACCAACCCATTGTTCATTGGAATGTCAAAGGGATTTCCAAATAGCTCCAAAATTATAATGTCAACCCAATGAATTCAAAGCTCGAAGCTTGAAGTACTTATCGGATGCCGAGGAGACTCACCACTAAGTCCTGTCGACATGTGCTTGTCAACCTGATGAACTTTCAGCTGATTCTCGAACCTGAAACCTTTTATGATAGTAAGTTTGACACATCTTTTCTCACCATTCTCCCACTTTATGAAGAACTTAATGGCTCCTTCCAACACTTGAAGTCACTAAATATTCTAGGCCTCAAGGCCCATCAAACTAGAGCATCATTTGAACTTATCTATGCTACAAGATTCATCAATGCATCAAAAACATTCACTAGAGTATCAAATTTTTCTAGAATAACCTTTCCATCCTCCACCATATCATGAACAAAGTGGTACACCATGTAAATATGTTTCGTTCTAGCTTGGAAGGTTAGGATTTTCACCAAATAAATGGTGCTCTGACTGTTACAAAAATAAAAAATTTCCCTACATCAAAACCAATATCAGAAGACAATCTTCTAAGCCAAATGGCTTCCTTGTAGGCATGCATTTTTTCCATGTACTCAACATCAATAGTGGATAAAGCGACTACAACCTACCACTTGCTCATCCAGCTAACTGCACCACCAAATAACGTGAATACATATCCAATGGTGGATCTTCCGCTGTCAATGTCCCCTGTTGAATCAAAATCCACATATCCACAAATGCTAACTGAACTCTGAGATCCAGTAGAGTAACCGTGATAACATAAGGCATACTCAGGAGTACCCTTCAAATACCTAAAAACTCTCTTCACAACATCCCAATGTGGCCTTCCTAGATTATCCATAAATCAAATAAGCACTCCCACTACTTGGGCAATGTCTAGCTTGGTACAGAACATTGCATACATTAAACTGCCAACTCCACTTACATAAGGCACACTGGTCATGTTGTCCATCTCAATAGGAGATTTTGGACAATCTTCAACAAAAAATTTCATTCCCTACAACACTAGAATAACTAATTGCTTGCAATCCACCATATTAAACCTCTCTAGGATATAATTTATATACTTTCTCTAGCTGATCCAAAATTTTCTATTTCCCCTATCCCTTATAATTTCCATCCCTAGAATATACCTAGCTAAACCTAGATCTTTCATTAAGTTGACAAATGAGATTTTAATTCAAAAATAATACCCTCACTACTCCCAATGAACAACATATCATCCACATACATGGTAATAATAAGAAGATGGCCATTTTTAGATTTAAATTAAACATAATGATCGAAAGTTGATCTCACAAACCCCTAAGACAACACATAGGTATCAAACTTTTGGTACCACATTCTAGGTGATTGCTTCAAACCATACAAATATTTCTTTAAATTGCAAACTAGGTTTTCCTTACCTTTTTCAATGAAGATCTCTAGTTAGGACATGTAAATCTCTTCCTTCAAATCACCATGAAGAAATGTTGTCTTCACATCCATCTGCTCAATTTATAAATCATATGCAACTATAGGTGACAAGAAAAATATAATAGACATTAGCTTAGCTAAAGGAGAAAATATTTCTCCATAATCAATCCCCTCCACCTGGGAATATCCTTTTACGACCAACCTTGCTTTATGCTTCTCAACATTGCCATCAAGACCCATCTTTTCCTTGAACACCCATTTACATCCAATAGGATTTTGTCCTTCAGGAAAAGGTACTAGATCCCACTTTTCATTCTTCTTCAAAGATGTCATTCCCTCATTCATGGCTTCCAACTAGGAATTTGAATCAGACATACCCATAGCCTCTTTAATGGTCCTAGGATCATCAATGTTTATGAATCAAAGCATAGGCACAATTGGAATCCAACATAGAATATCCAAAACTTTTAGGTTTCCACTTAGTATGCGTAGAACTCCTCACAAGCTGAGGCTGAGGTTATTCTTCTTGATCAAATTTTTTAGAGTTGCTTGAGCTCTCCTCACTAATAGGTCCACCAAGAGTATGTAGTTAATCTTTATTGGGTGTAAGAGGAACTTCAACTACCTCCTTTTCTTCTTTCATATTTTGTTGTAGATCAACTATGGAAGGTTTCAGGTCACGAAGGATCACACTTCTACTAGTTATAAAGTACCTTATTTGTAACTGGGTTCCAAAGCTTGTACCCTTTCACACCAATTCCATAATCAATGAAGATGCAATTCACTGGCTTGTTCTCCAATTTAGATCTCTTTTCACTAGGCACATAGGAATATGCATCATGACCAAAGACTCGAATATGTCTCGATGAGGGATTTTTACCAAAACATGCTTCCATAGGTGTATTTTCCATGAGCGTTGAAGTGGGAGATCTATTAATCAAATAACATGCTATAGCTACAGCCTCAGCCCAAAACTTTTGTTCCAAACTAGCATTACTCAACATACTTCTCACCCTTTCCATCAGCGTTCTATTCATCCTTTTTGCAACTCCATTTTGATGTGGAGTGTAAGGAGTTGCTTTATGCCCTTTAATTCCGTGGTCCTTGCAAAACTTATCAAAATCTGCCAAACAAAACTCACCACCATTATCCATCCTCAATCACTTAATCTTTCTACCAGTCTAATTTTCAACCAAGGTTTTAAATTCCTTAAACTGACTAAAAACTTCAGTTTTACTTCTAAGAAAATAAACAAATGTCCTTCTTGAATAATCATCTATGAACGAGACAAAATACATAGATTTTGATAATGAAGGAACATTAACTAGACCAAACACATCAACATGAATATAATCCAAAATTCTAGAAGGTTTATGAGGACTAGAATAAAATGAAACATGGTGTTGCTTTCCATATATACAATTTTCACAAAAATCAAACTCAAGATTACAATCATTAAGCCCTTCAACTAGGTTTTTATTTTTCAAGGATTTTATGCCTTTTTCACCAATGTGGTTGAGCCTTTGATGCCACAAAATTATTTTCTCTACTAGGAGCTTCATCTCCAAAGAATTTACGCCCTCAAGAACAACACCTCCTTTCTCTACATGATCAGATTTACTTGACTTTGTAGAAGCAGTATTACACTGTACTGCACATGCATCCAGCTTATACAAAGTGCCAATTCCTGCACTCTTAGCCAACACCATAGAGCCTCTATTCATTCTACAAACACCATTTGAGAAAGAGACTTGGACACCAAAATCATTAAGCTTACTTACAAAAAGTAAATTTTGAGGTAGACCTGGTATATGCATGAGATCATTGATTCCCCTCACTCTTCCATTAGGAAACCAAATTATAACTCTTCCATGACCAACAATAGCCAAGTGAGAATCATCACCCAGACACACCCTTCCACCAACATACTTTTTATGCTTTAAGAACCAACCTCTATGAGAGGTCATGTGAAAGGACACACCTGAGTCAATCAGAAAAACATCTTTTGATGCTTGAATCGCCAAGGTTTCTATGAAGGAATCTCCATCACTCTGAGAAGATTCATTTTTAGAAGAACTGTTTTTCTTTTTCTTCTTCTTCTCCTCTTTACAATATTTTTGGATGTGTCTAGTCTACCCATAGTTCCAACATTTCACCTTGGAATTTTTACTAGGAGACTTTGATCTCCTCTTTGAATTGGATTTAGACTTCTTGTATTTCTTCTTGCCTTTCTCCTTTTATTTTCCTCAAAGAACAAGAGCTTCCTTGGCCATCTTAGAAGATTTACCCCGCATTTCTTCTGACAGTAATGAAGCAACCAATCTAGGACTTTGCCAATTTCCCAAAGCACTTGGTCTTCTTTGGACCATATACATACTAATACACCATTAATACTACATTAGATTGACATCAATAGCAACACCATACATCATCATGCTCATGTTTCCAACAATCTCCCCCTTTGTCATTGATGGAAACACACTTCTTTGTTTTACTCCCCCTTTGACATCAATGGCAAAGGGTAGTACATCTGCATTGCATCCCCTTACTAATATATCTACATGATAATAGCTCCCCTTAACTATGTTATCCATCACCAAAAGAAAAAAATTGTACCACAACACTATCTACTAACTTCGTAAATGTACATTGAGATAAAAAATGTCTATACACTTCAAAAAAGGAATATACACCTTAATTGTATGATATTGTTTCCTTTAATTTTTCAAGGTGTGTCTCTTAATAATTCTTAGAAAAAGAAAGCATGTAGCTTTGGTTTTCAAATTATACATAGAGGTATTCTCCTTCTTCTAGAGAGCTAGGCATTGTTTTCTTTTAAACAACCTTTTCTGCATTGGCCAAATCTCTTGTCAAAGATGTAAGACTTAGACTTACCATGTCTCAAAGTTGTTTGTACAACTTTATGATTTTCACTTTTTGATCTTACAATAAGAAGAATTGACTATGCAGATTTTCAATGACCACTCTAGTTCATCCATCCCAATCATGCTTTAGATCATACACACCTGAGACTCGAGCAATTTTGGACTCAATTGAGTCCATATGATCCCTTATATTTTTGTAGACACTAGCCAATTCAAACAAAATTGGAAAAATAGTTTGGCTTCCTCCAAACAATTTGAACATCCTCCAAGTTGCCTTGCAACTTGGTATGTGTTGTAGTACATTTATTTAAGGCATCAAATAACCTCTTATCATTCAATTTCTCTTTGCTACTTCCTTCTTAATCTTCTCTTCAAGATCTACAGATTACTCATTAAAAGAATCTAGCAAGAGCTTCAACTATTGTACACCAATCAAAGAAGTATGAATGGATACTCAGTGAAGGATTTCTTGCAAAACCTTAACAGCCTCATCAACTAAATTTGTGCCTTTTTGGTGAGTTTGTAGAATCAACTTTCTTGTGGAGGCATGAAAAA
The DNA here is from genome assembly GCA_007115665.2 of Sequoiadendron giganteum. Lineage (NCBI taxonomy): Eukaryota > Viridiplantae > Streptophyta > Pinopsida > Cupressales > Cupressaceae > Sequoiadendron > Sequoiadendron giganteum. Next base: position 633,438,956 of record CM021102.1, read on the forward strand.
TATCACTAGGTTGCAACTTATGAAGAGGGGAAATATTATCCATGTCCACTTGACCTTGTTGCATTAGAATTTGGAGTAGTTGTGTAGGCACCATTGGTTGGAACTACATTTTCGTATCTAAAATATCTTTGAATGAATCATCAGAGGGTGTGGAGGATTCATGTCTTGTTTTATTGCTTTCTTCTACATCCTTATCATTCTTCTCCTTCTCTCCACTAACATAACACTTTTCTACAATTTTCTCATCTTTCAGAGGAGATACAGTTTGTTCCTTTTGAGCTTCAGTCTTCTCCACTTTCAAGGAGATATAGTTTGTTCCTTTTGGGCTTCAGTATTCTCTAGGATTCCTTTCTCATCTTCTTTTCTCTGCTCTACAATCATTTTCCCATCCGGAGGGGTGTTATCTGTCAAAATTTCTTCTTTCTCTTGCTCATGCTCATGTTACTCATTGTCTAGCTCATTACTTTCCAAGAGAAATGTATCTTGATGCATTTCAGCTTCATCGCTCAGAGATGATCCCAATTATTTAAGAAGCCTTTCAATAGATTTTATTGTTTCCTCCCTTAACTTCTATATGTCATCCTTATCCTTTCCCATGATAGTATTTACTCTCTATTTTATCTTGAATTGTTGCACTTACAATTGAGACAACTTATCTTTTTTGTCATGAGATGGCGAGGAACCAATCTTCTCCAAGGCAAAGGATTTCATATTTATATCTTCTGCAACTGCCTCTTGTCTTCTTGCACTCAATGCTTCTTCTACCTCATTTGGAAACTGATCCACTATTTCACTTAGGCCAACATTAAATATCACCATGTATTTGACAATGGCCTCTTCAATTATTGCCTTATCTACATTATTGTCTTTCAAATATATTTCAACTATATCCTTCAGGATTCCAAACTCTGCAATAGCACTAAATAGTGCATCAAGCTTCATAGGACTATGCTCATGGACTGAATGGGTTTTCTCTTTCTCCTTTCCCTTCTTTGTACTGGTCTCTTCCTGAGAGGCTTTGGATTTAGTTTTTTGGACCAATTTTACTTCTTCCTCTTTCTCTTCTTCTTCTTCTTCAACTGGATCAATCTTTTTTTGTGGAGTTGAGGGTTTCACATTATTTCCTTTGCAAAACTTAGCTTTGTGTCTTGGTTTATTACATTTATAGCATATCACACCTTGTTGCAGAGAAAATTTAATTCTTGTCATTTTATATTTGCATTCAAAAGCTTTATGCCTAAACCTATTGTATGAGTAATAGTAACCATGAAACACCATGCATTTATGGTAGCCATTCATCATCTGTCTTCTACATTCACTATCCCTATGACCAGATCTATTACATGCATAATATTGAACATAAAATGATTGAAAATTCTTATTCTTCCTTCTTTTACATTCTATAGCTCTATGCGCATAATTATTGCAAGAATAATAGTAACCATTGAAATATTGGTACCTTTATGTAGTTGGTTGTCTGAGAGGAGGTTTATTGAAATATTTCTTCTGGTTCTAGACATGTTTGATATTTCCCTTCTTATCTCTAGTCTCCCTTTGTTCATTATTGTTCTTCTTAACATTATTTTAAGTTTAATTTTCCTTTGATATTTGTCATTTTTTAAACCCTAATCCTCCTTTATTCTTATGATTTTTTTGACTAGCAAGCATATCATCAAGCAAGGTGGAGCTATTCTTGAATTTTTCTTCTTGAATCTTTGCTTTCTCTAGATATTTCCTTAGAGACACAATCTCTTCTTCAAGATTTGAGCATTCTATAGACTTGTCTTTGAATTTGGCATTCAAGTAGTCTTCAACTGTTTTTCATTCTTCAACCTGCACTTTTAGATTAGTGATTTTCTCATTTGATTATTTGAGTTGTTCATTTGTTTCCTTGACTTGATCTTTAACTTTCATTACTTGATTCCTCAACTTCTTGATACACTCGTCAAATTCCTTAAGATTTTCTTTCAGATCTTTATTCTCACATTTTTCTTTATCTAGATCATCAAGAGTAGATATGAGTTCTCCTTCCATATTAACTTCATAGACTACTTCAGTAAATCCTTCCATTTATAGAGGGGTAGAATACTTCCTAGTTTCCACGTGTTCAATCTCCAAGATCTACATTAGTTGTTAGGTAAATTGAAGGAACCTTGCTCTGATACCAATTGTTGAACACATCAAATACTGAGAGGGGGGCAAACTGGTATCCCCTAAAATTTAATAACTTAAAGTGCATTACAAAGAATATCCTTAAAATTGTAGAAGTAGAAAGAAACAAGTAAAGCATGCACCACAACAAACAATAGAACACCAGATTTAAGTGGAAAACCCTCGAAAGGGAAAAACCACAATGAGGATTAACTCACTATATTTCACAACCAGCTACAATAGATCATATCTTATAGGGCTCACTATCTAGAAAATAGGAGGGATAAATTCCCAAGGAAGATCACTTCTTCCTAAATTATAAATGGACATAAAAAAATGGCTCACTACTAGATTTTTAACTATTTATAATACATCTGCTATATGCTGAAGATACAACTCCTTGCTCTACTCAAAAAATTGACTTTTCACACTTCATTCACTATCACTCTTATGTGCATGCACAAGATCACACTACCACTCAAACAATCTACTCTCTACATTCATTACACACTATTTTTACTTCTATATTCATATATAACTTCCATAAATATTCATACCATCAACTAGATCAACCTAAATAGATGAAAGGTGTGACCCAAAAACCTTTCAACCCAAAACTCTAACACACATTCCTTACAAAAGTAACCAAAGAATTTTATCCACCAAACTAGGTCAGAATGACCAATAGATACTCCTATGATTCCTCTCTATACACAATTTAGTTCTGCACAACCACACAAACCCTTAGGTCGACACTGCACAAACAAACTGATAAAGCACCAACTATTCATCCAAAAATTGACACACATACCACCAAACCACTTGAAACTTGGAGTGCACACACATTTGAGATCTCCAAACACTTCCTAAAATCTATAAAGCACAAAGATCATTTGCAATGGAATGCAAAGAATTCCAAAATGAACTCTGCAACAATAACTCTGTCACAACATGGTCCAATACTCTATCATTAATACCTTCTACTACAAATGACATAAAACCCTTAAATTTCGGATATAGAATCCTTCAATAAATACCATTATTACCTCAAAACCACATGAAAAGATAATACAAAGTAGAATAATTTGGACCACAAGATTGTTCCCTGTTACATTGAAAATGTACTATCTTAGTCTGAGACAACCAGTTTCCCAAAAAAACTTGGTCTTCTTCAAACTATATACATATTGATACAACATCAATACTATAGTGGGTTGACATCAATGAAAACACAATACACCATCATGCTCATGTTTCCAACATAAACAAAGGCTAGATTGACCTAAGCCAACCTTAAAAACTAGCTCAAAGTCCAGGATGAGCATCTAAAGCAATAAGGAGGCACATAGGCTAGAATCAAAATACCTAAAACATGTTCAAAAGAGAGGCATGTAGGCTATATAGACAAAAGCAAGCACATAGGCTTGAGAAAAACAAAAGGAGAAAATAAAAAAGGAAACAACAAACAACAAAAACCACATCCATAATTCTATAAAACCTTTAATAAGGTTCCAATTCTTCATCAGAGTGTCAAGAGAGTCCATCCTTACACTAGGCTTCTTGTTTTTGACTTTAGCTAAATATTGATCTTGTACCTCTAAGTTCTTTCTTTGTTTCTTCCTCTCTTTTTTTTTTAAATCTTAGACTAGCCAAAAATGATTCCCATTTCTAATTTGTGCATTATACCATTAGCAAGAAAGATAATAGTTCCAAGTGAATTTTCATCATTATCATATTCTCCATAAATTTATTAGTCACTCTTATACTCTAGAATAGAGAAGTAGACACAAAGATCATCAAACTACACTTTGAGATAATCAATGGTTTCCTTGTTAGTCTGAATCCCATTCCTAGTACCTAATATATCTTCCTATTTATTTACATCTTATTCCTCTTGGTTGGTATCACTATCATACTCTTCCTCAATATTTTCTTCTTCAATATTAACCTCCTTAAAGCATAGAACTATTATCATAATCTTTCTCATAGTCATTTTCAACTTGTTTCTCATCTACTTGAGCATTGTTTCCCATACTTTCCTTGATAATGTGAGGAATAATCTCTTCATCAATAGACTCCTCCATATCCTCATCAAAAACATGTTCTTTTCCTTTCTTCTCATTTCCTTTACCCTTAGGATTAGCCTTTTCCAAACGAGAAAACCTTTGACCACCCATCTAAATAAAAATAGAATACCCAACAATCTTCCTTTCATTTTCATCTAAGTCCATATCATCAACAATGTCAATAGTTTACCCCTTAGCACCATGACTCTTGTTGAAATCCAAATTTTTCTTTTTTGAGGAGCCAAAGAGGAAAGAGGAGGACTTTATTTTCTATAAAGTGATTTTTAATAGCTCCTCTAAGGGTTGGGTAGTTGCGACATCAATTTTCAAAGAACCGTTTTTAAGTTTATCCATTTTCCCCCTAGGAGAAGGTCTGTTAGAAGGTTGATGGAGTTTACTCTCAATAAGTTTTATCTTGATTGAGTTATCCACATGAGTAGGGTTATGTTGCAAAATTGAGGAGAGGCCAAAATTATACAGATCTTTAATAATTCCTTGATGTAGGGGAGGAGAAGCCCCATTTTTAATACAATTTTGGAGCAAGGTGAGAAAGTAGAATAGAATATTAGTCTTCTCCTTATGACGAATATGGTTTAAAAAGGAAAATGGTACTCGTGCATAGTCATAAATATACCTTCTAGAGTGAAATACTTCATCACATGTAGACTTACCAAACCATATGGAGTAGGTAGATTTTCCCTATTGTAGCCATTTTGGAAATTCTTTGGTTTTTCGCCTTCTTCAAAGAACTTGTCAATAAACCTTTGGTACTTGCCATTGCTCTTCTTAGAAACCTTTATTCCTTCACACTTCAAACCCATCATGCCCACAATTAACTGAGGGGTAACAAAAAATGTAAACTCCCAATAGAAACCTCATGATTCTTCTAAGAGTTAAAAAATTTGGAGGTGATATAGCCTTTTATTGTATGGTAGAATGGGGTTAATCCAATCTTGTCAATTTTTTTTTGAAAGATCCACATTCTATTGAAGCAAATAACAAGATATCAAATCATAATGATTTCTTGGCCCACCCATTAAGTTTCCACCAATATTACTAGAAAATCCTTTCTTCTTCTCCATAAAACCAATCACCATAGATCAAAGAAAATAGGGCTTAAAACAGTAACTATAGTGCCCACAAACATGAACAATTTAGTATTTTAATTTATAAATAACAAAAACCAATATATGACTCAAATGGGTAATAATTACCAATTGATGACATTTCTATGTGGCTCGATTATAGTACCCAAAATTACTACAAAAATTATTAAATCTATCCTTGTGCATCCTTTCAGAAGGATAATATCTTAAAATAGAGTTGGAATTCATGTAGAGAAATAAATTCACACACACATAAGATAAGACAAAGCTATTCATATATAATCATAAGGATTTTTTTTAGAATTAGAGGCTCTTGCAAGTCATTATCACCAGTAATTATAAGGACAACCAAGTCCTTATAGCCAAAATCACCACGTTTAGAACTGGCACTAATCTGATACTACACAATCCCCATCTCTCCTAGTTATCAATATTCTTTCCAACATCATTGTGGAAACTATTATAGTAAATTTTAACTCCAAGTCTTTCATTTGAAATTATTTCCTTGATTTTTGGTGGGAGTCGAGCTAATCCCAATAAGCAAATTAAGGATAGAAAATACCTTCATTAGAGGCTGCATCTACAACCGTATTACCTTCCTATAGGTATGAAGAGCTATAGACTGAAGGAACTTTCTTATCACAGTCTTACATTCATCCATCATGTCTCTTATCACCCATAGAGCATTTATTTCCTCTTTGAGAGTATCTATTGTCAGCTTGGAATTACCTTCAACAATAATGTGATTAAAACCCAACTCTTTGACCCTCTTTATTTCCCACCATGAAAAAGTGGGTTTTGTAATATTATTAGTAAAAATTCCTAAATTTTTAGCAAAGACTTCAATTAACTGGCAATTTTGATCTCTAATAACTCCACTAGCCCCAACCATCTTGAGATTCCCTTTTAAGCACCCATCAAAATCTAGTTTTATTCATTCCTTATCGGTAGTTAACCATTTTGTTTTCTTGCTAATCAATATTTTTAGCCAATTAATCCTAGTTAAATCTTTGTTAATCCACCATATTTTTTTGATTCTGATCTCTCTATAGGAAGGAATCACATTGGATAATCTATAATTCCTTGCATTTATATTTTCATAAACTTATTGTTTTATAGTCAAAAACATGTCCTTGTTGTTTCTCTTCTAATCCCTTAAGATTATATTAATTCGTTCTTTCTATAGCCCCAAGAAATATAAGGGGGAATTTTTCTCCATAAATTAGAAATAATTGGGTGAGAAAAAGGGGACGACCCACAAAATCCTTACGAGACTAGGGGATGACCCAATTGATAAAGAGAAGAAGCAACACTTGATTCCAAACCTCTATAAAGAATGAACATTGAAAAAATAAGTGTTCATTATTCTCCTCAGTTTGATAACATAGAGAACATCTATTAATAAATTGAAATCCTCTTGTGTTAACATTATCAATACTAATAATTTTACTATGAACTAGAACCACCAAAAATAATTGATTTTAGGGATGATTTTTTAGTTCCACACATGATTCTAGTAAAATTAACTAAGAGTTATAAGAGGCTATTCTAACAAAGTATAAGTAGACTTGACCGAAAAATCCTAGAGGGAAGTCGAGTCTAGATCCATTCATCTTCTCTGTTTTGAGAGTAAAATAAGAAATAGCCAATTTTTTTCCTTAATAAGTGGATACCAACATCTCAACCTTTCTATATACCACCCCTTAGAATTCCGCCACTTGTCAGTTGTTCCTAGAAATACTTTCATCTTGACTTATCTCCTTCCCACTCAATGTAACCATGAAGGTATCTACTATTCATTCTATAAGCATATCTTTAATTTGATTAAGTAGGACTATTTTCCTACACATCCTCCCAAAAAAAGTTTTCATTCCATTAACAACTCTCCTTTGAATCCCTTGTTTGATGATATTTCTATTTTTTTGAAATATTCTAGATGAGCGACCCATAAGGAAAATCAAAGGAAGACATGAAACTCCCTTGGTCAACATTACATAGATATTTAGCTTTCAATATAGCTACCCAATATTTAGTTCCTTCTAGGAAATTTCATCCAATTTTGGTAAGGGCCTTGTTAAACATATTAAGTCTTCTTATACCTAGGCCCCCAAATTTTTTAGGTAAAAAAACTTTTTCCCAACTTACAAGAGACATTCTTGAATATTCTTCAGTTCCAGTCCAAAGGAAATTCCTCTAAATTTTCTCAATTTTATCTGCAATGAAAACAAAAATCTTGAATAATGAAAGGTAGTAAACAAGAATGTTTTGAAGAGAAGCCTTAAGAAGCTAAATTTTTCCATATTGACTAAGGAGTTATCCTTTGTAACCAACTAACTTCTTTTGAACCCTTTTAATAATACTATTCCAATAATTATTAGAAGGTTTCTTAGAAATTAAAGGGAGACCAAGATAGTTAGTTGAAAGAGCAACAATTTGAAACCTATACTACTCATAACTCTATCCTTAAGAAATTGATCCATATTGAAGGAGTAAAGGATAATTTTATTATAGTTGATATTGTTTTTTGAAGCCCTAGTATAATCCTCTAGAATAGAATTCCAATACCGTGCCTCAACCACCAAAGCTCCCCTAAAAAGAATGGTGTTATCCACAAATTTCAAATGAGAAGCATGAGGCAGAGAAGATGCAACTTTAACCCCTTTGAGTAATCTTAGGTCAAGCCTCTTCTGAAGATTCCAACCAATAACTTCTGCTACCATAATAAAAAAATAAGGGGATAGAGGATCACTTGTCTAATCCCTCTACCATAGGATAAATACCCCCCAAGGACACCATTACCCATAACAAAACACTTTGGATTAGTGACATAGCCTTTGATCAAATTTAGAAATCTATCTTTGAAGCCAAACTTTTACAAAATAACTAACAAAATATTCGAAGAGACTTTGTCATAGGCCTTAGAGAATCCTAATTTTAAAACCATGCTTAATTTTTTGCTAAACACTAGAGTGAATATAATTATGAGTGATTAAAGAAACATCCATTTTTTATTTTGGGAAATCATTCTATGAAGGAAAAAATTTAGCCTATTAACAATAATTTAAGAAAATAAATTATAAGTAGTATTACATAAACTTATTGGTCTATAGTCTTGCAAAGAGAAGACATCATCTTAATTGGGGATTAGAACTATAAAGGTAGAATTTAGCTGATTTAATAGTCTACTAGATCTAAAGAAGTCCTCAATAACATTTAGAAGATCTTGATAAAAATAACATCCCTAAAGTCTTGAAAGAAAGGAGGAAACCCATCAGGCCCAAGAGCCTTATACACACCAAAAGAGAACACCACACTTTTTAATTCTTGTAGCATGTCTGGTTTCCCTAGGTCCTTGAGGTCTTGATCCATTAGCACATTGGGGATAACACTAATGATCTCTTCCAGGCTCAAGAAATCTAGATTAGAGTTAGCAAAAGTTTCTGTAAAGAAGGAAACAATAGCAACGACAATGCCATTCTCATCTGACATAATAGTAACATCTTCTTTAATCAAAGTCCTTATTCTATTCCTTCTTATATGTTTTATTTTGGATTGATGAAAGAATTTTGTATTTTTGTCCCCTTTTGTTAACCATTATATCCTAGATTTTTGTTTCTAGAAGACTTCCTCCACTTTTAACAGCTTAGTCCATTCCATGTGTAACTCACACTCTTTAGCATAGGTTTCCATATCATTATTTCCTTCCTCTATTCTCCCCTAAATTTCCTCAAGGATTGTAGTAATTATCTTCTTTTTTTGGAAAATTTTACCAAAGGAGATCTTATTCCAACCTTTAACCTTATCTTTAACGCTTTTTAATTTTCAAGTCATACAATACATCCGAGTATCATAACAAGGAAGATTCCACCAAATTTCAACAAGTTCTTTGGACTCACAGTGAGAAGTCCACATGATTTTGTACCTAAAAGGAGAGGGACCCTTAGCTGAAGCCTCCTCCCAATTTAGAAGAATAACATTATGATCAGAGCTTGTTTTAGGAAGAGAATATAAGGAAAGTTTAGGGAGAATATTCCAAATATTAGAAATCAAGAACCTATCAAGTTTAACTTGAATATGATTACTTCCTTGTCTCCTTTAGACCAAGTAAATAGAGAACTCTATAAATTAATATCGATAAGCCACACAAAGAAAAGAAATTTAGCAAGATCCACCATACTATTAGAGAAATCATCTAGAGCCTCCAATTTTTAGAAGGAAATAGGGGCATGTCTTAAAGTCACCACCTAGCATCCAATAACATATTTGTCTACTAGAGATTAGAGAGGCTAGGGAATCCCAAAGTTGAACCCTTGTAGCCCTAGAATTATAAGCATAAATATTAATTAGATTCCATTTCATAGAGGTATACAAATATTCCATACATGCCATCAAGCTATTTTTGAAATGATTTCCTTTGACACCTTTAATTCTAGTAGGGTTCCACATAGTAGCTATTCTACCATAAACCCCTTTCGCATCACTAACAAAATAATCAATAGAAGGCCAAATATTCTTAACAATCTGGTCGATAATATTTGTTACATCTTAGTTTCCTGGATAAGAAAAATATCAATTTTCATATCAGCTAAACAAATATTAATAAGACTTTTCTTGAAAGGGCTATTCAACCCTCTAATATTCCAAGACATAATCTTCATAAATAAATAAAGGAAAATTCAATACCACCCTCATACTAATGGTAGGAGGAAAAGGCCTCTAGAGCCCAATATTTCTTTTTTATTTGGCCCCAAAAGGCTATCTAGAGTTTTATGTTTACTAGAAGCAACATCACATACTACATCATGAGCTTGATTTTCCCTTTAGGATGGTCTGCCTTTCTGATTTTCTCCCCTAACATCTGATTTTTCTTCTTCTTTTTGGTTTTCCCATTGACTTGAATCCATTCCTCATTTGATACACCTTCAAATAACTTAATAAGAGTTTGATCAACATTAGTGCCAAATCCCAACAATGAGAGAGACTCTTACAAATCTATACTTTGACCCCTGAACAAGCTATCCATATTAATAACCTCCATATTGGGAACCAAAAAATCTTCCACTTTCTAAATTTTTTTTAAATTAGTATGAGTTTCTCCTTCTTCTAAACTCCCATTACTAGTTGGAGGGGGGAGTTAATAGGTTCCTCATTAAGCATCTCATCCTTTTATGGAATAGGAACAATTTGTTGCACTACTAAAGTAGGTTCCTTCAAATGAGCCTTTTCATTCTCTTTGCTCAAATCTTCCTTACCTTTCTAAAGAAAATCTTTCAAAACTTTACTATTAACATACGTAACATTTTTTCTTATGTCTTATCTTTTGTTTCTACCTTATCATGATTCTTTTTAGAGTCATTCTCATCCCTTTCCAAAATTTCCTCCACTTTCTTCCCTAGTTGTTGAGTTCAGAATAATAAGAGATCATTCTCCCCCCAAAACTCAACATGTTTACAAATATCCATGTCTAATTCTAGGGGCTTTAGAATAGAATTATGTTTTGTTGGATTGGTACCATTTTATTTTTGGTTGAAAACTGTCTCTTGCATGAGTCACTTAAATGCACAAATCTCTTATAGGTCTGAGAAAAAACTCTTCCATTTTCATACTCAATGGTTTTGTTCCACAAGTCAAATATTGGTTTCAAAGATATATAAGAAGGTAAAACCCTATTAGCAACCACATTAACACAAATCCTTGTGAACACTAGTTTGGAATTCTATTCGGTAGCTTTATCCACAACAAGGAAATGGAAAAAAGAATTAGCAATACCTTGGAAAATTTTATGATTCCAAAACTCCAAAGGAAGTACCATAAGGAAAATCCAAGTAGGAGCCACCAAACCATGATCAGCCAATGGATCAAACCCTGGCTTCCATTTTCATAAGGAGAGAAAATTATTAAGATTCTTATCAAATGCCTAAGGACCCCAAATGAGCACCTTTATCATATCTTCATAAATCACAAAGATGAAAAGAAATAGGCCATTAATCATTGCATTGATATTGACACTATTATTGATTTTACAAACAACTTCTACCCATTTCCTAACTTGATCAAAGTTGGGATGAAAGGAAATAAACTTATTGATGAGGGAGTGTTGAAGCTCAATAATTTCCTCATCCATTAGATCATCAGGGATGACAACCTCTATCCCTTCCATAGTGCATGAAACATTCAAAGAGTCCAAAACCATAGGTTTCACCATGTTTGGAGATCTAACACCCACCAACTTATCCACATAGGATATCGGGTCCTTTTAAAAAATGATTCAAGAACAAATGGAGGGGACACAAGATCCTTTTGTACATCCTGATAAAAATCCCCAAAGAGGACAATGCCTTGTTCACCTTAGCACCTTTCTTAGCTACCACTACAACAACCAATTTGAATGGGGGAGCCTGGAGGGCCCCTCACCTACGACTACCATAACCCAAATCCTTATGTTACTTCAAAAAATTTAAAACTTGTAGAGTGTGCTAAACTAATGATGTATCTAGATTGTTATCTTTGATAAGTGTTTTTGTTGCTAGATAATGTTGACACTAAGTATAATGCCTTTAAGGGTGAAACCACCAAACTTGAAGTGTGTCTATTGTTAATTCTCTTGATACATTTATAGGAGAGATCATAATGGTGCAACAAGGAGTCAATCCCAAATTAAGACAATCAAAAGGTAAATAGCTAATGGAAGAGAAGTCTTTTGATCAGCAACCAAAAATAGAACAAGTTATGGGTCCTAAATAACTCTTGATTGTCTCACTAACATTAATGTCTTATGATAATACTAAAGGATTTGATTATTTTTTTCCTATTGGGGATACGATCATAATTGTTACTAAATCTCAAGACCACTCTTGGAGAATTGACGCTATTACCATTTCAACTACTACTTTGCTAGGAGATTTTGGAGGGGACAATAATTAATGATTTTAGGAATAAATAATGTGAGATGTTTATATCTAATAAAAATTTAATTAAAAGAGGTGAATTCAAGATTTTTTTCAAGTTAAAACATGTGTTAGCAAATATTAGACAACCAAAAATTAATTTTCCAAGGAATTTGGGGTATTGCCCTAACTTAGCTAAGGGTGCCTTTGTATTTGACATAGATATATGTATCATTTCACTATAAAAAGAGATAATATGGTGAGATTAAGTGATTTATTTTTTTCTTTTAGGGTGACACTTATCATCAACTATAGCATTTGATACTTTAAGAAGGATTAATGAAGTTAGAGATATGTAACATTTCAAAGCATGAAGAAATCAAAGAAGTTTCACTTAGTCTCTAAGTACTACCCATACTCAAGAACCTATACCACTATGGGTCATAGCTATTGAACATGATAAGACCTAGGTATTGGATGATACAACACTAGAGGTTTCTTTCTTGGTTGTATACAATACAAAATTAAGTGATGCTATGACCAAAAATATGGAAAACGATTATGATTTATTGTTAACATATGCTAGTTGTAAGCGTGTGATTAGGTGTAAAGCACAAAACAATTCTTAATATGACATTATATCAAAGACAAATCAAATTGAATCAATTCAAAGCAATAATCAATTGAAAGCGTCATATTGCTCTCTATCTCCAAAGATTTATTAAATCACAATGGCTCTTAGATCGTGAGGACACTATGATTGTTAAAATGACAATTCAAATAACGAGATGGATACTAAAGCAATGATATGGAGTTAAATATAACAATACTAGATGATAAATGAATTAACCTAGCATGAAATTACATGAAACAGATAATTGCAACTATAGGAGGCAACCATGATATTGAAGCTTGATTGCTGAATATTGAATGCTTGATTGCTTGATGCTTGAGTGCTTGAGTGCTTGATGCTTGAATTCCTACAGAGTAAGAGTGCAAAAGTTAGATTATCTAGATCCTTTCTTGGTTGAATGAGGCTATATTTATATAATTCCTAGCTATAGAAATGCACAGGGAAGATCTTGAGAGGCTTGGATTCAATTTGGAGGATTGAAGGGTGAGAGATGGAGGAGATTGAGAGAAAAATGGAGATTGTCTCTACCCATGAAAACACCAAGCAAGAGAAGAGGAAATATTTATGGAGGAGGATTGAGAGAAGATTTTGGAATTTGTCTCCAATTTGTCTCGAAAACTTCCCGTGAAGTTTCAAAGCATTAATTGTGACATATTTTAGACATAGTTTAGACACAGGATATCTAATTCATTTTTGAGAGAATATAGATGGAATATTCCTTGTGCTTTAATTCAAATATTTTGATTTATTTAAATTAGCAAAAGAGGGATAAATAATTTAATAAAATGAACTATAGGATAGTTGTTTATTAAATTAAACAGACGAAAGTGGCAATTAATCAGTAAAGTGTTTTGATCTTTATTTAATTAATTTAAGATTGATGTGATAGAATAAAATAGGGATGATAATTAATCAAACAAAGTATTTAATTTTGTTTATTTAATTAAGATGAGATTAAAATGTGAACTATATAAATAAATATTTTTATTTATTTGATAGTAGAGGAAATTAGGATAATTAATCAAATATTTCGTATTTAATTAACCAGATGCTCCAAACCATTTTTAGGTGTATCCATTTTTCCCCTCTTCGAAGTGATGTGTTTACGCGTTGCTTCGAAGAAAATATTGCTGCTACTGCCAGGATCGATGATAATAATAAAAATAATTTCGTATGCCCCAGACATGCCCCAGACATTGATTTTCTGATGATGGATGATAATATGCCCCCTCAGGAGATAAATAAATGATCTGATGAGTTTTAGAATTTTTTCAAAAAATTTATGATTTTTTGACGATTTGATGATGATTTGATGATGAAATAATTTATCTCCTGACAAATGATGAAGAAATCTAGCCCGCATATGAGTTTTAATTAATTTCCTAGATAAAATTAATCAAAAGATAATAAAACCCACCAAAAATACCTTTTCAAAAATTATATATAGTGCAAAAAGGTCATTTTCCAATTCATTTGCACTATTTGAGTTTAAAAACCTTTGTGATAAAGACTTTTCTGCCATTTGGAGCAAGATGCCTATCCCCTACCACACTCACCATTTTGAGCGCGTTTGACATCACCGACGGCCGGTCACGTATGGACCTCTGGTATGTAACCCTTAACCTTCTCGTAATTCGTGCATTTTTTATTTTTTATGCATTTCATAGTTTAGGCGTGTTTTAGTCTATTTTAGCACTTTCAAGCCGCGCTATAGCGCTTTCACTCCGGTGTAGCACTTCCAGTAGGTAGTTTAGTGCTTGCGTGAAAAACTCTAGCGCTTCCATAGGGTAATGTAGCACTTTCATTGATATAGCGCTTAGGAGTTAAAATTTAGCGCTTTGATTCGATGGATTAGCGCTTTCATGGTCTGTTCTAGCACTTCTGGTAAAGCGGCGCTTTGATAGACTGTTGTAGCGCTTTGATGCTGAAAATTAGCGTTTTAGGACTTTTAGCGCTTCGGATGCCTGTTATAGCGCATTAGAGTGCTGAAATAGCGCTTTCAAGATTTAGCGCTTTGGGTGCCTGATTTAGCGCTTTTAACTGATAAAGTAGCGCTTTTGGGATTTAGCACTTTGGAAGCCTGTTTTAGCACTTTCATGTAAAAATTGAAGATTTTGACTTAGATAGCCCTGATTTTGTCACTTCTGATCATGTCCATTCTTCAGATTGGTATGATTGACAATCTAAATTCCTGATGTTGGATTGTGATGATTTAAATAAGACTAGTTCTCATGATAGGCGAGAAGAAACCCTATTTATGATGATCCTCATGATAGGCGAGGAAATGATTCAATATCAGATAAATCTCATGATAGGTGAGATTAAATACTATTTGATGAACCTCATGATAGGTGAGGTTTGTTGATGTGCGCCCATGAATTTTGATCGAAAATTCATACCAGATTGTTGGAATAGACTTGATAGTAGAATGACATTTGGTTTCTTGACATGGTTCACTGATTGTGGATTTTTCATTGTGATGATAGGAGCATCTAGGTACTCTTTAGATGCGAGAGAGATTTCCATGGACTACAGACTTGATTCCTCATTTGACACCAGATGAGCTTCAGGTGATAGGTCGATGTAGTTTGACCAACCTACTTGATATGCCCCAGATTAGGATTAATCAGGGTTTGTTGACTGCTTTGGCTGAGAGGTGGCATAATGACCACAACACCTTTCACCTACCTACTAGCGAGATGATGGTCACACCTAAGGATGTGTGGCAGATTCTGCGTATTCCATTCATGGGGGAGATCATAGTATATGATTCCTATAGGACCAACGGTAGAGATGCTCTTCGTAGAGTATTTCAGGATCATGACATTGTGGGTCTGAGCATTCGATGGAGGAGGATCGCTGATTCCTATGCAACACTACCAGCAGTGCTAGTTGGATTCATTGGAGGTTTCCTTTGCCCTGATCGCAGGTCAAAGGGATTCCTCGTTGGCTGGGGTAGGACTCTCGAGAGCATGATGGTACACGGTACCAGATATGCGTGGGGGATGTGCATGTTGGCTCTATCATGATCTTCGCTCTATTGTGTACCTTGGAGCGTGAAGTTTATCAGTAGGGATGACCCTATTACAGGTGTGGGCATGGGAGCATTTTGCTATTGCTCGGCCATTCCCAATTGTAGATAGACCACCAGGTAGACCTTATGTGTTCAGATACAGAGGTCGGTTTACACAAGCCCAAATGGGCAAGTTAGAGCACTGGAGGCAGGTCTTTGACGATACAGAGACAGTTACCTAGCATTCGTACCTCAACTATGAGCAGTGGGACAAGGATGATGCAGTATTGGGATTTCTTTGTGATTCCATGTATCTCATTGGCCAGACACCGTTTGTTCTAGAGAGATTCCTGCTCCGTAGAGTATACCGGTAGTACGACATTGTGCAATGTATGCCACAGGGAGTTTCCCACTATGCGAGGTGATGAATGGATATTCCTGATTGGGGTCCCTATCTATCTTATGATGCCCTAGTAGAGGGATATAGAGCATTACAACCATCACCCTGGGACATGCACAGAGATATTTTAGAGGCACCGATCACTAAGGAGTATGCTGCATTTTTAGCCTTGGTTCCTCATCCTCGCATCACCTTCCCAGATGAGCCAGACCACTACCAGCAGAGGAGGATGTGGCAAAGGGTTTTGCACAGAGCGAGGGTGATACTCTGGTTGGCAGTAGCACGAAGAGTGGAAGTGATGACAGTGATGGTGGCAGTGGAGGGGACAGAGGGGTAGGGCCAGCCATTAGCAGTGTGCCATCATCCAGTAGGCCTCGCAAGAGGTGAGTAGTGACAGTGCTAGGAGTGGATCAACAGAGACAGATTGCAGGTCTCTAGGCATAGGTTTAGACATTGTAGGGGTAGTTGGTACATGCTCGAGGTTTGCTTGTTCAGACCTAGACTCAAATGCAGGCCCAGGCACAGGCTCATGCTCAGGCTTTATCATAGGTGCAGGGAAAGATGGCCATTGTATAGACGTAGGTGGCCACATTGATAGCTGAGAGAGATAGTGCTTGACAGATTGCCGAGAGGGCATAGGAGATAGCGGAGACCCTCAAGAGAGTAGCTGATGGTACCTCGGTGGTGGACTACATGAGAGAGGTTCTGCGGGCTGGCCGAGAGGTAGAGTTCTACAGAGGTAGATACCATGATGCAGTGCCTCCTGAGCGTAGAGTCAGTTATGCCACATCGAGATCTGGGCAGATGCACACGTGGACAGTGAGTGAGGGTGTGACACAACCTCCACGTAGAGATCCCAGAGATCCTGGTTCCTCCGGGGGTGGTGGTGGTACTGGTCCTTCTGGTGGTGGTACAGGTCCTGTTGGGCCTACCCATTCTGGTAGTAGCAGATCATAGATGCTATTGTGATGATGTATATTATGATGTAGCTCATTGTGGATAATGTATTTTTATCCCATACTTCTTTGTATACTTGACACTTGATGATATATATATGAGATGCAGTTGATGTGATATGATGATGGTTTATGATTTCTATGTGATGGATGTATTTATTATGTGATTTATGTGATGATTTTATTTCAGATGTGATGATGCAATGATGAATGTTTTTATTTTGTGCAATGATTTTATGATAAATGTATATGTGGATCATATGATACGTGGATGTATGATGTGATGTAAATGTATGGATGGATGGATAAATTCTTTTTATTTTTAAATGTGATGACAATAAATGATGATCTTATGATGAATGATAATGGATGGATGTAATGTCATGATTTTATTTATTAAATGTATGGATGGTAAATGATGTATGCATATGACGTTGGATAGATGATAATGTAATGAATGTTTTTATGGTAAAAATGAACCTGATGTACTTATGGTACAATTTAGTTCATAATTGATACGATGTATGATAAAATTTATAAATGATGAAATGGTGAAATTAAATGATGTGATGATGACTCCTACATGTTTTTGATGATTATTTTTGAAATTATGTCAAGTATACTTAGTCTTATTTGTAGATTAGATAATCATTGATTGGAATCCTTTATGCAACAAATACTTTGCAGATAATGAATATGATGAATGCAATCTAATTTTAACATGCAACTATATGCAAAACGATTGTCATTTTAACAGTACTTTGTGCCTTTTTGTCATCATAGAGCTTTATTGGATGTTGAAAGTGAGTACAAGCGTCACTGGTATGTGTTAGACCAATGACGACCCGAGTACTTCTTTCATGATTTTTGATATTGCAAGCGAACACAAGCATCTAGGTATGATTTAACCGAGCTGACCTGAGCATTCATTGCGTAAACGGGTAGTGGTTAATCATTTCAATGTGTGAATTTTGAATGTCATCAGTGATACATTTGCATAGCACATCCCCCGACAATTCATACATTTATATGATTAACTTACAGGCAGTGGATAATTAAACATCATTCTTCTTCCTTGTTCCTCTAGTTCAATACATCATTGAGTTACTCCAAAGAAATGATAATCAAAAGTACAATTTATCCATTTTTTACTTAGAGTGTTTCATTCATTATTTAGATTTTAGATCATCCATCTTGATTTTGTGATGTTTTTGGATTTTTGAGATTTTGACCAAAGACTTAACCTTGTAACCTATCTTAGGGGTCTTTGGGGCTGATCAAAGATTAGCCTTGCCTACGTTACACACGTAGAGACCACGTAGTTCGACTGACACCAACCTATGTTTTTGGATGTTACTTTTTCAGACTTACCTTTTTGACATGTTTTTGGATTTTCGATAATGATATGGATGGTTGATGCTCTTCTGATGATGATAGATATTGTGCTTTGATCTTTGTTTTTGGTTTTTCTGCTATACTGTTGTTTTTCCCTTTGGTGAAATCGATGTTTTGGTTTCCTCTAGTGATATCAAGACGTTGCCCCCAAGCTTTGGAGTGATACTTGACTATTTGAAAATGATTTTGATATGGATACAAAGATGGCAAGATGACTGACATGATATGAAACGGTATTGACTGCCAGACTAATGATCCTGATATATATCATAATAGATGGAAAAGCTGATCTTAGAATCACATACGATGCCTCTTTCCAAGTTTTCACCATATGCTTTGATTACACTCTTTGTGTTTTTGTATTTTTCTCATTTTTCCCTTTTTCTTTCTTTTTGCAGTTTTCTATTTTTTTGTATTTTTGTGTTGCCAAGATGCCTATTTGCCAAGTTTTCATCAAGGAAACAATTTTCAGAAGTTTGACCCATGCACTAGGAGATTCAAGCATAGAATTTTTGGAGATGAATACTGTTGATAGGTTCATCAAACAAATCCCCTTCTGACGTTGATAGCTGATATGCTCCTAATCCATACACTGATATGACGACAAAGGGACCAAGCCAGTTAGGCTCAAATTTCCCTTTCTTCTCTCTTTCCTGCTGATTCTTAGGGTTTTCTTTTAGTTCCAAGTCGCCAACCTGAAAGACCCTTGGTTTTACCCTGTGGTTGTAACTTCTTGACATCCTCTGTTGATAAGCCGTTAGATGATTAACAGCTTGCTGACGACGCTCATCCAACAACTCCAATTCTTGCAGTCTAGAGACCCTATAGTCCTCATCTAAAATGATACCTCTAAGTGATACACGTAGGGATGGAATCTCTACTTCAATGGGAAATATGGCTTCTGACCCATATACCAAGGCATATGGTGTAGCTCCCATTGGTGTTCTGATACTTGTTCTATAGGCCCATAGTGCAGGGTTGAGTTGAACATGCCGATCACGTCCAACATCGTTAACCATATTTTTGAGAATTGTTTTGTTTGAGGCCTTTGCTTGGCCATTCCCTTGAGGATAGTATGGTGTTGAAAACCAATGTTGGATATGAAATTTATCACATAGCTCTTGGACATCTTGATTCTTGAAAGGTCGTCCATTATCAGTGATAATGGATTGAGGGATTCCATACTGACATATTATGTAGTTCAAAATTAAAGAGGAGATCTGCTTCCCAGTGATGGTCATAAGAGGTACTGCTTCAATCCATTTTGTGAAATATTTTGTAGCTGTTATAATGAACTTGTGTCCATTAGATGAAGATGGATTTATTTTTCCTGCCAAATCTAGGCCCCATTGACAAAAAGGCCATGTTGATGTGAAGGGATGCAATTCTTGTGCTGGTGCATGAATCAGATTGCTGTGAATCTGACACTTTTGGCATTTCTTAACAAACTGATAGGATTCCCTCTCCATGCATGGCTAATAATATCCCAAACGGAGGAGTTTCTTAGCTAGATTTATCCCACTTGAGTGAGTGCCACAAATACCCTCGTGAACCTCTCATAGGGCCATTTTAGACTCGTTGTGTTCTAGACATCGGAGTAAAGTACCATCAAGACCTCGATGATAAAGTATGTCGACAATTAAAGTGTGTCGTGCAGATTGGCTGATGAAGTTTCATTTTTGGTTCCTGGATAGATCAGGAGGAAGGACATCATTTTTCAGGTAGGCATAGATCATTTCATAGATGGAGGTTTCTGTGGTTTAGATATGGCAGATGGTAGAGGATTCTAGATTATTATGGGAAGGACATGACACTTGCTCTACCATAAACTCATAACAAACACGCTTCTCAGGCAATTGTAGTAATGAAGCAATTGTAGCCATGGCGTCCGCAACTTTGTTCTCAGCTCTTGGAATTTGATCAAACTTAATACTGACAAAGGACTGTTTTAGATTATCTATTTGTTGCTTGTAGGGCATCAACTTTTCATCTTTTGTTTGATACTCATCATTTACTGGATAAATAACTAGTTGAGAATCCCAATATACCTGTAAGTCCATGATCTTCCACTGAACTGCTATTTTGACCCCAATGATTAATGCTTCATATTCTACCATATTATTTGTACACTGGAACATTAATCTATATGATTTTGGAATGGTGTGTCCTTGTGGAGAAATGAACAAGATTCCTGCTCGTGATCCTCGTTGTGTATATGATCCATCAAAATATAAAATCCATTGTTGGGGCATCACTGTCAGAATGTCTGCATCTGGAAACTCCATTGTCATTGGTCGATCATCTGATAAGGGAGCCTCTGCTAATTGTTCAATGATTGCCTGTCCTTTGATTTCCTTTCTCTCTACATATTGAATGTAAAATTCACTTAATAGAATGACCCACTTTGCCAGTCTACCTGTCAAGGCAACTTTACTGAGGAGATATTTTAAAGGATCGATTTTTGCTATCAGTTTGATTGTATGAGTTAGCATGTAGTGTCTCAGCTGTTGAGTAGCGAATACCACCGTCAAGCAAGATTTCTCTATGAAAGTGTAATTGATTTCATACCCATTCAAAGTACAGCTGATATAGTAGATAGCATGTTCTTTTCCTTCATAATCCTCTTGTGCTAAAAGTGACCCCAATGAGATATCTGTCATAGCAATATACAATATGAGAGGCCTTCCTTCTGTTGGTGACATGAGAATGGGTGGTGACAATAAATACTGTTTGATTTGATTGAATGTTGTTTCACACCCCTTATCCCACTTGAAAACTATATTTTTATGTAATAGATGATTAAAAGGATGACTTTTATCTGCTAGCTGGGAGATGAATCTTTTGATCGATTGGAGCCTTCCCTATAGTGATCTGAGTTGACATATATTCTTAGGAGGTGGGATATCCATAATTTCTTTGACTTTTGTTGAATCCACTTCAATGCCTTTTTCCGAGACAATGTACCCTAATAGTTTTGCTAATGTGACCCCAAAGACACACTTCTTGGGGTTTAATCTGACATTGAATTTCTCCATCCGTGTGAAGATTTTGTCTAGGATATGTAGATGTCCTTCCCTTGTACTAGATTTTGCCAAGATGTCATCCACATAATCTTCCATGAAAGTGTGCATCATATCATGGAAGATTGTCGTCATTGCTCTTTGATAAGTGGCTCTTGTGTTCTTTAGACCAAATGGCATGATGTTCTAGCAAAAATTTCCCCATGGACATGTGAAAGCTGTCTTTTCCTGATCTTCTAGGGCTATTTTTATTTGATTGTACCTCGAGAAACTGTCCATGATTGACAACATGGCATGCCCTGCCGTCAAGTCCACGATGATGTCTATATTTGGTAGTGGAAAATCATCCTTCGAGCATGCTTTATTTAGGTCCCTGAAATCTGTACATATTCTGATACTATTGTCCAGCTTGGAAATAGGTAGAAGGTTTGATATCCATTCAACATAGTCTATAGACCATATGAATCCAACATCCAATAATTTTTTTAGCTTTGTCTTTACCATCAATGTGATGTGCGGATGCATTTTTCTCAATTTTTGCTTGATAGGTTTGATTCCTGCGAGCAAAGATAAGTGATGCATAAGCAGATTTGAGTCTAGGCCTGGCATATCGAAATATGACCAAGCAAAATTAATGCTTCTTTCTTTAAAGAAGTTGATGAATTCCTATCTTCTTTGTTCTATCATGGATTCCGCCAGATGTAGGATTTTTGCCTTATCTTCAGTGCCAATATTCACAGATTGCGTTGGTTCCACTAGGATTGATGATCGCTCATGATAGTGTTCCAGAAGAGTGTCAAATCTTCCATCCTTCAGTGCCTCAGAAAGGTTTTCACCGTTAGATGCGTTCTTTATTTTTACTTTTTCCAGATCTAATGTTGCCATCGAATGGTTTTCACCATTAGATCTATTTTCCCTATTGTTATTTTTGCAACTGGAAGATTTGACACCCTCCTGCTGAGTCATGATGTTATGAGTATTACAAACATAATTTGTACCAGGTTCAGTATGACATAGGAAGTTTACGATGGCATCATCGTTTGTAAATATTGGTATATTCAGAGGTTCGATAGGTTCCCAGTCAATGAGTTCAGGATGGATGAATGGCATGAGGTTATCAGATTCATTCAAGGTGATGGATGTAAGGGTTTGGATAGCCATTTCATCATAGTCATTTATTGGAATATCGAGATCCATGATGGTAATTTCTTCAAGATTTTCTAGTCCACTCAAAGTTTGCTCGTCCCCACTCAAATCATCAATATCTAGTGACCTTTCCATGAGTGGTCTAGACCCAGAACCTTGGCCCTCCTCACGCGTAGGTGCATATTGTTGAATTACATCAACTTGAATATCAATGAAAGATAGATCGGAATACAATGCCCACTCATATTCATTTGAGTCTGTTTCAGAGCTATCTCTGAACTGAAGGATATTTTCTACAGCCATCCTTGTTAGTTCCTATTTTTCCTCTTCAGAGTATCCTAGTCTCAGCTTCTCTTTTGTGTGGAGAGTGAGGGGTGTAATAGGCTCTGTGATTCCTTCCTTTCTTAATCCAATAGGTCCTTGTCCTTCATACCCCATTTTTTTTAAAATAGCTTTTCCTTTTCCATATTTATCGATGTTGATGTTGACATTTTTGATACTGATTTCTGATGTAGAGGGTTCCTCATCTTTGTATAGCCAATCTAGGATTGCTTTGTTGTTTGTTTCATCCTCTATTGTACCCTTTTTGACAAACCTTTCATCAAGAGTTGTGACTGGTAATGATGTTTGAGAATTGTTCATAGATGGTTGACCATATGTTCTAGGAGATGGCATTAACTATGATAGGTTAAGCGATTGCTTCATAGAATATGTTCCCATTCCTTTGTCCTTCAGTTGGACTTGCTCTTGGAATTTATGTGATAAAGAATTTTGTTGATCTGGATTATCTATTGATTGAGTTTCAACAGGACTTGTCTCTTTTTCTTTACCTTTCTTTTCTACCCACTTAGTAGTGATACTTGGACGTTGTTCTTCTTTGGATGATGATGCTTCCCTATTGTTTGGTATGAAGGTATCTTGAGAGATCCTAAGGGTATCACAATGTTGAGGATGATTGTAATCAACAGATATAGTCACCTCTCATCCATTTATTGGGAACTTCAAACATTGATGATATGTTGAAGGTACAACCTGCATTTCATGGATCCATGGTCGCACTAAGAGAATGTTGTATGTTAATTCCTTCTCCAACACTTGACATGCTATATGTTTCATCATTGGCCCCACTTGAATGGGGAGCACAATTAAGCCTTTAGATGATCTTTCTTCCTCATCATATGCTTTGATAGTCATTTTTCTTCGAGAATCAATAGCATCATCTGAATATCCTAGTGCACAGATTAACTTGAGAGTGCAAATGTTCAGACCAACTCCCCCATCTATTAAGACTCTCTTGACATGGTGGTTGTGGATTAAGACTTCAATATGGAGTGCAGTATTATGGGGATGGTTTAGCGAGATATCATCCTGTTTGGAGAATGATAGACAATGAGGGGTAGTCAAATGTCCCACCATAGCTTAGAACTGGCAAACATCTAGATTCTTTGGTACTGTAGTGGCAACTAAAGCTTGTTCGAGAACCTCCTTATGTGATGGTGATATTTTAAGGAGCTCTAGTATCGATATCTGAGTAGGAATGTTTTGCAGTTGATCGACAATGTTATAGTGAGATGGAGTTGGAACAACATGTGTAGATCCAATTCCCTTTAACATGACCTTGGCTTGCCCCCTAGTCATCACATTTACTAGTTGATGTTCTTGATGGTCTTTGATTTTTAAGACATTGATTTGATTATTAGAGTTTGATACTTTTGGGAGCAAATCCAAAGTGGTATTGTTGTTGATGTTGGGTTCGTTAACGTAATGATCAACTGTATGATCACTCTCTACTTCAGATAAACAAAGGATTGTTTTTTCATAGACATGATTGATGTTCTTTCCTTTGTAGTTTGAGGATGATGATGCTCCTTTGTCATAGTTTGGAAAAGGGTCTTTGAAAGCCGAGTGATCATTATTATTTTGGGGTGTTTCCACATATGCCTTATTGTTGTCGATCAAATCTTGTATTGCGTGTTTCAAATCCATACAATTATTGGTTTTGTGATCCTTGTTATTATGGAAGTTGCAATAATCAGCGTCATTCCACCATGGTGGTTTGACCTTTGGATCCCAGAATCGAGCCTCTCATGTAGTGATAAGGCCACTAGCGACTAGTTCTTTCATTGCTGATTCTATTGTTTGGCCTAAAGGTGTGAACCTTCACCGATTTGATGGTTTCTAATATGGCTGCATCTTTACGATCTCGTTGTTTTGTATGACATTTGACTTGACAATTTGATCATTGTTTTGATTCTTTGATGTAGATGCTGTCAAGTTAAAGACCGGTTTGACATTTTGTGAATCATTTGATGTTTCATTGGTAGTTATGGTTCGATTCTTTTGCCAAAATTTTGGCTTATCACTGCTTGAGTATTGATTGGAGGAGTTATTTGTGTTGTTCGTTTTATCATTGAAATGTTTGATAAATCCTCTTTTGCCTAATGCTTCCTCAATTTTCAGACCGTTTTCTATGACTTTTTCGAATGTGGGAGGACATTGTAATTCGAGTCTATAAATCATTTCCTCCATCAAATTTTCAATGAATAACTCCATCTTTTCTTCCTCAGGAATGGATCGAGGATATCTAGCGAACAATCATTGCCATCTTTGTAGAAAAGACAAGAACATTTCCCCTTTGTTTTGCTTTAGGTTATAAAGATCCTTTATTGTAACATCGTGTTGAATGTTAAAGGAATACTGGGAAATGAACCTGTTGAATAATTCCTCAAAAGTTCTGATACCTAGTTGTAGTTTTGAAAACCACTCCATACATGATCCTCCCAAGCTCCTTGGGAATAATCTCATTAAGTAAGTTTCCTCTTGGGCAAACTTGAGACTCATTGTTTTGAATTCCCTGATATGATCTATCGCATCCATTCTTCCATTGCACTTGTCATACTTTGGGATCTCACAGTGTCTAGGGAAAGGTATCAGACCAATGGTTGTGTCGAAAGGATAAGGACAAATGTCTTGTATCGCATATCTTTTGGTACTTACTTTCGTCATATCCTATATCTGCTGTTGTAATAGTTGCATTTGAGATGTTAAAGCGGCAATTGGATCTATTGTTTGTGTAGATTGTAGAATTATAGTCTCACTTGTTCCAAGTGTTTTCTTTAGACGATTCACGTCAAAGTCCTTGGGAAGTTTTGCACCTCATTCAACCAACATCAAAAGATATTTCTCCATATCTTGTTCTAAAATCTTTTCCATAAATATATGGAACTTGGGATCTTGTTGAGATGCTTGGATATCCTCTGGAGTTATTTCATTCTTATCATTTTGATTCAGATTGTTCCAAGGATTTTCCTTTGCCATTGCTTGGGATTTTAAAATTTCTTGCTCTAAGAGTCTCTCTTTTTGGGACCTAGTGAAGATTGGCATACAAATTTTTACCCTTTCTTCTGAAATGTTGATCTTCTATGCTGAAAATGTCAATTGAACTTTTAACAAAGTTGAATAAGATGACTGATCTTATTGATGAGACTATGTTAAAAATTTGATTACTATACTTGGTTTCATGATGAAGGATGATAGTATCCTGACAATGAAATTTTAGTGTAGTAATTGATTGTGTATTTGATTTTGACACTTGTGATTTGCAAGATCTTGTTTCAGTTGATAAGATTGGAAATTTGTATAAACCTATCTGTTTTCGGTCTCTAGATAGTGATTCTAATAAAAAGAAACTTGGTTCTGATGAAAAATGTTGATGAAATGACAGACTGATTGACTGGTAAAAATTTTGAACTCTCTGTTTTAAAAGCGCTATTTCACAGAAGCGCTAGAACAGAGTTCTGAAGCACTGAAATAGGTGACAGAAGCGTTGAAATAGTGCACAAAAGCGTTGCAGAAATTGATGGAAGTGTTGTTTTGATAAAAGCACTGAAATATAGATTGTAAGCGTTGAAATAGTGCCCGAAAGCGTTGCAGAAATTGATGGAAGCATTGTTTTGACAAAAGCGCTGAAATATAGACTGTAAACACTGAAACAGTGCTCAAAAGCACTATTTCACAAAAGTGCTAAAATAGTGACCAGAAGCGTTGAAACAGTGTCCGAAAGCGCTATTTCACAGAAGCGCTAAAACAGTGACTGGAAGCGTTGAAACAGGATTCCAAAATGCTAAAAAATAGTTTTTTTAAGACTCTCTACTGTAAAATCTGATCTGGCCTTGTGGCATACTGTATCAAGGATTGTGGAAGATAAGAAGGATGTATGCACTGACTATGGTTGTGATACTGAGTCAGAGCTCTTCTTTGGAAGAAGGCTCGAGAATAGCGTGGTTCTACTGTGTAATCTAAGGTGTGACCCCTAGCAAAATCGTGATATCTGTGGATGAATGTTCTATGTTGTAAAAAGAGTTTACGATTTTGATATAGAAAATACTGTTTTCTTAATTTATTTCTATAATCGAGAGGTTTCTTGGGTTTTGTGACTTTGATTTTCCTCTTGAGAAATGTGGTGGATTTCCACTTTCGAAGCATTGGGTTTTCTGATCTAACTTGACTTGGTTGTTTTCAGGATGATCTTAAATATGATTTTAATGAATTTTGTGAAAACACAGCAAGCAATTATGAATAGTTGTTTTAACTGAATAGATCGTGTATGTTCAAGAATCACGAATGATTCTTATTGATTTTGACGGGTTGTCTTGACATTTGTACACAAATCAAACATACTCACACTTAAGGACAAGTAGGTCATCATTATACTCACAGCCCGCATCTTGAATTATGTTGACTCACACAGCTGTGTCACCCCCTAGAAGGTGCCCGTGTTTTTGTCGTTTCCAGGCATGTACTCAAAGTGACAAAAGTGGATACCGAATCCCTTGAGCAAGTGGTCCTTGGTAATTATATGGTGAGTGTCTTGGGGGCAGATTCTTCCTTCCCCTTGCACTGCGAGTATGATAATGTATGGATACTGACTCGGTGAGAAACTACTCTATGGTTCATAGATAGGGCTTCCGTGCGGTGCGACAAATAGATAAACTCCCTCAAGATACCTCTCAATCTTTAGAACAAAGATTTTGGGGATGGTTATCTTGCTCACTACCGTCAAGTCGGACTTTCATCTACAACTTGCATTTTTATTAGAGTGGGTTGGATTCCTTGGCTTTAGGTGTTCCCACTTAGGTCGTTCCCATAGGGTGAGTACTTTTTCCCACTACGGCGGGCCTTCTAAAAGATTTAACAAAGCGTAAATGACATGAAATAAAAGTGAATCTGTCACTTTGGTCACCCAGTTAAGGGGAGAGCATAAGCCTAATCACCACAAGCACAACATATAAGTTGTTCTGTTTTAAGCCCAAAAATAAAATTTTCTAATCTAAGTGAAGGTGTTGCTTCACAAAAATCATGTTTGTTCTTTTTAACTTGTACTGAAAAAAATGTGGTGACTATCCTAGGATTGATAAATTTTCTCTTAAGAAAACAAAAAGTGGCTACCCTAGGATTGATATATTTTAGAAACCAAGAAGTGACTATCCTAGGATTGATAAATTTTAGTCCAACTATGAAAAAAATTAAAAACTGGCCGCGGCCGCGTTGGATCTAGGCTGAAATTACAAAAGCGCTGGAATATTGCACCGAAGCGCTAAAACATGGAAGCGCTGAAACAGGACACCGAAGCGCCGAAGTTTGTCATGGAAGTGCTAAATCACCGATGCGCTGAAACAGTTGATGGAAGCGCTAAAGTTGAAAGTGCTGAAATTTTTGACAGAAGCGCTATAGTAACATGGAAGCACCGAAACAGAGCACGAAAGCGTTGTAGTTTTCCATGGAAGTGCTATAGTATTTGACGAAAGCGCTAAAATAAAACACGTCATGAACCTGCGTGACACTTTCCAGAAAAAATTGTGAAATTGGTGTTAATGCCCGCTAGTGGACGCCAAATTGTAAGCGTGTGATTAGGTGTAAAGCGCACAACACTTCTTAATACGATATTATATCAAAGGTCACAAATCAAATTGAATCAGTTTAAAGCAATAATCAATTGAAAGCGTCATATTGCTTCTATCTCCAAAGATTTATTAAATCACAATGGCTCTCAGATCGTGA